>SJYA01001590.1:613099-705215 GCA_006410615.1 Neotragus moschatus
TTGAGAGAATTCATCCAGAATGCACCCCAAACATCTGCATCATGACTTTATCTCTTGATGAACCAGTGTACAAATGCTGTGAACAGAACCAACAGAGGTTCAGGTGGCAAATCAAACTGGAATTCATAAAGAAGTATTAGATACACAGTAGCTAAATATACTTACACTGCTATCACATGTGGATTGGTTTCGAAGTGCCAGACACTGTGAAGAGCTGTATGTGTATTATTTCATTTTTTCTTCTTAGGCTGGGTTACAAGGTAATTAACAACATGGACTCAGAACCAGAGTAGCGTGGCTCTGGTTCCTCGAGCAAGCAATGGAAAATGTTTCATTTGCTATTTTTGTAAAATGGAAATATTAATACGTCACAAACTTAAAGTGAGAAATGAGTTAAATTAAAGCCCTTAGAATAGTACTTGCATGGAGACAGCACTCGGCATATGTTGGCCATTAATTTTCCTAATGACCCTGTAAAGTAAATATTGATACTATTATGATCATCATTTACTGTTTAGAAGATTGTGGCTTAGAGGTGGCACATAGCAGAAGTGGGCTTTGAAAGTAGGTCTGTTTGACATTAAAACCTGCCCTCCTCATCACTGCACTGTTCTGCCTTTCAGTACAAAGATACACAGAATGGGCAAAGAATATATGGGGTGGAATACCACTGTTCAGATGACTTCCTGGGGCAGTCAGTGAATCTTGCTGAGAGGCAGGGCAAAAATTCCTCGGCTTCCTCCACCCAGATGGAAATGTAAATGATGTGAAACTTTCAGTGAAGGCTTAACCACAGCCAGGTGACTCCTCTGGTGGTGATGAAAGTGTATGAATGAATTATAGGAGCAGGGGAGCCTTCACACACCGCCAACCCTTCCTGCCTCTCGGAACAGTTACACCCCTTGGCACAAATCCACCAGAGACATCGTACACCCTCACTCACAGCCTCAAAGAAAACCACACAGTTGACTTCCCTGCCTGTTGGGTGATAGAATTATTGAGCTTCTGCTGGGCATCTTCTCAATAACCTTATGCACTATGTGTAATTATTTCACTTAAGAAGTGAAGCAATTAAGGTTCAGAGGAATTAGGTGAATTGTCCAGCGTTATTACGCAGCTTGTAAATGGACGACCAGGATTCAAACACTGGTCTATATCTTAATCCCACACCCACGTTACCTCACTTTTCAGGGATTGTTCCTTTGGTTTGGGAAATTACAAAGTCACGATTTCTCTGGATTGCTTTTTGCTGTAAGCTTTTGACTATCTCTTTTGTTGTTGTTATTGATTTTATTCAAGAGCAAGAACATGCTGTGGAGTCCTTGGAGTAGCAGCTGAGACTGTGTTCTAATTTAAGAGGTTGCATCACGGGATTATCTGTGGACCGTTACTTCTCCATGCTCTCTTTCTTCCTCTTCCTACCTCGTTATATTTGACATTGATTATTAGAATCTTTTTAGGGCTTTTTAAACACAATTCTGGGAAAATGCTAGTTAAAATGGATACAGGCAGACATTTGTGTTATAAGAAGGGAAGGAAGTCACCTTGGGGAACTCAATTTATGTATACTGCAAAGATTTTCTTAAAATTTCCACAAGATATACATGATTTCCCAAGCAAAATGATTAGTCAATCCAGTAGCAAAATTAAGACTGGTTATTGGACTTGTTATTTTAAGCTCACTGCAAGTTACTTGCTTTTGTACCACAAAGCCTATGAGACCATTGGAGAACTTGAACTGACTCACCATCACTCCTGAGTAAAGGGACTGAAGCTTTGTAAATCTTGTCCTTCACCCTCCAGCTCTGACCCTACTGTCCACTTCCTATAGGGAATGAGAATGTTGCCTGCAGTAGGTGTTTGTCAAACATTTTAATACCATCTCATCACTGTGATGATTAACAAATGTGTTCTTTTGTAAATAGGGTACACTATGAAGTCTAGCGTCAGACTGTCTGTGGTTCAGATCCTGGCTCTTACACATGTGAGTGTGTAAAGGGCATGTACTGTATCCATGTTGAAACACAAATGGTAATCTCATCCTTTAATACTGAAATGGTTTTATTGTCCTCTACTGGTAAGGATGGCTAGTAGCTATCCTGCTTTTATTTCCATAAATATATTTATATAATATGTGTAATAGATATAAATATATTTACATACATAATATCTATTCTATGTGGCATCCATAATGCCATCTGTAGGAATTTTGAAATTTGAAAGCATTAATTCCAGTAACCTAATTCAGGAATAAATCACATAACCACCAATCCCTGTCAACCTTTTTTCCAGGGACCAACCCCCCACCTCCAATTTCATGTAAGTAACAAACACTCTGGAATATTTTATCTACAGGAAACACTGTTGAGTGCAGGCGTAGTAACTGCGTTTGCTTATCTTTTTTCACTCAAGAAGGCTTTAAATGTTTTTATGCTTTAAAAACATAAAGAAAGAAATCTGGAAGGACTTATCTCTGTCATGACATCATCCGTAAAAAGTGATTTTTAAGATGGAGACTTCTTAAGAAATAAAATCTGTTGATTTTAGCATTCACCTTTCACTTTCATTAAAAACAGAGTTGTCATTTTAGACTCAAGCTTTTCCTGGAGATAGAGATTCCACAAGGGGAAGCAATATGTGAAGTTATTGCAAGAAGGGTTTTTTTTGTGTGAAATCGTGACTCTTGCCAGAGATGTCATATGCTTTAGTTAATTTCCTTCCCAGGAACTAGGAAACATTCCCAAGCCCCAGATATGTACAACTGGAAGGCTATTCAGAAGTCAGTAGCATGGGGCTGGAGACTGAATTTTGCATACTTCATTTGTTTCTGGAGATAAAGCCTCTATTCTATTTTCCTCAAGGTGAAAGTCTAATTCACTTTGAAAATCTGAAAGCCTTATTCCATTGGAAGAAAATGATTATGATTTCTGTCACAGTTATTACTATTTATACCATAATAAATTTACTTAAGGAAGAGGATAGCCTCTGCTGGACTCCTTCCAGAGTTCCCTAAGGAATAAAACCATACAACTGACAGCCCATGGGACACTGTGTTCTGCCTTTTCCTTCTCAGTCTTTCGGTGTTTAAGCTATCCACCACAGCACTGTTGATTAGCAACTCTGCACGTACACAGTGCAACAGTAATTAATGTTCCCCATGTTGACTCTCAGGAACCACGATACCATGAAGTACCCTTCAGGACTGTCAGGGAGAAATTAAATTACACTCAATACAGTTTGAGAGCAATTTTGCTAGTGGTTTAGGGCACCTCTACAGGGAGGTGCTAAGGTCTGAAGTCAGCTCCTACCAGTTTGTGAGAGCTGATTGTTAAGTAATAAACAGTTGTGTGAGCCAGATGTTAAACCTTTGGAATTGGGCTATTGTGGGAGTATTGATATCACAGGCATTGGCATCTGCTAAAAATCAGTTTGTTTGTGTTTTCTTCCAGGGTACTGGTTTATCAGCACACTGTGGTCTATCTATACCCTTGAAACTGCATAATCTAATTAATACTCATTAACTAGGGCTCAGGATGAACAACAGGTTACTGATGAGTTTTGCTAGGTTGAAAAGCCAGTTAAAATATGTTTTAGTTTTCTATGGCTGCTGTACCACAAACCTGGTGACTTAAAGCAATTAAACTTTATTATCTCATAGTTCTAGATGTAGAAGTTCAAGCTCAGTATTACTGAGTCAAATTCAAGGTGTTGGCAGGACTGTTTTTCCTCCAGAGTCTCCAGAGGAAAAGCTGTTTCCAGCATTTTCCAGTTTATGATGGCTGCCAGCATTCCTTGCTTTGTGGTTTCATTACCCCAATAATCAAGGTCAGTTCAAGCCCAGCATCTGTAAATTTCTCTCTGTTCTATCTTCACATTGCCTTTGTATGAGTGTGTGTGTGTGTGTGTGTGTGTAAACTTCCTCTCTCCTGTAAGGACACTTCTGATTGAATTTTGGGCCCATACTAGTAATCCGAAATAATCTCCATATCAAGATCTTTAACTTAATCCTATCTGCAAAGACTGATTTTTCAAATAATATAACATTTGTAGGTCCCAGGAATTAGGACCTGGCATCTTGGGAGGGCTATTTTAAGCCTCCAACAACACCCACCTCAGCAGACTCTTATATACAAAGATGTACTGTATTTTATATAACATCCTTTACTAGTCTTAATGATAGGAACAAATTTTTAATAATGGTAGTGGCAGCTTTTTTTATTGAGTACTTCGTATATACTGGGCAAAGTGCTCAGCACATGGTAATTTGTTAATCTCAACTATTATTCCTTCCCGAATCTGGACATGTGTTTTCCATCTCATAAATTCTTTCTGGAGTTCCAGAATCTAAGAGGATATGTCACAATATACATGACCTGCCTCCCTCCAACCGCCACCTCAGTCATTCCCTGGGGCTCTTCATACAACTATTTCTAGGACTTCCAATTTATCTAGCTTACTCTCCCTCAGTTCAGTTCAGTCGCTCGGTCGTGTCCGACTCTTTGTGACATCATGAATTGCAGCACGCCAGGCCTCCCTGTCCATCACCAACTCCCTGAGTTCACTCACACTCACGTCCATTGAGTCAGTGATGCCATCCAGCCATCTCATCCTCTGTCATCCCCTTCTCCTCCTGCCCCCAATCCCTCCCAGCATCAGAGTCTTTTCCAATGAGTCAGCTCTTCCCATGAAGTGGCCAAAGTACTGGAGTTACAGCTTTAGCATCNTGAATTCTTTGGCGCTCAGCTTACTTTATGGTCCAACTCTCACATTTGTACATGACTACTAGAAAAACCATAGCTTTGACTAGACAGACATTTGTTGGCAAAGTAATGTCTCTGCTTTTTAATATGTTGTCTACGTTTGTCATAGCTTTTCTTCTAAGGAGTAAGCATCTTTTAGTTTCATGGCTGCAGTCATCATCCACAATGATTTTGGAGCCCAAGAAAATAAAATCTGTCCCTGCTTCCATTGTTTCCCCATCTATTTGCCATGAAGTGATGGGACTGGATGCCATGATCTTAGTTTTTTGAATGTTGAGCTTTAAGCCAGCTTTTTCACTCTCCTCTTTCACTTTCATCAAGATGATCTTTAGTTCTTCACTTTCTGCCATAAGATGGTATCATCTGCATATCTGAGGTTATTGATATTTCTCCCAGCAATCTTTATTCCAGCTTGTTCTTCATCCAGCCTGGCATTTCGCATGATGTACTCTGAGTAAAATTAAAACCCTAACCTCCAAAGTAATGGTATTTGAAAATGGGGTCTTTGGGCGATAATTAGGCTTAGCTGAGATCATGAGGATGGGGCCCTCATTTGAGGATTAGTGATTTGAATAGGGGAAGTTTAGTATAAAGGATTATTAACTAGCAGTCTATCCTTTAAAAATCCATGAGGATGCAGAGGAAGAAAATATGACGAGTCAAGACAACGAGTTTTGACCTTCAGGGTAAGACTGAAGATTTTGTTTTTCCCTCTGGGCTGTGCCTGAGTGAGCATGACTTGCCCCATTTATTAGGCAACATTGGACTCGGCAGCATTTCCTTTCAGACCGACCCAAGCATTTGGGCTATTTTAAAAATCTAAATAACATCTCAGTCAAACTAACATTCCAAGAGAGAAATGTTTTAATCTGTCTTTTCCCAGAACAGCCTTTAGGCCTGGGAGGAAGTACAAATAGGCTGGGTGATGGGCAATATATTTGAAGGTTTATGGGAATCCAGAGGTTTTGGCAAAGGTACATATAAATCTCAAAGAAGAATTAAATATAATTTGAAATTACACAAATTGTACAGTAGAATTTGAATGCAGGTCAAATCACAACAGCTGTTTGCTATCTCATTTAAGCTACAATAACAGAATCACTTAAACAAATTCTCTTCCTTTCTTGAACTTTCAAAGTATTTATTATTTGCATAATGTTTAATCTCCAGTTCCAGAGGAAATTCCCTAAGGGAGAGACAACACAGAAGCACTTTAAATTTCAACCACATGGAAAAGAGAACAGAGGGAGTATGCTGGATCTTCAGTTTTGGAGCCTACGTTCTCAAGAGAGTTCTAAATATTGGTGGTCATTTTGTTGAATATTCAGCTGAGGGGTGGATGGCTGAGAGAACACAATCCCAAACATTTGCACAATATATTCGAAGTAGGTCAAAGGTACAGCTCCAATTAAGGGATGATATCCGACCCTGTGTTTATAAATCTGGAATATTTCAAGAAAGATTTATTCTTTGCTTTGCAAAGGCTAAATCCTTATTCTCAGAAGCCTGGAGTACATCCTACCTGCACACCCAAGGAAAACTTTGAGTATCTTCCTTTTCATTCAGTTCAGTTAAGTTCAGTCGCTCAGTCATGTTGAACTCTTTGTGACCCCATGAACCTCAGCATGCCAGGCCTCCCTGTCCATCACCAACTCCCAGAGTTCACCCAAACTTATGTCCATTGAGTCGGTGATGCCATTCAACCATCTCATCCTCTGTCGTCCCTTTCTTCTCCTGCCCTCAATCTTTCCCAGCATCAGGGTCTTTTCAAATTAATCAGCTCTGCGCATGAAGTGGCCAAAGTATTGAGTCTCAGCTTCAACATCAGTACTTCCAACAAACACCCAGAACTGATTTCCTTTAGGATGGACTGGTTGGATCTCCTTGCAGTCCAAGGGACTCTCAAGAGTCTTCTCCAACACCACAGTTCAAAAGCATCAATTCTCCTGCGCTCAGCTTTCTTTACAGTCCAACTCTCACATCTGTACATGACTACTGGAAAAACCATAGCCTTGACTAGACAGGTCTTTGTTGGCAAAGTAATGTCTCTGCTTTTGAATATGCTGTCTAGGTTGGTCATAACTATCCTTCCAAGAAGTAAGCGTCTTTTAATTTCATGGTTGCAATCACCATCTTCCTTTATATAGAGGCTGTTTATTTGCTGTAATTTGCAGGGATCCAGGAAGATCTTGGCTGAGGAAAGGGCAGTGGGTTTGAACTGCATCTCCAGAACTCAATATTTGACCTGTAAAATTTTAAGGTACTGAGCTCAATCCATGGCTCTCAGTCTGGCTGCATTTTAGAATTACCTGGGGAAGCTTTAAAGTAATACCCAACCCTTGATCCCATTTCAAGCTAATTAAATCAGGATTTTTGGCAGGTGGGCCCAGAATGTTAGTATTTAAAAACAAACAAACAAACAAAATCTTCCTAAGTGGTACCGCTGTGTAGCAATTTTTGAGAGTCACTTGTAGTTCTAATATATAATGCTATTGATTACTCTGTGATGAGTATCTTGTGGATAAACCTTTGCACACATTTCAAAATTGTTTTTAGGGACTTCCCTGGTGGTCCAGTGGCTAGGACTCTGCACTCCCAATGCAAGGAGTACAAGTTCAATTCCTGGTCAAGGAACTAGATCCCACATGGCACAACTGAGAGTTGGCATGCCTCAACAAAGATCCCAAGTGCCACAACTCAGACCCAGCATAGCTAAATAAATAAATAAAATTAATGTTTTTTTAAAATAGTTTTTTATCAGGATAAACTCTCATTGAGGCTTCCCTGGTGGCTCTGACAATAAAGAATCTGCCTGCAATGCAGGAGACCTGGATTTGATCCCTGGATTGGGAAGGTCCTCTGGAGAAGGGGATGGCTACCCACTTCAGTATTCTTGCCTAGAGAATCCCCATGGACAGAGGAGCCTGGCAGGCTACAGTCCACGGGGTAACAAAGAGTCGGACATGACTGAGCAACTCACACAGATAGAAACTCTCATTGAGAGTTAACTGTATGTGAACGTGTGTATGCATTTGGATGAAGTGTAACTAGCACACAAAAGTGTACACACACAAATACAAATGTACTAGGGTACAGGGAGAAAGGGAATTTTCCTTTAAAATTTCTGAAATATGATACTGTTTTCATTACAAATAACACGAGTTACCAAATACTCCCTCCCCAGTTGCCTTTTTGCATTTTTGGGTTTGGGCTGCTTTCAGAAGACTGTTGAAGACTGTACCCTGAACATGATAAAGGCGTATGTGTTGTAATTTGCTCAGAGCTGGCCTTCTGAAATAACTTTCTGTCTCTTTGCCCTGAGAAAGCATTGCATGAAGAAGTTCAAAGTTCTCTGTGGGTTGAGGGCCTAAAATAAAGTGGTCATTCAATGCATATTCAATTATGATGACTAACTGTACCTTATAACTTTGTTCTGAAATCCAGTACTCGATGCATAGATCATGGATCGTATTCATTAACCATGGCCATCATAAATATTCATTTAATGTCTGTCTTCATTAGGTGGTTATTAACATGTCAAATATATTTGTGGAGAAAATGAAAGCGATAAGTTCTATCTATATTTACTCTTATTTGAAAGGCTAATTTATTTTTAGAGTATTTTTTGATAAAAATCCTTTAATAAAAGGAAGTTTACTTTAGAAATAGTCCTCTGCTTTTTAGCTAATAATTTTACACAAAGAGAGTTTATTGATGTTTTGCCTGCCAGATGGATATTAGTCAAATGATGTTCTATGTAAATAGTCGAGTTCAGAGAAGGATAACATAAAACATTGCTCTTCAAAGACTAAACTGGTGCCTTCTCTATTCACAGTACCTTGGAGTTGTTTTAGAGCCAGTGGCTCTTCTCCACCCTTACCTGATCCCCTTGGTGATCAGTAACCCCAAGATGGGTGCATGCGGTTGGTATACAGACTCTGATTAGAAGAGGGAAAGGGTGGGCAACCTTTGTCTTCAGTGGACCATTCAACTCTGGTGCTGTTGCTCTAAAGCAGCCACAGACAGCATGTAAACGAACAGATGTGAATGAGTTCCGAAAAAAACCTTATTAGAAAACACAGGTGGCAGGTTATATTAGGCTTATTAGGCCATGGTGTATAGGAAAGAGCAAACCCAACAGGGGATCAGGCTGGGTATCAGGGTTGCAGTGGAAGGGCACAGGCCAGGACTGGACATTTTAGCTACACTGCAAGAAATCAATGTGTGTTGGGGCTCTATATGAGCAAGTAGGTCCACTGTGGTAGGAAGTTATGAGAATGCATGACTAAGAACAGTGGGGTAATATGAATGGCATTTACAGAGGACTTGCTGTGAAACTTCTGTTAAATACTTTACATGTAATCTTCACAATCTCATGTAATCTTTTTTTTATAAATTTATTTTTTAATCGAAGGATAAATGCTTTACAGAATTTTGTTGTTTTCTGTCAAATTTCAACATGAATCAGCCATAGATATACATATGTCTCCTTCCTCTTGAGCCTCCCTCCCAACCCCTCCCCTCTAGGTTGATACAGATCCCCTGTTTGAGTTCCCTGAAACAAACAGCAAATTCCCACTGGCTATCTGCTTTACATATGGTAATGTAAGTTTCCATGTTACACTCTATACATCTCACCCTCTCCTCCCCTCTCCCCGTGTCCATAATCTGTTCTCTATGTCTGTTTCCCCATTGGTGCCCTGCAAATAAATTCTTCAGTACCATTTCTAGATTCTCTCTATATACATTAGTACACAGTATTTCTCTTTCTCTTTCTGACTTGCTTCACTCTGTATAATAGGCTCTAGGTTCATCCACCTCCTCTTGTAATGTTTATAATAACTTGATAATCTCATATAATTGCTGTAATAACTTTGAGGTAGGTGTTATTATATTCCCATTTTATAGATGAGGAGATTGAGGCATTTAGAGGCTAAATAAATTTCTCAGTGACATACAGCTAGTAGGTGGCATAGCTGAGATGTGAATCCATTTAGAAGTATCACTTTAGAGGCTGCTCTTCTATGCATTTAAAATTGTTCTCAAAGAGATCTCTAGTCTTCCCCATTCTGTTGTTTTCCTCTATTTCTTTGCACTGATCGCTGAGGAAGGCTTTCTTATCTCTCTTTGCTATTCTTTGGAACTCTCCATTCAGATGCTTATATCTTTCCTTTTCTCCTTTGCTTTTCACTTCTTTTCTTTTCACAGCTATTTGTNGTTGGTGATGGACAGGGAGGCCTGGTGTGCTTCGATTCATGGGGTTGCAAAGAGTCGGACACGACTGAGTGACTGAACTGAACTTCTATGCATTATGACCTCCTGCTCCAGGTTAAAGCCATGTCCAAAGTCATCATAGCTGACAAAAAATAGAAGTGTCTCTATCTAAGTACTTTTGTCTTGGTTCTGGTTCTAAGGATTCACTGTGCTGAAATAGACCAAGAATAGAGCCCCGGGGTGTACACTGTGGGGAGACTGTACTCCATGGGCTTTCATGTTTCTGCATGTCTTCAAGCAAAGGCATTGGCAGCCTTTGGTTGAGCAGTGTCTTTTCGAGGGTATTTGTATATAGAACAGCCCTGGCAATTAGAGATAGTGTCTTCCTCTGGAGCAGAAGGAGGTTTTGTTTACTGTACTTTACAATAAAGACCATGTCTCCCTTTGGGGCAAAGTTGGGCAAGTTCCCTTGCACCCCATTGTAGAAGACTGGGGTTCTTCAGCTGTGTTGGAAACCCAGTGTGTGTGTGGTTTCCATCTGGGCTACTGTGTCACCCCCTTGGGACTTGGGCACAAGGGGAAGTGACATGAACATGAAGCTCATGTTGCTTTGTGTGTGGAGCATGGAAAAGTCCTTTGTCTTTGGCCCAGGAGTCTCGTGTTGTCCACTACTATCCTTGACTCTGTGGCAGTGAACTTGTTATTGTGTATGTAAAGAGGCTAAAATCTTACATCTTCCACAATTCTTGGGACATACCCAGGAGGTACGATGGGTTATGAAGGCTGGTCTGAGGGTAAAGGTTGTCCACTCCTGGCTTGGCTCCATGCCTTTTAAAATTATGGACGTATGTTGTTGTTGTTCAGATGCTAAGTTGTGTCTGACTCTTTGTGACCCCATGGACTGCAGCACACCAGGCTTCCCTATCCTTCACTAACTTCGGAGTTTGCTCAAACACATGTCCCCTGAGTATGATGCCATCCAACCATCTTATCCCCTGTCTCCCCCTTCTCCTTCTGCCCTCAATCTTTCCCAACATCAGGGTCTTTTCCAAATGAGTTGGCTCTTTGCATCAGGTGGCCAAGGTATTGGAGCTTTGTCTTTAGCATCAGTCCTCCCAATGAATATTCAGGGTTGGTTTCCTTTGAAATTGGCTAGTTGATCTCCTTGCTGTACAAGGGACTCTTAAGCGTCTTCTCCAGCACCACAATTTGAAAGCATCACATCATGGATGAATGTGGGCCATGCTTGATCTGAATGTGTCTGTCTCCCCAGTTCATATGTTGAACTCTTACCCCTCAAGGTGATGGTATTAGAAGGTGGGGTTCTTTAAGGGGTGTTTAGGTCATGAAGGCAGAACCCTCATGAGTGAAATTAGCGCCCTTGTAAAAGAAGCCTCAGTCAAAAAATGGTGTATAAGAAGTGGACTCTCAAAAAAAAAAAAAAAAAAGAAGTGGACTCTCACCAGATGCTGAATCAGCTGGTATCTTGATCTTGGACTTTTCAGGCTCCAGAATTGTGAGAAATAAATTTCTGTTATTGAAAGCTACTCAGTTTATAGTGCTTCGGGCTTCCCTTTTAGCTCAGTCGGTAAAGAATTTGCCTGTAGTGCAGGAGACCCGGGTTCGATCCCTGGGTTGGGGAGATCTCCTGGAGAAGGAAATGGCAACCCACTCCAGTATCCTTGCCTGGAAAATCTCATGGACAGAGGAACCTGGTGGATTGCAGTCCATGAGGTCACAAGCAGTTGAGCACAACTGAGCAAATAACACACACAGTTTATAGTGGTGGCTCAGACAGTAAAGCATCTGCCTACAGTGCAGGAGACCTGGGTTCAATCCCTGGGCCTGGACGATCCCCTGGAGAAGGAAATGGCAACCCATTCCAGTACTCTTGCCTAGAAAATTCAATGGATGGAGGAGCCTGGTGGGCTACAGTCCATGAGGTTGCAAAGAGTCGGACACGACTGAGTGACTTCACTTTCTTTCTTTTCTTTCAGTTTATAGTATTTGTGTTACAGCAGGCAAAACAAAGGCCAGAAGGCCTATACTGAAGTCAGAGAGAGGCAAGTCTCTGTAAGCACCTGTATCTCTTGATCCTGTAACTAGCAGTGCTATGATCCTCTGAGAAGTTCTGAAACGGACCACAAGGAGTTACAGCTGTACAGTTGATTCATTGGAATGATCTTCAATGAACCATAGCTGTAACATAAATACTACATTCCAGCAACCTAATATAGTGGTTCTGGAATCTAGCTGCTCATCAGAATCACATGATAATATTAAAATAACTTTCAGAAACAACGGATTCTTGAGCACCACCTCTTACATAATGAATCAAAATATCTGAAGGTGAGGCTCAGAAATCAGTTTTAGAGCAGTTTCTCACATTATTTACATGTGGTCATTCCCTGCACTAGTCTAATGATAAGGATCAAATAAATTATACGGTAACAAATCCTACTGCTTCTCTGTAACTAAGTTTCTTCATTTGTTACAAAATAGAATTGTGTTGGTCAGTTTGGTGGCAATTGGCCACATGTGGCTATTTAAAATAAAATCAATCAACAGTTAAATACAGTTTAAAATTCAGTTCCTCAGTTGCATTAGCTACGTTTCATGTAGTTAATCACTACATGTGGCTAGTGGCTAAAGCATCCTGGCGTGTGGATATAGAACATTACCATCATCACAGAAAGTTCTCTTGGATATCTTATTATACCAGAAAAGAAGAAAGCCATAAAGAACTACTGGGGTTGTACCAGGAAACTCAGGAAGCAACAAGAATAAGCTTCCATGGACAAAGATGGGATAATCTGAGCACCAGTCAGAATAGTAACTGCAGTGAAGTGCATCGTTGCCGTTCAGTCACTTAGTGTGTCTGACTCTGTGACCCCGTGGACTGAAGGGTCCCTGAAACCCCAGGTTTCCCTGTCCTTCACTGTCTCCTGGGTTTGCTCATACTCACGTACATTGCCGTTGAACCAACTCATCCTTTGTTCCTGCTTCTCCTCCTGTCCTCAGTCTTTCCCAACATCAGGGTCTTTTCCAATGACCTGGCTCTTTGAATCAGGTGGCCAAAATATTGGACCTTCAGCTTCAGCATCAGTCCTTCCAGTGAATATTCAGGGTTAATTTCCTTTAGGATTGGCTGGTTTGATGTCCTTGCTGTCCAAGAGACTCTCAAGAGTCTTTTTCCAGCACCCCAATTCAAAAGTATCAATTCTTCAGCACTCAGCTTTCTATATGGTCCAACTCTCACATCAGTACATGACTACTGGGAAAAAAAACAACAACATAGCTTTGACTATATGGATCTTTGTTAGCAAAGTGATCTTTGTTAGCATGGATATTTAAATCCATGAATTAATTATCATACTAAAAGAAAATTCATTGGTGACTAACCGTGCTACGGAGCCAAGTCACTATTTGAAAACTGGAAAAATAAAGGATATAAAGCATTTAATCAGTAATTTCATAATGGAAAGATATATAAATTATTGAGATATACTGAGATGCATAGCAGAAGGCCCTTTAGCAGGCCCCATGGGACTGAGTGCCTGTTGCTCTTTGCCAGAATCAACTCAACAACAAACACATTCTAGAACTGCTTTTTCTTCCTTCCCTCTTTTGCTTCCCATATCCTGCCCTGTTGTTCACTGGGATTCTCCAATAAACTGCTGTGTGCAAACTTCTCCCTCAGGCTCTGCTGTGTGGGGCAACCCAGGCTAGGACAGCATTCTAGCTCAAATTCTTGAAAGAGAAGCTAACACACTTGGCATATAGATTTGGTTGCTGGGTTGTCAGTCTACTCCTGGTCCAGCTTCCTGTAAGGGACTGCCTCTTCCAGAGATGTAGGTGGAACTCCTTAAAGTGGAGGAGTAGAAGGGAAGAGATGATTATTGGAGGTGAAATCGATTAACATGTCAAGCCTGCAGCTCTGCTACAGAGAGAATGACCTGTGGACCATCAGCGTCAGTATCACCTGGGAGCTTGTTAGAAATGAGGAATCTCAGGGCCCAGTTGGACCTACTGAATGCAAATCTGCTTTTTAACAAGACTCCCCAGGTGATTTACATGTATAAAGTAAACTTTTCTAGAAGGAGTAGTAATGATCTGGGGCAGGGCTATTTTTATGAAAGATGTTGCTTCCAAAGGTCAGTGGGAAACACATATAGGGGAAGGAGAGAGAGTACATATGATTGAAATTGGGGGAGGGGGGCAGGCAGGGAAGCTGGGGGTTGGGGGAGGATGGAAGAGGAAAAGCAAGATTGAATCTCTCTGAAAACACTTTAAATCCATAATAGAAAAAAAGCACTCTGTAACTAGGTTATTATACCCTGCCCCATAAACATCAAAAAATGGGAAAGTAAAACAGTCCCCCCAAATGTCTCTATGTGTTGTGGACAGACTGCATATTAAATATTGAATCCGAGGCTTCTGTTAGGGGTGGAATGTGTGTTCATGAGGAAGGCAGAACCAGTCCGGGCACTCTACCCCTTCCCTCTGGACATGCTGGACTTCACCATCCCTCCGTGACCTGCAATGTCCCTTCCCCCTCAGTTCACTATCCCTTCTTTTATATAAGAGCCTTTAGTAACAGGCATATGTTAGTCACTTAGTCACGTCTGACTCTTTGTGACTCCACGGACTATAACCTAACTGGGTCCTTGGCCCATGGAATTCTCCAGGCAAGAATACTGGAGTGGGTTGCCATTTCCTTCTCCAGGGGATCTTCCCAACCCACGGATCAAACCTGGGTCTCCCACATGGCAGGCAGATTCTTTATCTTTTGAGCCACCAGAGCATGGTGTACTGGTAAATGTTTAACAACTGGCTCTCCAGAAACAAATATAAAGCTCTGATTTGTACTGTTGGCCAATTTCCATAGTATAAATAGTTCCATGACTGATTGTGAACTGCCATGACATTAACTGAACATGGAGTTGGGAGGTGGTACGTAGTGGCTCCAGCACACCCCAGGAAGTAAAGGGGTGAAGGCACAAAACGGAGTGGTTTACAGACTTCCCAGAAGTGAGGGGAGGAAAATTAAGTTGATGACAACCGACAGTGCTGGCTTTACCTTCAGTAACTATGATTCTGAAGCATGACTATCTCCTTCAAGTCAAAGGGACTTGCCTTGTCTCCTGGGCTCCAGGCTGCAGATCTGGCCATCTGGTCCAATCTGTGGCTGTTTCTTCACTCCAAGTTTATTGAGAAAGTCCTTGTAGCTTTAAAAGAACCAGAAACTCAGTTGGAGAAAACGTTTGAAGGCAGCCACAGTGACTTACAGTCTATATTTACCAAAGCTTCTTCCGTAAACATTATCTAGGCTCTGGAATGCTCACACCCACCCTTCATGGGGACACCACGCCCTATTCTCCCCTGCCTGAGTGTAGTCCTAATGACTCCCACCCAGCTCCCTAGGTGTCACACACCCTGCTTCTCTGGCCAGAGTTCAAGCCCTCGCCTGGTTTCCTTGAATGCCATCCAAGAGTTGCATACCTGTCTTTCCTGGGAGTTTCCAGCTGGCCCATAATTCCCTTCCCTTGGGGATATTAGCAGATAATGCATATCTACCTGACTTGCTGTAGGCACTGGCAGGCAGCTTGAACCTCTCTCCCTGCTCACAAACAGGGGGCTCAATGTTGGGTCTCTCAAGGCCTGATCCAAGGGGCCCATCCTCTCTGGGCACCACCTACCCTCCTCCTCAAGCTCCAAAAACCATTGATTTCTGTTTGGTGCAGCTCTGGGCCAGCTGAACACTCTCTCCTCACCTTTATCCACAAAGTGCGCAGCAGAATTTCCCATAACTGCTCTGGTTGCTTACCTTACCTGGAAAGCTTCCAATGCTACGAATCCAGCTCATTACAGACAGCCCAAATTAAAGTTTCTTAACCTTTATGATCAAATCAGTCAACCCTAAAGGATATCAACCCTGAATATTCATTGGAAGGGCTAATGCTGAAGCGCCAATACTTTGGCCACCTAATGCAAAGAGCCAAATCATTGGAAAAAACCCTCATTGTGGGAAAGATTGAAGGCAAAAAGGAGAAGGGGATGGCAAAGGATGCGATGGTTAGATGACATCACTGACTCAATGGACATGGATCTGTGCAAACTCTAAGAGAGTGCAGGACAGAGGAACCTGGTGTGCTGCAATCCATAGGGTCGCCAAGAGTTGGGCATGACTTAGTGACTGAACAACAACAAAAACAATAACCTGTATGAAAAATAATTTTTTGTAACCTTTTCTTGGGTCTTGGTGTCTAATCTAATAGACAGTGACTTTCAGGGAAGAAGCACTTCTACTAGCAGGTTAAAAGTGTTCATTTTTTGCAGCCCTAATATCTGTTTGAAATGTAACAGCTTGTTGTTCCCCTCCCCAGGTGCATGCACCTTCATCTTTAGGCTTATGGTTAGTTTTTATTTCTTCTAGAATAGAGACAGAAACAGTGGAAGTTCCCATGTCTCTAACTACCAGAGCAGGGACCGCTTCTCTGAAGATGATTTCTTTTCCAGTCACCCAAAGCAGCCACTGCTACAGCTAAGTCACTTCAGTCTGGTCCGACTGTGTGCGACCCCATAGACGGCAGCCCACTAGGCTCCCCCGTCCCTGGAATTCTCCAGGCAAGAACACTGGAGTGGGTTGCCATCTCCTTCTCCAATGCATGAAAGTGAAAAGTGAAAGTGAAGTTGCTCAGTCGTGTCCGACCCTCAGCGACCCAATGGACTGCAGCTTTCCAAGCTCCTCTGTCCACGGGATTTTCCAGGCAAGAGTACTGGAGTGGGGTACCATTGCCTTCTCTGAAAGCAGCCACTAGGTGGGTTTATTCCTTTTAATTCTCTCTCTCTGCATAATGTTTTCTCTTCAGTTCAGTTCTGTTCAGTCGCTCACTCATGTCCGACTCTTTGAGACCCCATGAATTGCAGCACACTAGGCCGCCATGTCCATCACCAATTCCTGGAGTTCACTCAAAGTAACGTCCATCGAGTAGGTGATGCCATCCAGCCATCTCATTCTCTGTCGTCCCCTTCTCCTCCTGCCCCCAATCCCTCCCAGCATCAGAGTCTTCCAATGAGTCAACTCTTCGCTTGAGGTGGCCAAAGTATTGAAGTTTCAGCTTTAGCATCATTCCTTCCAAAGAAATCCCAGGATTGATCTCCTTTAGAATGGACTGGTTGGATCTCCTTGCAGTCCAAGGGACTCGAAAGAGTCTTCTCCAACACCACAGTTCAAAAGCATCAATTGTTCGGCACTCAGGTTTCTTCACAGTCCAACTCTCACATCCATACATGACCACTGGAAAAACCATAGCCTTGACTAGATGGACCTTTTTTTGGCAAAGTAATATCTCTGCTTTTGAATATCCTAAGTTGGTCATAGCTTTCCTTCCAAGGAGTAAGCGTCTTTTAATTTCATGGCTGCAGTCAACATCTGCAGTGATTTTGGAGCCCCCCAAAATGAAGTCTGACACTGTTTCCATGGTTGACCCATCTATTTCCCATGAAGTGATGGGACCAGATGCCATGATCTTCGTTTTCTGAATGTTGAGCTTTAAGCCAACTTTTTCACTCTCCTCTTTCACTTTCATCAAGAGGCTTTTTTATGAGCACATAAGCCCTTTCTTCCAGAGTCAAGGCCAGCTTACATGATGAAGAACAGTTGACTCTGAGGCAAGCACTGCAAGTGGTGCCGTGAACTTACCACCATTTGGGTGTCTTTCCAGGTTGGTGGAGGCACCAGGGTCAGAGGTCAGTGTGTCTTTCCTGCTAGTGGAGAACCTTACTTTACCTTTTGAACGTTCCATTTAGATCAAAGGTTAAAGGACTCCAGATTAAAAAATGCCTCTAATTCAAGCTCAAGTTATGCAGGAAAGAGTCCCAGCTTCTGCTGTTAGACATGAGAGGCTGACTGTGGAGCAGCCTTGACCTCTCTCTGCCTCCCAGCAGTCCCGAGAACTGGGATCCAGTGTGTCCTCTAACTCCCCACAGAGGTTCCTCCTGTGAGGTGCCTGCTGAGTTTGCAAGGACACAAAAATGGACGTGCCTGAGGGGAGAGTTTCTTCCAAAGTTCTTGGCTGTCAAAGAAATATATCAAATGAGTCTGAAAGAAAAGATGGAAGAGATCAACACTGTAAGCACCTGGGAGATCAGACTGTCCGAGGGGCTTGGTTCAAGAGGAGACAGGAGCCAGAGCAGAGACAATTCTGCATTGGAATTGCCAGCATTACGAGCAAGGTTTCAGGAAACCTATCAGGGAAGGTTAACTTGAATGGGCACTAATGAATTGATGACTCAGATCCAGAAACAGGTAAGACTGTAACAACCAAAGGCAAAGGGAGGTGAGATGTCATGTAATTATAACATCCCCTAGGGACTGGTGGGGGAGCCTGGTGGGCTGCTGTCTCTGGGGTCCCACAGAGTTGGACACGGCTGAAGCGACTTAGCAGCAGCAGCAGCAGGAACTGGCACTGGGCTACAGGATGGGATTGGTTGTCCCCTGCCCAGTGAGCAAATAATCAGGTATTTAACTAAAAGATGGACTGTGAATATGCCCAGAATTCTTAATGCATGTGCTTGAATCCTTTAGCTCTCTCTCTTAATGAAGACTTTCTTTGGATAAAGGACTAAACTAGATATGGGCAGATCTTTAAAATGCATTAGACTGGGGCTACTTGAACCTTGTGTATTGTAGGTACTCAGAAAATGGCTTATTGATTATAATGTAATAAAGCTCATCCCTGTCACGGGGGGCTATGGCCGTGGTCTTTAAAGAGTGAACAATAGTGACAAATATGCAGAAAACCCCACAATAGTCCACAGATGGGCTACCTCTCTGCTAGGACAGGGCTTTACCTGCTTATCCCCAAATGCAAAAAGGTTGAGTGTTCCCTCAGCCTTAGGAGAGGTAAGACATAGCACCAAGCATTAACCTAAGTCTTGGAATCAGGCTGAAAGGGTCAGATGTGTGTATTAACATATATCTTAAAATCAGGAAAGCAGCCTTTCCCTCATCCTCCTCGTTTCCAAAAATATCTTTCTGAGATATTCTCTATTGTTTTCCCAGTGCAGTTAGGTCAAAGTTTGCCTTATAAGGAATTTCACGGTTTTGAGAGCTCTCCCTATAGGAAGGTTTTCCTGCTGTTCTGCCTGAGTTGCCTTCTGCTTAATTTTAGTTCATTATGTTTTTAAAGACAGGGAGGGCTTTTTGGGGCAAAAGGCCCAGTCATCGTGGGAAGAATGAATCATTTCAAGAACAGAGATGGGGGGAAGGCCAAGGCAGCAGAGGGCAGGAAGTTGGGGGTGGATGTGTGACTGAGAACAGCATCAGAAGTCTGTCTTTTCTTCTGTTACTCCCACTAGGTGGTGCCCAGCATCCCAGGAGAATCACTATTACTAGGAAGTTGAGGTTGGAGGGGCATCTCCTCCTAATACAGAAGGGTACCAGCTGATCCAGGTTTCCCACCTCTCTGTCCTGCTCTGAGAAGAGATCTGGAGGTGGGGCATAGGGAGTTGGGGGGTAGGGGTTGGATGAGTGGTATCAGATTAAAGACACTAAGAAGGGGACCACAGAGGATGAGATGGTTGGATGGCATCACCGACTCGATGGACATGAGTTTGAGCAAGCTCTGGGAATTGGTGTTGGACAGGGAAGCCTGGCGTGCTGCAGTCCATGGGGTTGCAAGCAAAGAGTCAGACACAACTGAGCGACTGTACTGAAACTGAATGCCTCTCAGGCATTTGAGGAGTCTCTTTCCTTGGAAACCTCTGGAGCTATCCTGGGTTCTCTAGAACCTAAGAGTCTTAAAGTCATTGGTTGGAGTGATTATGGACCAGAAAAGTCTTCCTGAGCCCAGGAGAAGTGGTGATATTTCACCTCTGGGGGGTAAAGAATTTGTGATAAGAAATGACCAGGATTGAGGGACTGGTTGCAGACCAGGGATGGAATAAAAATAAAAAATGAGGTGAGATTCCGAAATAGAGTAGGTAACAGGTATGGATGAAGATCATGGAGCGGTGACGGTATTTTGAGGGTCTCAAAACAGCTAGGCCATCAGAATGGTCACAACATAACTTTAGTTGTGAATGGCTTTGTGAAAAGAAAATGGAACTTGCACTTTGATAGATGTGAGTTCAAATTTCAGCTCAGGCATTCAATAGCCATATGGCTTTGGCAATTTAGGAAAGTTTTCCAGCACTTTTTCTCTTTTAATTTATTTTGTTATTGAAGTATAGTTGAATTACAATCCTGTGCAACATCTTTAATCCTTAATTTTCTCATCATCAAAATGAAACTAATGATACTAGGACTATTTGAGAATTTAAAAGATATAAAGGCATATAAAGCACTGAATAAATCTAGTCTTTTCCCTTTTCCTCTTTCCTGTTTGGAAATGATTGGGGGCAAGGAAGGGCTTCCCCAGTGGCTCAGCAATAAAGAATCTGGCTACAAGTTAGGAGCTACAGGAGATGTGGGTTCAATCCCTGGGTCGGGAAGATCCCCTGGAGTAGGGCATGGCAACCCACTCCAGTATTCTTGCCTGGAGAATTCCATGGAGAGGAGTCTGGTGGGCTTCAGTCCATAGGGCCTCAAAGAGACATGACTGAAGCAACTTAGCACGCACACATGCATGAGGGCAGGGAAAGATATATGTTACTTTGGTTCTTGTCCTGAGATGTAGGATATCAGGACTGCAGCCCTGGGGTCAGAAGATCCTCCCTGGCTTCTGTGGTTTTCTGACCACAGGACTTCAGTGAGTACTCAGGGCACGCTGTAGAAGGCCTACCCTCTTTGACCCTTTGGACAAATCCTCATACTCTTTGGGCTATTCAGCCATAATTTAGAAAACGGCCTCCAACTAAATTTTTAGAGGTCACCATCTAGTCCTGAGGCCTTCCATCTTGGAGAATTAAACTTTCTTGTCTGCAGCCTCGCAGAGCACCAAAGCCTGGCCTGGGAATCCAGGTGCAATGTTCTTTTGTATTAGCAGTTAATCCATGTTAATATGATAATGATTCACTATTATTTTCAGCACAGTTTTCCAAAATATGGGCCACAGACCACTTGTACCAGCATCAGCAGGTGGGCTTGATAAAAAATGCAGGTCCCTGGCCTCCTGCCAGACCTGTGCAATCAGACTCTCTAAAGTTAAAAAGTAAAAGCTTAGAAAGTTAACCATTCCCTCCTTACACTTTTATGAAAATGTTATCGAAACATAAGGCCTTAGTCATCCAGAATCTGCTTTGTGGAGGAAAACTGGAGCCCTTGGGCAGATTTCTGGTTGCTTCAAAAGTCATACCTTAGAGGTGTTTCTGACCCTGCTTAGTTACAGGGCCAACTCTGTCCTTAGCCACTTATTCACTTCCCCAGGATCTTTCTAAACGCTGGATACATTGCCATGAAGGTCACAGACCATTTCCGTGGATACCCGATGAGACAGTGTGATTCGGAAAGTTCACTTTGATTCAGTCCTAAACCACAGTGATAATAACCTGGTCAAGGCAGTGGGGGAGGGGAGGGAGTTCTGGTTCTTGTTTCTGGGGATGGGGGAGGAGGCCACCGGAATAAAGGCTGATCACCAGCTGCCACTTCCTTTATGTTGACAGAGCTCTTGTTGCCAGTGTAGCTGTGCTTATACTGAGGGTTGGGGCAAAAACGAGCCCTTCCTCTAAAGCTGTGAACTCTGATCTCTTAGTCTAGAGAAAGATGAGTTGTGGACATTGAACAGACTCCAGGAGCTTCCTCCTGACACCAATGACTGCATGAGTTGGCTTTTCAGAGGGACCTTGTGACGTTGGATCACTCTGGAGAGACAGACCTTTTTTGGACTTAGAGAAACAACAGTGGCAGCAGCTTATGCATTAAAGTTCTGACCGGCTCTTATAGCCTTTTGAGTGAGAGGGTTCTACCTTGACCTCTGGGTGTCCCTGCACTTCAGAAATATAGTGGCTGTTCAGGGCATACTGGGAGCTGTGGGTAAATTTTCCAAGGAGTCACATCAGCTTCGGAGTGCCCAAAATGAGCATAAAAATGCCGCCAGGAAGACAGTCATTGGTACCATAAATCTTTTGGGGAACAAAGTAGCAAATGAATATTAGAGAAATAAAACAAGACAGGTCATGGTGGTGTAGCTGATGTCACTGTCCTCAGCACGTAACTGCAGGTCAGGGGATGGGGTGACCAAGTGGAGCTGGTTTCAGCCTCGAGAGGCTGCATCCCTCCCTGAACAGAAGACTGGTGGTAAAGGGCTCTCCTCTTTATAAAAGGATGAAGCATCCTTTGCATCCACCCCAGTTTATTCCTTCCCTTTTTATTTTCCAGGAAACAAGAGGATTCATCTGACTTAACTGGAGATGGCTCCCTTTCCTAATTTTTGTTTCATTCCTGAAGCTTCCGTCCTGCAGGGCTCAGCGTGAGCAGACAGGAACATGGGAAGAGGCAACCACCCGAGAGGTACCAGTTCCCAGAGGCAGAGAGGACCCTCTGCTGGGTCTGGGCAAAGAAAACTCCCCACCTCTTTCTTGTATTCAATGGGTTTTTGCTGAACCTGGAAAGGAAGTAAATTCCAAAGGCAGGAAATGACCCAGAGACCATAACAATATGTGAAAAGCCAAGCCGGTACTTCCGTGGCTTTATTTCAAACTATTCTAATCTGTGTCCCAGGAAGCTTAACCCATTACCAGATGGAATCTGTTTCCAGACGCCTCTGGGCATCTGCCATTCCCGGCTGGTGACATTTGCACGTTTCAAGAAGGCAGACCTGTCCTGATAGCTTCAAACTTCCAGAGAGAGGCAACCCCAGGAGGGTCCTCAGGTCTTTGGCTGGGAGCACCGACCATCTGATGTGCTTCATCATAGCTGAATTGTTGCTGGCCCCCAGCCTAGAACACTGGCATGCCTAGTTCGTTCTTGAAGACTCGCAGGATCTGAAATCAAAAAGCCCTGTGGTGCCAGAAAAAGCTGGCTGCCTTGCTGGCTGCCTAATCCCTTCCCACCAGGCTTCCCTAAAGAAACCGATGAGTCAGGAAGGAAGAAAATGTAACTGAGGGAGAGCTGGGTTGGGCTGGTCTCTCTCATTGCTTCTGAAAATTCCTCCTGTTTTGCAATGCGGGTGATGTTTGGCGATTCAGTTGTGCTTTTCCTGTGTCTTCCCTATCATCTTTCTCTTCGAGGAACATTTCATTTACCACTTGTGAAATTGTTAGGGGAAGCACACTGCTTGAAACTGCCCATCCTGGCCAGGCACCATAGTAACCATTTGCATGAGTTGTTTTATGACAGGAGATCCTGATAAGGAATACGGAACTAATAAGCCACCACCAACCGGAAGAGTTCGGGAAAGGTCTAAAGGAGGCACCATGTGTCCGTCCACTTCCCAGAATCACTCTCGCTAGCATCCATCTTGGCTGAGCAATGCCTGTGCCACCAGGAAAGACTCTGAATAAGAATGATTGGTCAAAGACCACCTGGAAGCTAATCCCATAACCATAAAACCCGAGACTATGAGCCACGTGGCAGAGCAGTTCTCCTGGGTTCCCTTACCCTCCTGCTCTCCACCCAGGTGCCCTTTCCCAATAAAATCTCTTGCTTTGTCAGCACGTGTCTCCTCGGACAATTCTTTTCTGAGTGTTAGACAAGAGCCCAGTTTCAGGCCCTGGAAGGGGTCCCCTTTCCTGTAACAAAATCAGCTCGGCAAAAGCAGGAGTCCCTCTGATGAGGAGTTAGTCAGTGTTGTAAAGAAGTTTTCATTTCACTTTTGTCCCCGGGAGCGGGGTAAGAAAAACTTCCCACCTTGACTCCCAGATGGAACCATTGTTTACTTGCTTTGTTCTGGCCCCAGGATCTCTGCTTTTCCTGGGCTTTTAATTTTTATTGAGCGCTATCCATTAGTCTTCCCACGGGTTTTAAACACAGTGACTTCTAGGGTACTTGCTTCAAACAAGTATCCTGCTAATCCCCTCCCCTAGTAATCAGACCCTGATGCTGGTAAAGATTGAAGGCAGGAGGAGAAGGGGAGACAGAGGATGAGATGGTTGGATGGCATCACCCATTCGATGGACATGAGTTTGAGTAAGCTCCAGGGGTTGGTGGTGGACAGAGAAGCCCGGCAGTCCATTGGGTTGCAAAGAGTCAGACACAACTGAGCGACTGAACTAAACTGAACTGAGTAATCAAAGACTAGCCATAGTTGAATTGATAATATGCCTAAATCTTTCAGCACTTTTGAAATGTTAAACAGATTAAAGGATGAAGAATACAATATATTTGTTGACGTCTGGTTTATAGAAAATCTCCAGCAAGAAAAGAAGTGAAGAATTCAACGTCAGCTGGGGGGAATGGAGACCAGCAGTGAAGGGCACTGCTCTCCTTGTTCCGACATCAGATACCTGTCCTGGAGTCCCAGTGGCTCTGAGCCATCTATCTACAATTGTGTGCTGTTTCTTATGAAAGTGGTTTTAAACAGTATATTCTGATAAGCTTGGATTTATCCTTGGAGAGGGAATGTATTTTCCATTACAAGACAGTAGTTTATAATGTCAGAGGTAGTCTGTATCAACTATCTGAAGGTAGTCATGAACAGTAGATAAGAGAACAGGGGATCTTCCTAAAAAGGAGGGAGGGGGTGGAGAGAGAGAGACAGAGAAAGAAAAGTCTTTTTTGTTGTTGCCAGGAAGAGACAGTCTTGTAGGGAGTATAAGATACATGAGTCTCTCTCTTTCTCCCCTTTCCTCTGCTGATGGAAAAGGAGCCAGGAAAAGCTAGAAACAGGAGACAGAGAGAGGCCATTCCTTCAACTGTTAATACCAGCCAAATAGGATAAATAGTTCATATTTATGATGATGACGACAACTGTGATGATGAAGAGAACATTTTGATCCAGATGAAAAAAACAAAGACTGTTGATTTCAAACTATGCTTAAGTCCCACGTATTCCTGTTAGAGCCTCTTACATGATCCAAGGGACAGGAATTTAGGATGAATGAAATAAATATAATTGGATAGAAAAGTCAGGATTAGAATAAAATGTGATTGAGAATGGTTAAAAAAAATTAGAAGATGCCAAATTCTACCTATTTTTGTACTGCTTTCAGTCTTGAGTGGTCTATTAAAAGATAACATGATGAGTTAAAAACTGTATCTTTTGTTTGAGTTATAATAGACACATAATATTATACTGGTTTCAGGTATAACCCTGTTTATTTAACTTATTTTCTGAGTACATCATGAGAAACGCTGGGCTGGATGAAGCACAAGCTGGATACAAGATTGCCAGGAGAAATATCAATAACCTCAGATATGCAGAGAACACCACCCTTAAGGCAGAAAGTGAAGAAGAACTAAAGAGCCTCTTGATGAAAGTGAAAGAGGAGAGTGAAANAATGCCATTCAACCCTCTCATCTTTTGTCATCCTCTTCATCTCCTGTCTTCAGTCTTTCCCCGCATCAGGGTCTTTTCCAGTGAGTCAGTTCTTTGCATCAGGTGGCCAAAGTATTGGAGCTTCAGCTTCAATCCTAATCCTAACTGCTAACTAATCCTGATTTTGATCCTAACACTAAGTCTTAAATCCCAGACTCCAAGATCCCTACTCAATAGTCAGTCTTTAATAAATATTTGCTTTTTATTATGAATATTGCTTTGATCTTAGCATCACTAAAATCACTAGAAACTGCCCTGCATTTTCTATGTTGTATTATCCAATGAGAATTATAGTTAAGAATGAGCATTTGCTCCACTGAAAGAGCAGGAGATTAAAATACCTTCAGCATAAAATTGCAGGTTTAGTATGGAACTCAACATCTTATTGTTATGAAAGTTAATCTACATGGAGGATTTCAGTTAACCTTATCAGTTAATTGGAATAGCCTCTTGATCACGATCACACCGTTTGCCTGTAAAGCGTGTTTACTTTAAAGTGTGATCTCTTTCTAGTTTCTATCCTGTCATCATGCTGATTTCATAGGATAATTTACAGATAGCTTAAAACAAAATAATGTAAATGAACCAATTAATTTAGCCAGGACCACTTATATCTCACTTTTAGTTTCATGACCAGCTACATAATTTGCGGAACCCAGTGCCAGATAAAATGTGGGGTTCCTGNTCATGCTGATTTCATAGGATAATTTACAGATAGCTTAAAACAAAATAATGTAAATGAACCAATTAATTTAGCCAGGACCACTTATATCTCACTTTTAGTTTCATGACCAGCTACATAATTTGCGGAACCCAGTGCCAGATAAAATGTGGGGTTCCTGGCTATTAAGATTTCTAATGGTGACAGCAGAGCACTAAGTCCAGAGCATGCCCATGGCACTGGCCCTCTGTGCACTTTACACACGGGGGAACTCCGGTCTAGAAAGGCA
The DNA here is from genome assembly GCA_006410615.1 of Neotragus moschatus. Lineage (NCBI taxonomy): Eukaryota > Metazoa > Chordata > Mammalia > Artiodactyla > Bovidae > Neotragus > Neotragus moschatus. The sequence goes on from SJYA01001590.1 coordinate 639,443, forward strand.
TAGCGAGATCCTGCTAGGTCCCAGCTGACAGGTGCTAGACAGGTAGTTAGAACTTGGCCACTGGACGTGTGGTAACTGCTCCCGCTTCTTGGTTTCCCATTCCTGGGCTTCTCCCACTACCCAGCATCATCACAGTGGGGAGCTGGGTTACATCCTCAGTGCCGGTAACTGGACATTCTGCTTTTACCACTTTCTTGGGTGGTTCCTACCCTTCGTCTGATTTCTTTCCTAGTGCCGCACCTGAACTGATTTGCCTACAGCACCTCCTCATGGTCAGCGTGACCTCTGCCACTGGTTTTCTTGAAAATTCCAAGATTTATGAGGTGCTGGTGGAGAGAAAGCTGATTAGAGGCATTTTGCAGATTGGATTGCTCTCCTTGTCTCTCGGAAGCAGAGGTGGTGTGTTTCTTCAGCGAGTTTCTCCCTGCTTCCCACATCTCAGCATACACTCATTCCTAAGAGCAAGCTGAGATGTCTTGGCCAAAATTGCCTCAGGATAGGCTCCTGAATGTGCTGGATATTAATAAAGAGAGGGCAAGAAATTCCACCAGTCCCTGGAAATCAATTCCCAATCTCCAGTTCTATCTGAATTCAGCTCCATCTTGAATAGCCATGTCTGTTGTTTGCCAGAATTCCATGGACTTGAGAATGTGATAAAGAATTTCATTTCCTTCTTTCTCCCCAGAGGGACTGCCCAGTCGGTGGCTGTAGGAATTCAGACCCTTTTATGGTGCCAAACGCCCCCAAGCCGCAGACAGCGCATTAACTTCGGAATGTGGCCAAGCCAGTCCCTTTGAGAAGGGAACTTAGCTGCCCTGAGCTGGCATCTGTGCTGACACAGCCCTGAATCTAGCCCACAGGCTGGATTTTGAGTTTATTAGTAAAATTTAAGCAAGCCTAAAGAAACCCTTGATTCAATAAAAACAAAAATAGCCTTAATTTAAAGAAAATCAGGGTGGAGTAGGGGAGGGATGGGACTTTCACATTATCTCTACATAATAGATAATGAAACAGGTTCAGGGAGGTTTTAAAAAATCTAATTAAAATTATTTATATGATTTCACATCTCCCCCCGCCCCAACTCCAAACTTTTAGATGGACTCAAAGCCAAAGCCAAAGCCATCGATTTGATACTGGCTTCACAATGTCAATAGGCAACTTTCCTGAGAGCCCTTCTTGCTGACAGGAAACACCCTGGGGAAATATGCAGCAAATGGAAGACATAGTGGGGTCCTTAAGAAACTTTCTATGAGGGGGTAGGTAAAATAAAGACACAAATCAAACAAACATCTTAGTATTGATATAAAACAAGCTACTAAAGACCAAATGCAAAATACAGACATGCTTCTTGTGGCAGTGAGGAGCAAAATGCAAGAATCAGGTCAATGAACCAGGGAGGGCTTCCTGTAGGAGGCACCATTCAAAGCAGAATTTTGAAGGTGGTCTGGGTGAAGGGAAGTGCTAAGGGAAAGAGGGAGGGTAATCCCTCTGGGACCTGAGATGATGCTTTGGATTATCTAGATGACAAACCTGTCTTTTCCCTTAATTATTGTACTTTATCCATCACGTGTTATTTTTGCTGTGTTCTAAATGATTCAGACTGCTCTGTTTGGATAGATCTGATCTCCAAGATTTCCTTGATTGAATGTGCAGGTATTTGTAGTTAGACTATAAAGTGCACACAGAGTGGCAATGTATAATGGGAAACCTCAATTCTGGATAAAAATGCCAAGATGTGAGCTATGCTGCTTCCCTTTAGTAATTACTCATTTCTGACCAAAAAAAAAAGTGGGAGGCTTAATTCACCCCTAGGGCAATTTAAAAACACTCTTGCTGGTCAATTCACTCCCAACCCTGTTCCCCAAATGGTTTTTCGGCTTTCTCTTTTCAGTCCTTATTTTAGAAGTTATATCTTTCTTTCTGATTCATGACTGTGTAATCATTTAGTTAGTTAATCTGGATAAAATTAACACTTTTCTCTAAAGCAAATATACTTTGTTCTCCTTGGGAATATCATACATAGAGAAGAACTATAGATTACTTGTTATAAATGCAAGCAAGTTACATGTGCATTCCCTGCATATCATGATCAGCACCATCCCCATAAGTGAGCAAAAGACTTTCTCCGTTAAATAACAGGCATCAATTAAAGCAGGAATTTAGATCCTCATTCACAGGATTATAAATTATTAAGCTTCACAGATCTGATCAACAATTAGGGGCTGGAGGAAACCTCCTCTTGCTTCATAGAATCTGATTGCTCTGCTCCGTATCATCTTTCTAAGAGGATTTAAAATCTGGTTTCAAACAGCTGTCAGAATGATTCTCCCCTTTCTTAAGGCATTCATTAGAAAATAAAATCAGATATAATTAACAAACAAACCAACCTATCTGCCTGCTGTTCTGACTTGTTATAATAAGTGTTATTTCTACTTACAAACAGTTTCCTGTCAGCATCCTGCTGTTTCTTTAATAAGACTTCTGCACTGGGGAAGAAAAAAAAGCTTGGCATTAAAATTAAGCCCTGACTTGTCGTCACTTCTCTTCCTGTTCATTTGTGTTCAGATCCAATTTACTTGGAGGCTAAAAGGAACTAAATATGTCAAAACCATCACTGGGAGAGAGAAGGGACCTCTCTGCTCCTGGAGTTGGCTGAAGGATGAGGCTGCCTTTAGACTCACGAGAAACACTCTCTTCTCTCCCTGCTGGGCTTGGGTGGCTCTTGTGGCTTGCCAAAGGACTGGGAAATCTATTCAGGTTCCCGGGGTTGGTCTCCCAGCTGATGACGATGTTCTGGTACCTTTGAGCCAGTTCCAGAGGTTCATGTGAGTGGGCAATCCAAAGAGAACTTTGATCTCAAAGTTGGCCTCTGGGTTTGGTAAGGATGGGAGACACTGCATGAGAATAATTGGGGAGTATTGCCGAGCTGGCAAATACAGCAATGGATATAATGTAACGTGATCAAAAATTAGGGGATTATAGTCTTCCTCCTTTGTATCTTTTGAATTAATCTTTTAAAAATTGTGGAAAACTTCAAACATACCAAAGAAAGTAAAATAGAATAATAAACTCCCATAAATCCATCACCCATTTTCAGTAATTATTTACTCATGTTTTTGACACCCCCACCAACTTCCCCTTTCTGTACTGTTTGAGAAACCAATTCAAGACACTGTATCACTTCATCTATAAATAGTTTGGTTTGTGTCTCTAAAAAGAAGACTCCTTTAAAAACTACAACTATAATAATCCCATTAGCACATCTAAAAATAATGAATAATTGATTCCTTCATATAATCAAATATTCAGTGTTTAAAATTCCAGTTGTCTCATAAACAAATATTTGAAAAATAATTTCTTTGATCCAGATTCAAGTAAAGTCCCACAATTTGATTGGTTGATATGTTTCTTTCTTTTTAATAAACTGTTTATTTTGAAATAATTGTGCTGCTGCTGCTGCTAAGTCGCATCAGTCGTGTCCTACTCTGTGCGACCCCATAGATGGCAGCCCACCAGGCTCCCCCGTCCCTGGGATTCTCCAGGCAAGAACACTGGAGTCGGTTGCCAAGTCCTCCTCCAGGAATATTTGTAGATTTCCAGAAAATTTGCAAACAAAATACAAGAATTCCTGCAAACCCTTCACCCAATTTCCCCTAATGTTAATATATTACGTATTGATAGTATATTTGTCAATGCTGAAAGGTTAATATTGTGACATTACTATGAACTAATCTACTAGCTTTTTTCAGACTTTACTAGTTTTTCCCTTAATGCTCCCTTTCTGTTCCAGGATCCAATTCAGGACTCTACAATACACTTCGGCATGGTGATTCCTTATGCTTCTCTGATTTGTGATAATTTCTCAGTCTTGTTTGCCTTGGTAGAATAAGTATTTAGTAGAAGGGCCCTCTGTTTGGAATTGGCTAATGTTTTCTCAGGATCAGACTGGAGTTATGGGTTTGGGAGAAGAATATCACAGAGGGTAAGGGGTTCCTCTCATGGGAATTATATCAGGGGGTACATATCGCTATGACCTTAAGTCTTTTAAAAAAAATCTCTTTAGTCCATCTCTATACCATTGCAACTTACTTGTGGAAGAATCTCTAGACATTTGTTTTCTTTTTTAATATATAGGGACCATAGCCATTTTTAGGCTGAGTAATGGAGGTCTCTGCTTCAACCCCAAGGTGCTTTCCAAACAGTTGCCATCTCAACACTTCCTGTTCATTTGTATCCCATAACATCACAAGATAAGGTTAAATAAAATTCTCAGTTACACTGTGGCTGCATGTCAGCCTTTGATGTTAAGTGGATGCTGGAAAGACAGTCTGAGAAAAAGACATTCTTCATAGGAAACACATTTAAAAAATTCCTTGAAGGCTACTAGTTCATGTGTCATTGAAATGTTTCGATAAGAAAACACACATACACACACACTCACACCATGAAGAGGTATACAAATATATTAATGTTATTGGAAAAAGAAGAAATACACCAGGACTTCAGAGCCTTCTTATAACAGACAGCCACTAGGCTACACTGGTGCTGATTAAAATCTTCTGGTTGACATTGGTTGACAATGATACTTCTGAATCCATCCCTTGGTAGTTTCCATTGGGCTCCCATCCTTAATGTGAAAGCAGTAATTGCCAATCACAGAACACAAGGGGTTGGTGTGATACAGGAGTGATTCACCAATACTATTCAGAGGAAAAAGAAAACCAGCACTTAAACACATTTTAACACCTCAGATATAATTTCCACCTTCGGTAATGATGAAGCTGACACCCGAGCGCTATTGAAATGGAGTCCCCTTGGTAACAGGAGCAAGTAGAAAACGTGTGAAAAGCTCAGCCTAATGCAAGTGCCTTTAATATCACTTTGGTTTCACAAGTAGGGTTCTGTAGCTCTTTATTTTACTTGGTCCAGGGGCAATGAGTTTAACGATGTTTCACACTGAGTGTTCTTCAACCTCGGTGAGGTATTTCAAGAAAACTCTAGTTGGGCTTCTGGATTCTTGGACCATTAATAATTTTAATGGTGACAATAAAAGCTGGAGGAACCCCGATCTCAGCAAGGGTTTTCAAGAGGCAGTGTAATAATGAGGCTTGTGGAGACTCTTGGTGTTAGGGCTTCTGGGTTTGCTCTGTCCCTGGCTGGCTCCGTGTCCTTGATCTTACATTAACCTCACTGGATTCCAGTGGAACGTGCAGATATAACTCTCCTTGACCTGCCTAAGAGGTAGGTTTTGAGAAACAGCTGACTAGGTGTATAAAAGGTGGGGGAAGTCTGAAAGGAAGAAACAAGGGGAAAAAATTACATTTTGGAAACAGAAGTTGCTTAATAACAAGCAGTGACAGAATGCCTGCACATTGGAGTTTTGTAGTTAGAGTGAAGATTTACTTGGCATTTTGGATTTGTTTTTTCAGCGAGCAGAGGCTATTTGGGGGAGTTGAGAGAAAGGAGAAAAAGGAAAGAAAGTTAAAATGTCAAGAATATTCTAGGTATATAATCTACTAAAATTCTATGGATTGACAACTCTTTCTATTTATGTAAAAAAGATCTTCCAATGATGATTATGCAACCATGTCTGTTTTTCACATTGTTTTATACTTTGAGGTTCCTTTTACCACTCCACACCCCCAGCAATTGTCTAAAACTCAAAAAGCAAAATCGTTTTGAATGTTGGCCCTTTGAGGCCTTAGAACAATGGCTGACCTAATTTTTTCCACAAGTCCTATTACTGAGCTTGGGTGTCTCACCTTTTTAGCCTTCCAAACACTGGCTTATCTTAGGGACCTTATGAAACACTGTGCCTAAGAATAACCCGGTAGTTTAAAAACAAATAGACTAAGCCCTGTGTGAACCTCCCATGAAGGGCATTTCTAATTCCATCTTAAAAGCTTGAGCTTGGGTCAGAGTTGGTAGTAGTATTTGGGGGTCACCTACTGAATTTAGTTTTCTTTCCACTCCCTTTTGTCAAGGTCTTGGTTATTCTGAATTTTCTCCCAGTTTCAGAGGATGCCTGGGTCATGGCAAAATGTGGACACTCTGGTGAATGTGGCAAGAGGATGTGACTCTCCCTTCAGATCCAGGAACTGAAGGCTCTCGGCTGATGAGGAGGATGACTAACCTCCAGCAGCTAGTGGTGCCAAAGTTGCTTCTACCACCCATAGACCAAACCCAAATCTTGCTGGGCTCAGAGGTTCATACATGGGCAGTGACTTAACCACTGCTCTGCTCAGTGTTCCTTGTTCTATTGCCCTTGAAGACAATGTCTCTGACTAGCCCTGGCTTGTCCCACTGAGGGGACAGTATAAGGACTGGAGAAACTTACTTGGTCATAATTCTGTCACTAAATAAAGGCCTGTGTGTGCTGCCATCCATCAACTTAGTAGGTATCTTTGTTCCTATTCCTCCACAGGGTTCATGCTCACTCACAGGGCACTTTTCCTAGGTGATCTAACTTTCTAGAAGATTCAGTGGTACCATCTCATTTCCATCTTGAGCAGGTTGTAAAGATTCCCTCTGGGTTACTCACATGTTGAGGGAGTGGCCTGGAGTGAGAAGAGAGCCCTGGGCTAAGGGTCAAGAGACTGGCATCCTAGGCCTATCAATGCCACCTGCTTGGTGACCTAGGAAGTGCCCTTTAACGTTCTGAGGATATTATTGTTCTTGCCTATGAATTGAGGCTGTTCAACTAAGATCATCTCTTAAAGCCTAAGTGAAAGTATTAGTTGCTCAATCATGTCCAGCTCTTTGTGACCCCATGGACTGTAGCCCTGCAGGCTCCTCTGTCCACAGAATTCTCTAGGTAAGAATGATGGAATGGGTTGCCATTACCCTTCTCAAAGGGATCTTCCCAACCCAGGGGTCGAACCTGGGTCTCCTGCACTCCAGGTGGAGTCTTTACCATCTGAGCTGCTGGGGAAGCCTTTAAAAGCCTAAACTGTTATAAGTATAAAATAGATTTGGTGCAAAAGACTCACAGTTTATACCATTCTGGTCATACGCTGTGTATCTATGTGTATAGGTGCCAATAGATCAGAGAGAAAAAAAATTGGTAAAAGAAACTTATCTAACTATTCTCACTTCTATTAAAACATGGAAGTCAATTATTATTATTATTTTTAAAATGCTTATTTATTTGACCATGCTGGGTCTTAGTTGTGGCACAAGAACTCTTAGTTGTGACATGTCGAAACTAGTTCCAGGCATGGAACCTGGGCCACCTGCATTGGGAGCCTAGAGTCTTAGCCACTGGACCACCAGGGAAGTCCCAGAAGTCAATTATTTTTTAATGGAACTTTACCTACTCAGTATACTGTAAGGAAGGCAAGCTCTTTGGGTGTTGGGTTCAGGTTTCTGAAGACTACTGGTGGCCATTTTACCACCTATCAGTGATATTAAGATAAAACTTGTATATTCTAACCATGCTGCTTTGTAAGCCATTGGCTATTATTAAATAATAGTGGCAATTTACTAAAATCCTCTCTTTCTGAAAATTAGTAATGCAAAACTGTTATTTACTTATGAGTTTAAGACAGAGAAAGAGATGAAAATACTGCCTTAAAGCAGACGGAGTGTGGGCAGGTGCTGGCCAAGATTGCCTTCCACTCCCCTCACAGGCTCTGGGGCAGAGGCAGGCGATTGTGTTAAATCATGCAAAGTACAGTGGCAGTTGAGTAAGACATACAAAATGGATTGAAAGCAGAGATCTCGTCAGTACTGATTCCAAACCTGAAGGCTGCAGAGATAAAGAATAAGGATTAACTCTTAGAATATGCTACCTGCTTGAAAAAGAAATTTTTCCCAAAAGCCCAGCACACACATTTCAGCTGTCTACAATTTTCCAATTAGTATTAACTCATTAATTAGTGAAGCATGAGTGAGTTTGGAATTTTCAGCCCAACAACTGTGCAGATCTTTATAAATGTTCTGTAATCTTATCAGAAGCTCCCAGATTACCCTCTCCTTTGCTTTAATTAGAAAATAGGCAAATCAGGACAGGATATAAACTTGACTTTGTCTCTCTTACTAATTCTGTCACTTGAAACAATTCAGTTAGTCTATTTGGACCTCGGTTTCAGTAACTCCACTGTTACAAGTTTATGTTAGGGGACTTCCCCAGTGGCCAGGTGGTTAAGAATCTACCTCCCAATGCAGGGTATGTGGTGAATTGTAAGCTATTGACTTGTAACCAGTTCCCTGGTTAGGAATCTAAGATCCTGCATTCCGTGGGGCAACCAAGCCAGTGCCCCTTAACTAGAGAAACACATGCATGTAATGAAGAATGAAGATCCAGCACTGCCAAAAAAAGAAAAAAAAAATTTATCTGTAAAAATGTCCAAAAGCAGATAGTATATGATTTATTTATGTATTAATGGGAGAGTAACAGGCAGGAAGGCCAGGGGTCTCCAAATGCCTGCAAGTGTCAGACATTTTTCTCTCTCTTAAGCGGCAAGAGGAAACAAACTAGAAATATTTTTTTCCTTCTCTATACAAATTTAAAAGGAGGTTTCTCTTAAAATACTGTGTTGCCATAATGACACCTGGTTTCACCTGAAATTATTCTCAAACCTAGAGATAACCAATGCATTTTTCTTATGGAAATGTTTGTCTTAAGCTATGCTAATATATTATGCATTTACTGCAAACTCTGTCTTCAAGTCAGTTCTGCCAAATGGCTCAGAACCTATTTGACAAATGAGTATGTTATACTCAGATATTGTTGCCCTAATCTATGTAAATGAAATTATTTGTATGGTGATCTGCCCTTCTTCAAGATTCAAGTTAATCATTTTATGGCCCAGGATGAACAGTTTGGTGCCAAGATTATCCCAAAATGCATCTTATGGGTGAGGGGCCTGGTGTCATTCTGAGTTTTAAGACATTCCTTTCTTTTATTAACAGAGTGCTAGTGCATTGAAGAAGGAAATGGCAACCCACTCCAGTGTTCTTGCCTGGAGAATCCCAGGGATGGGGGAGCCTGGTGGGCTGCCGTCTATGGGGTCACACAGAGTCGGACATGACTGAAGCGACTTAGCAGCAGCAGCAGCAGTGACTGTATAACATCCAGCTGAAGACTAGCAGAGGGGCACTCTTTCTGGCCCCTTCTGATGCCTATGTCAGAAGCTTTCTCTATCTCCTTTATACTTTAATAAAACTTTATTACACAAAAGCTCTGAGTGATCAAGCCTCGTCTCTGGCCCCAGATTGAATTTGTCTCCACTGAGGGTCAAGATTCAGCAACAACCTTTCATTAGCTTTGCCACAGAAACAGTGACCCCCCAAATTGCAGCGGTTCATAATACTAACTCATTCCTCTTTCATGTTGTTAGTGGTACAGTCAGCTGCATTTCAGATCCTTGGTCTTACACTGGGACCTGAACTGAAGAAGCAGTCTTCTATCCAGAGCAGAGGGAAAGAGTGCTCACAGAAACATACAGTGGCTCTAAAACTTCTGCTCGGTTGTGGAGTGTAAGAAAGCAACGTGTTGGGGATGATGATGNATTTGTCTCCACCGAGGGTCAAGATTTAGCAACAACCTTTCATTAGCTTTGCCACAGAAACAATGACCCCCCAAATTGCAGTGGTTCATAATACTAACTCATTCCTCTCTCATGTTGTTAGTGGTACAGTCAGCTGCATTTCAGATCCTTGGTCTTACACTGGGACCTAAACTGAAGAAGCAGTCTTCTATCCAGAGCAGAGGGAAAGAGTGCTCACAGAAACATACGGTGGCTCTAAAACTTCTGCTCAGTTGTGGAGTGTAAGAAAGCAACATGTTGGGGATGATGATGGGGTGGGTATATATATTGTTCCCTTGGAAGACACTGCAAGTCATTTGATACCTGATTAATTGCCTCCAGGAATTATTTCTCAAGAAATGGGAATGAATAGTTAGGGGTGATAATATATCACAATATATTTATCTGTAAATAGAGATATGCATATAAAAAGTCTGAAATATTATTCATTAAAATATTCGTAGGCCAGGAGAATTGAAAATGTTATCTTGCACATGAATGTTCATAACAGCACAATTCATAACAGCCCTAAAATGTAAACAAGTTAAATATTCATCAACGAATCATGAATGGTTTAAAAGAATGTGGTCTATTCATCTAATAGAAAGTTGTTCAGGCGTTAAAAAAAATGAAGTACTGTTATCTGCTACAACATGAACCTTGAAAGCATTATGCTAAGTGAAAGAATAAAGTCGGAAAAGATCACAAATTGTGTGATCTCAGTTAAATGCAAAGTCCAAAATAGGGAAATTCATATAGACAGAAAGTAGGTTAGTGGTTGCAAGTGCCTGGGGAGGACAGAGGGTGGGAAGTGACTGCTAGTAGGTACAGTGGTTTCTTTGGCATGCCGAAAAGGTTCTGGAGCTAGATAATGATGGTGATTGTCCAATCTTGTGAATATATTAAAAACTTAATTGTTCACTTTAAAAGGATTAATTTTATGCTATGTGAACTATATCTTAGTTTAAAAAAATTCACGGAAGCTATTGAATGGTGAGATTGTAGGCAATTTTCCCTTTATGTATAAATTCCTATACTGCTTGCATTTTTTATAATGAGCAGGTTTTATCTTTATATTCAGAGAAAAAGAATGGAGATGTTCTAATGGGGGAGAACACAAAAATATCAGTTGCCCAAAATAAAGTTACCTTGAACTTTCCTTAGGACACAATTCATGTATCCTAATTTCTAATTGCAAGTTGAAAATTTGAACTGCACCTGAGTTAAGTATTTAAGAAAAAAATCATCATTTTCCTCTAAACTAACCTGGAGACGTGCAATAGCAAAGGTAGAACTATTTAAAATCTGGGAAAAGTGAAAATGGGATTAAAAAGGGGTGCATGTGTGCGTGCTCAGTTGTGTCTGACTCTTTGTGACCCCATGGACTGTAGGCCTCCAGGCTCTTCTGTCCATGGAATTTTCCAGGCAAGGATGCTGAAGCGCGTTGCCATTTCCTACTCCAGGGAATCTTTCTGACCCAGGCAATGAACCTGTGTCTCCTGTGTTTCTTGCATTGGCAAGAATTCTTTACCACTGGCAAGTGGATTCTTTACCACTGAGACACCTGGGAAGCCCCTAAGAAGGGGTATATATAGTCAATGCCAATCTATCTCAAGGGAGAAATAGTTTCCCAGAGTCAGTCGGGAGCATAGTAATCTCCATCTTCTTGTTTCTACATGTGGGGAAAAATCAAAACCACAGCTTCATGTCTTGGTTCTACCATCAGAAAGATTACAAGCTTAATGACAGTTTTGGCCCAAGGTTTCATTTTACTTTTAAGTGAACCTGAGAGCTGGTATCCTAGTCAGGAAACTTTTTTTTTTTTTTTTCCGGATAAAGGTCTGGGGGTAAGGGAGTTGCAGAGAAGTGAGATGGAGACCTAGTCTAGGATGTTCAAGCTGACATCACAGAGTGTGAAGTCTTTGAGCTGGGGAGGGGCTGGTGACTTCCAGAGAGTGGAGATTTAGACTAAGCTAAGTCTGCAGACGAACTCAAGCATCTCCCTGGCCTGCTCAACAGGAATTTTCCCAGGACTTAGCAAATGCTGTTGACCCCTCTGCATTCAGGGTTGACCAGAGAATCAGCAACTAGGGTCTGTTCCATAGCCTGAACTTCTCAAGAATAAAGGAGATAAGTGAACAATGTTCCAAGAGCCACAAAAGTCCAACAGGCATGAAATATATCTGTTGGATAGGTAAGGCCTCTGTCTGCGAGAGATTTATAGAGGAGAGAGGCTCACATGTAATCAGAGAAAATCAGTGCTTGTATTTATGTGTAGGTGNACCGCCAAGGAATTCCCAGGATTTGTTATTTTCTAATGCTTCATAATGAATACAGATGCATAATGAATTCATATGGGTTCTCCAGAGAAACAGACCAATAAGATTGCTCAATCTGTCATCTGTCTAGGTATCTGTCTGTCTATCCATCTCTCATCTACTGTAAGGAATTAGCCCATGAGAATATGGAGGCTAAAGTTGGCAAGCTGGAGACTCAGGAGAGCCGATGAAAGAGTGTTAGTCTGTGCCCGAAGGCTGGGGACCAACGACCCAGCACAAACACCATCAGGCAGAGAGTAAGAATTCTTTCTCGTGTGCTCACTTTCTCAGTCGTGTCCGACTCTGTGACCCTGTGCACTGTAGCCCCCAGGCTCCTCTGTCTATGGTATTATGCCAGGAGAATATTGGAGTGGGTTGCCATGCCCTCCTCCAGGGGATCTTCCTGACCCAGGGATCGAATCCATGTCTCAGCGATTCCTGCATTATCAGGTGGATTCTTTACCACTGAGCCACCTTGCTTCCCTGGTGGCAGTAAAGAATTTGCCTGTAATGCAGGAGATGTAGGTTTATTCCGTGGGTTTGGAAGGTCCCCTGGAGAAGAAAATGGCAACCCACTCCAGTATTCTTGCCTGGGAAATCCCATGAACAGAGGAGCCTGGTGGGCTTCAGTCCACGGGGTTACAAGAAAGTCAATCAGACATGACTGAGCGACTAAACAAGAATTCTTTCTCACTCAGTCTTTATTCTACTCAGGCCTTCAAGAGCCCACCCACAAGGGGGAGGGCAATCAGTTTTTATTCAGTCTACTGATTCAATGCTAGTCTCATCCAGGAGCTCACTGGCCTACACACCCAGAAGAAATGTTTAAACCAGATAAATGGTCTCTCTGTGACCAAAATTGACACATAAAACTAGCCATCACAATATGTTACCTATTTTTATGTATATATCAACGAATACTATTTTTGTTATGAGATTAAAAAAAAAAGGATTTGGGGCAACAAGTGACTGATGGCCACTATGAAATGCAGTCCCTATAGTTAATTTTTTGACTGAGTTTAAGTGTAAATGCCCAGGGAAGGAGTAGTTTTTTAGTTGCTGTTAGCTGCAGTCCATGGGGTCTCTAAGAGTCGGATATGACTGAGCGACTTCACTTTCACGCATTGGAGAAGGAAATGGCAACCCACTCCAGTGTTCTTGCCTGGAGAATCCCAGAGATGGGGGAGCCTGGTGGGCTGCTGTCTATGGGGTCACACAGAGTCAGACACAACTGAAGCGACTTAGCAGCAGCAGCAGCAGTCATTTGTATCTTGGTTTGAAGGTGAAGGGCTTCCCTGGTAGCTCAGCTGGTAGAGAATCCACCTGCAATGCAGGAGACCGTGATTTGATTCTTGGGTTGGGAAGATCCCCTGGAGAGGGAATAGGCTACCCACTCCAGTATTCTTGGGCTTCCCTCCCTGATGGCTCAGCTGGTAAAGAATCTGCCTGCAATGCAGGAGACCTAGGTTCGATCCCTGGGTTGGAGGATCCCCTGGAAAAGGGATTGGCTATCCACTCCAGTATTCTGGCCTGTAGAATTCCACGGGGTTGCAAAGAGGAGGACACAACTGAGCCACTTTCCCTTCACTTGAAGGTGGATGAGTGGGTTGTTGAGTGGAGTTTGTAGAGAGAGAGAATCTAGATATTTGAGGGTTGGAAAAGTTGAGAGCACCATTTAGAGGAATAAAGGAGGAAAGAATGGGAGCTTTGGAGCTCTAAGACAGATTTCTGCTACTTTACATTATGGTTGGAGCTGTGCTGTCTCCTGGCATCTGCCTGAGGTCTTTTGCATTTTTGTTTTTTCACCTTAAAGGATATTGGAATTTTAAGGTGCCAGTAGATTATCTTGTTTGTTATGTATCTATCAGTATGCCCAGTTTTTATTTTTTTCATGTACATGGCAGGATTCTGAATTAAAACCTGCTCTTCTAACCTCTCTTTCTGATTCTCGGGTTATTCAGTTCAGTTCAGTCACTCAGTTGTGTCTGACTCTTTGCAACCCCATGAACCACAGCATGCCAGGCCTCCCTGTCCATCACCAACTCCCGGAGTTTACCCAAACCCATGTCCATCGAGTTGATGATGCCATCCAACTATCTCGTCCTCTGTCGTCCCCTTCTCCTCCTGCCCTCAATCTTTCCCACTATCGGGGTCTTTTCCAGTGAGTCAGCTCTTTGCATCAGATGGCCAAAGTATTGGAGTTTCAGCCTCAACATCAGTCCTTCCAATGAACACCCAGGACTGATCTCCTTTAGGATGGACTGGTTGGATTTCCTTGCAGTCCAAGGGACTCTCTTTAGTTCGCACAATTAGAAAATGCAGGTGAATTTATATACTTCATTATCTGCTGCTATTTGTTTCAATCTTGGATTGGAGGTACCAATGAGCAGAAACTGCACAAAGGAACTTTCTTCAAACCTACAGCTTATGAATAATACATAATTCACTGTGACTCATGAAAAGCAATGGTAAACAAACCCCAAACAGTTGGCCACCTCCTCTGCAATCCACAGACAGTGGTTCCTCCCCTTGCAAACTGTGAACGGCAATATTTGAAGGTAGCAATGGAAATTGGTGGTGCTGGTTTATCTTTAGTGTCTCCCATATGCTTATTGGCACACGGTGAAGTCATAAAAGTGAGCACAAGCAAAGAGAAAAAGGTATCCCAACTACTAAGGTATCTGCAATTTGTGGAAAAGGAAGCTGTTTCCTACCCCACTGCTCAGAAGTGCTCCTTCCCTTATCTTTTTCCAACTGTAAGAGGGGAGTCACACCTGGCTTCAAATACTGCCTCTGCTACTGCCGAACTTTATGTCCTTGAACAAATTACTGACCTTTTATTCTTTTATTTTCATTTATTCTCTTCTTTCAATTTTGGCTCCTTTCAATAAGAAGAGATAGTAGCAATATTTATCTTTAAACACTCAGGGCTCTTAATTATGAGCAACAGCAGCTGACTCTCTCTGATTAGGCAGAAAAGATCCTGGGTAGCTCACAAAGCGGTTGGCAAGGCTAGAGAAGCAGGCTTGAGGCTGATTCTGGGGTCCAGGCCTGAAACTATGCCGCAGAAGTGACCCAGTAAGGGCTGCCAGGAACACAGGCTCTACTGCAGCTTTGCTAGCACTAATACTTCTGGGCCAGAAACTGACCTTATGGCAACTGGTACCCCAGAAGACTGGATGTGTCTGCTATCATCCTTGCCAGCAAATGGGTCCCAGGCATCGCCTCCTTCCTGTGGTTCATCTTTTCTGATTAAACTGTTGCCTGGGAGCATCTCAGTGGCAGATCCTAGGCATCATGCCTTTGTTCTGATGCTGAGGTCTCTGGGAAAGCAAATTTTCTGATGACTTTAGGGAGGCAGAACTCACAAGGCAGGGAACTGCCTAAACATAACAACATGATCAAAAGGTGAGAGGCAATCTTGAAACCTGATATACATTCTCTCTCAAAGAACTGTGAAAACCAACTATGTTAAATGTTTGGTATGCATTTGGGGTTCATTAATTTTTGTTTCCTTTTCTTCTTTATTAGAAATACCTGTTTGCTCGTTGGATTCACTCCCAGACAGGTTTCTATGTAGGGATGATTTATAAATAAAGTGGAATGGAGCTTTGACCCAGAGGAAGGTCCACGTGGAAGGCTCTCTGTTTCCTAGGGCCATTCCTTGGATGGACTTGACCTCTTGACTCCTGACCTTATCTGCCCTGACCCATGGGACCTTCTCATTCCTTCCTCTTACACTTGACCTTTTGATGCCTAGATCTTTTGCTTGCTTATAATCAACCCACTGACACTCTTCACCTCACCCCTCATTTTTGTTCTAAGCTCTTGGTCTCTTGACTTATATTTTATAATAAAATCTGATACCAATCGGAGTCTTTCTTAGCCCTGACTTTTGGACAATTTATGCAGCATTTTCATGTTTTGCATAATCATTGAAGGAGAGCTAAGAAATTCAAAAATATTTTAGATTTATAAAATAACTTTCCTATCTTTAATGAAAGAGAAGTGAAGAAAGTCTGAAGTGGAGTTATAAGAAGAGAAAATATAAATAGTTACAGAATAGTTTTCCTATCACTTACCCAATTCTTCTGGCCCTTTTCCTAAGAAGTAATTCATTAGGACTTAGTATCCAGAGGGGGGAAAAAATCACAATAACAACCTGCTCCAAAAAATAAGCTCCCAAAAGTGACCCCAAACTCTCTTAAGACAAATTCTGCTTTCTCTTCCACACAACTGCAGTTGCTAAATTTCCAGAACTTCTTCCCAACTAAAACACAGGGCAGCATTTTCAACATTAACAGTCTGGTATACAGCTATTGGGACTCTATGGGTTAAGACGAAGCCTTGAGGAGCTGGAGAGAAAGCAGGATGATCCTGTTCTACCATCATGGTTCAGGGAGCCAGGAATTATTTATCGAGGATTATTTATTCAAATTGGTCTGAAATCTCTCAATTTCATTTGACAAGTCTGTGAAATGTTCAGCTCAGTTGACTGGAAATGTCCTCAAGAGCCCTTAGGCTTGTTTGTATCTTGGGATATTATCTAGAGAAGTATACACAAGCAGATATAGTAGGTAATTCTTGTTCAGAGCTGTCCCAGTATAGTGACTGATCCTCAGGAAAAAGGCAGTGGAAGCTGTGCGGTCCTATTCTACATCATGGATCTCCTTCAGAGAGTAGAGTTCCACCGGAGAATGTTGCAAAGAGGAACCAGAGCTTTCTTGATCGATTGCCTCCATCAAAATAAAGCATTAGTAGAGAAAGACTGAGGACATCGGATCAAAAAGTGTTAGCGCATCTTAAGAAAATTATCTTTGCATGTGGCCCCAGCTATTTACAATGACGGGAGAACCGTACTTAGAGTCAGACCACTTTGAATCCCGGTTCTGTTACTTTTAGAAGAGCATTTTGAACGAGATGCTTGTTCTACTATTACATAACTTCTTTGTTTTACAAAAGTGAAGGACTTATAGTGTAAATACACCAGAATCCCTTCAGTTTAGTTCAGTCGCTCTGTCATGTCTGACTCTTTGTGACCCCATGAATTGCAGCATGCCAGGCCTCCCTGTCTATCACCAACCCCCAGAGTTTACTCAAACTCGTGTCCATCGAGTCAGTGTTGCCATCCAGCCATCTCATCCTCTGTCATCTCCTTCTCCTCCTGCCCCCAATCCCTCCCAGCATCAGAGTCTTTTCCAATGAGTCAACTCTTCACGTGAGGTGGCCAAAGTATTGGAGTTTCAGCTACAGCATCAGTCCTTCCAATGAACACCCAGGGCTGATCTCCTTTAGGATGGACTGGTTGGATCTTCTCGTAGTCCCTTACTAGCATCTAAATTAACTAAGAATCTTTGGCTTGATGGTTGTAAAGGCCCTGAAAAGGATAGGACAGAGAGAAGTAATTCCAAAGAAGGAACACTATTCTAGAAAGGGCTGGAGCATATAACCATGGAAGTGGCAATTTTAGCTGGGGTGCCCAGCTTGTAATATCCTGTTGCCCTTGAGTCAATAGGAGGTCATTGGCATAGCCAAAATCATGCTCAAAGAGAAATGGAGAGACTCTTTCAGGCAGATTCCATCTACTATTAAATTTTGCCTACACTTTGCCCTGCTCAGAATATTTAGTTAAGCATCAGGAGAAGCAGTAGTGGCAGGTCACAAAAAGTCTCTTATTGATGGTGGTGGGAATGAACAACAGGTGTTTTCCCAGCTAGTTGATTTTATGCTGAAAGCATTCAGAGCCACAGCCCTGTTGGGGAAGGGAATCCCAGACTTGTTGCCAAATTTCATCATGGGTCATGTGGATCTTATTCTTCCTGGTTTGGTGACCTTGGTCCAACTACAAAAATAACTTTCGCATGAAGGGGCAACAGAAACAGGTAAAGCTACTGGATGGGGACCAGGTGGACAGCAACCTCTCTGTCCCTCTGTATGCGTCTGGTGTTTGGAGGGTTGGTCTGGTTGATTTTGGCAAGTCTGTCTGCTGGGCTCCTAAACACAGCTTCTAGGAGCTCAAAGCATGTGTCCCAGTCGTCTTTCCCTGAGTCTGTTTCACATGATAAGTTGTAAGAACAATCTAAGACTGGTCAGGGCCTCAATGCTGTGTTGAGAATATAGGCAAAATATTTTCATTATTCTGTTGTCATAGAATAATACAGTGGGAGAGCAGGAATGAACTCTTTTGTTTGCCAAGTCCAAGACAAGCCCCAGGTACAGAGCAGGGGCTGTAATTTACCCCAGATCATCTGAAAGAGCATTTGAGGGAAGTGGAAACTTTCTGAAAAGGATTTAGAAGTTACCAGTGGGCATGAACGTTAGCTCTCACCAGCAGGTGGAGTTTGCACAGTAAGCTATTATTAATAAAAAGGGAATGAATATCTTCTATATTTCAGGGTTTAACCCACCGACTAAACAAAAACCATATTGCTAATATGTGGTTTTACGTAAGTCGTGGCAGGAAGGCACTTGTTTTGCCAGTTTAAGGCAGCACTATATTTCGGGGAAATACCTTTTTGTTTTGGAGGGAGAGTGATGGCTGTTTATGTGCAGCAAATTCTTGGGCCCTGAAATATTGCTTTGTGCTTCCTGACTGTCTCTCTAGGCTGCTTGTGACTCACAGTATAAGAATCCTTTAATTATTCTGAAAGTGGCTGGCCGTGGTGTTTCCTCCTGTCCTTCCATTTCTATCTCAGACCGTGATAGTTCTCCAGGTTGGAAGCTTACTTGTCTACTGGCATCTCCCACGCCATGCAGCCATTGAGGGTACATACATGGCATGTCCTGCCCTAAAACAGGGCAGGTGCCCCTCTATACATTTGCGGGGGGAGGGGGGGTGGGGTGGGAAGGTGTCCTGGTCTTGTTCCCAGTCCCCAGCTAAGAAGCGGTCTCAAGAAAAAATGAACCAGGGCCAGCCAGCAGCCCAACCCCCACTGCTGTGGCTGTGTTTTACTGACTAACCTTCTGTTTTTTTTCCTTTAGACAAAGCTCATCAGGATTTGTCTTTACTTCTCAGTTTTCTTTTCTCATAAAGGATCCATTTTTAGAGACTTTCCTTTTAACCAGGAAGATACAGTTTTGTGACCAATCAGACTTCTCATTGTTGATATAGAAGGCCAGACTCCCCTGCCCCTTTCTCTTTTCTTGTGTCTTCTTGTCCCAGCATAAGCCAGCACCTTCCTGCAGAGAACTTAACTGGTACTTAGGAGACATTCATTCACCTGCTGCATAAATGCTTATCAAGGGTCTGCCTTAAGTAAGGTGACCAACTACCCAGTTTGCCTGCCACTGTCCTGGTTTTAGAGATGAGGCTAGGAGCTGAGCGTATAACTGAGCACCAGCTTCTCAGGTTATTCAGTGACCTTCTGTGATTGTAGTTTCTCACAGAGCAAAACATGACATAATAGACAGGGCATTTACCTAGAAATGGGGACCCTGGGCTTTGGTCCCAGTTTGACCACTACCAAGGCAGGGCCTCAGGACAGATCACTGAACTTCAGTTTCCTTCTCTGAAGAGTTGGATTTCATGTTCTTTGACTTTTTTATTTTACAACCAAGATTCTACAGTTCTGTTTCTAAAGTAACTTGATAAGCCAATTCACACTAATTAGTATTACTAGATGAGAAGTAATAGGTAGTAAGGTTTGGTTGATACTTGCTGATGATACTAACATTTATAAGGTCCCTATTCAGTGTCGACAACATCCATTACTTCATCCTCACAGTAACTTGTGGTGTGGGTGCGTTCTTTACTTTCCTTTACAGATGAGAGACTCAAGGCCTAGAGAGGGTAAGTAATTTGCCCTCAGATCACACAGCAAGTTATGAATTAAAGATCAGAACCTGGGAGATCTGACTTTCAAGTTCACATTTGAACTGTTGCTCTCCCTGGCTAGAGAGAAGTCAACAGTTAAAATGAACAGGCTAATTGTTTTCTCTCCAAGGACTGCAAAAAGGAAACTGGCTATTTGCTAAAGGGTATGGTCCTGAAAAAGCATGATATTTAGGAAATTAGGGTTCTCTCATAGTGAGGACCTCCTTGCTCTTTAAGACTGACCAAAGGACGGCAGAACCAGTGGAAAATCAGAGCATCCTTCATCCCCCACTGCTTCCTTTGTGTTTTGGGAAGCTTTAGGCTATCTCCCCTCCCTGCAGGGTCCTGAAGCACTTTTGGTGCTGTTAGCAAGGCTCAGAGAGTCACTCCCAACAGTTCCCACTGCCTCTCACTGTTGTTGATCTGAGAAATGATTCCTTTTAGATCTCGTTTGCTTCACAGTGTGTGTGTGGGGGTGTCTGTATGGATGGGGTGGGGGTGTCTGTACGGATGGGGTGGGGGTGAGGGATTGTAGAAAGATTCTTACTAGGCATGTTTCTTCTCTTTCTTTAGAAAGGATGATTTGAAATATAAACAAAATAAGGCTGTGGGGTCACATTCACAGCAGCTGGCAGAGTTTCACTTAATTAAACTACTCTGATTGCTTTATTCATACATGTCACTTGCCCCATTCCCTTCCTCTCTAACTCCTTATAAAGGCAATGCTATTTCACAGGGAACGGGGAGAGAAATTAAACACTGTTAGTTTTTGAGACCCACACTGATTAGCAACATTTATTTTACTNCCTTCCCTGGGATTCTCCAGGCAAGAACACTGGAGTGGGCTGCCATTTCCTTCTCCAATGCATGAAAGTTGCTTCATCATAAATCTGCTTATCTCTCTGTGCATCCGTTGATTCACTTCATTTCAGGGGATGCACTTCAAAGTAAATTGCTGATGTCAATCAGTACACTTTCCCCTGAATGCTGCAGTACACACATCAACAACTATAGTTTAATATGTTTCTAGTTTGTCTTTTCTCCTTTTGAGGTAACATTTACACAGGAAACACACAAATCTTAGGTGTACCATTTGATAAGTTTTAACTAGTGTGTACATCTGCAGAACTCAGACTTCTATCCAGAGAGAATTTTACCATAACTGAGAGTTCTCTAATCCCCATTTTGGGGTACACCATTCCTCCCCACCACTCCCCTCACCAGACTACTGCTCTGATTTTTTCCCCACTATAGATATCCTTTCTAGAACTTCATACAGATGGACTGATACAATATGTCTTTTGTACAACAATCCCTTTACTCAGCCTAATGTTTTTGCATATCCCCATTGTTCATAAACATTCCCTTATTTTCTGGTATAAGATGATGTTTCAGATTCAACTTGTACTTTCCCTGTTGTAGGCCTGGAATCGGCCATTTTTCCAAGGATCTCTGGTTTCTTTTGCATTGTGCTTATGTGCTCAGTTGTGTCTGACTCTTTGCGACCCCTTGGACTGTAGCCTGCCAGGATTCTCTGTCCGTGGTGTCCTTCAGGCAAGAATACTGAAGTGGGTTTCCATTTTCTCCTCCAGGGTATCTTCCTGACTCAGGGACAGAAACCCCATCTCCTGCATTGGCAGTACCACACGGTAAGTCCCTGGTTTCCTTTAATAAAGGGTATATTCAGAGACCAAGATTTGGGCACTCAATGTTTTAATTGCTAATGAGGTATCGATGCTTTTAGGTCATTCACTCAGTGGACAGATATAGGAAATATGTATAAATATATATATATACACACATGTATATGAGATATATGTGTGCATGTTAATGTATGTACATATAATCCACACATATACATCTATAGTATTTCTATATCTGTGTGCATGTATATATTTATAGACGCATAATGAAAGCTAAGTATGCACTGATACTTTGGTTTCAATCTTAAACCCTCAGGGTTTTCCAGACTTTCGTTTCAATGTTTATAAATACCTTCCCTAGGAATGAGAATATTGGCCCCTATTATCACAGCATATTTACTTATTGGCTTACTCTCCCAACCACGCTGGCTGTCTCTTCCAACCACCACCACATCCCACCTCCTCTTTGTCCTGTGTCTCACCCCCTC
This sequence comes from Neotragus moschatus, assembly GCA_006410615.1. NCBI lineage: Eukaryota > Metazoa > Chordata > Mammalia > Artiodactyla > Bovidae > Neotragus > Neotragus moschatus. The sequence goes on from SJYA01001590.1 coordinate 661,235, forward strand.
CTGCCCTGCATCCATGCCTCTGCATACCTTCCTCAGCCCTCTCACATCCCTGTGATTTCAGTCACTGTGCTGAGTTCTCCATCCTGGGAGGGAAAATACATGGAGCAGATACCACATTTTGATAAGAAAAAGCCCAAGTGAACAAAACCAACACTGCTCCATTTGCAGTTGTTCTATTTCTTAATTCCTGTTACTAAATGCTTACAAAGAAAAGCACTGAGTCCTAAAAAAAAAAAAAAAGGAACAATTGAGTGGAGCAACTTACAATTTTAAGTCCCAAGTAGAAGATTTTTAACAGGCTATTAGAATGATAACCTGTGGCTGCTGTGGAACCAGCTCAAAGGCTCCCTGATGTCGCCCAGGAGGGGCTAACACTGCTCTGTAACCAGTGAAAACACTTAAGGCCTTCAAAGGCGTTAATCAGTCATAAGGAGTATTTGCAGAAGCTTCCACAGGGGAAGCACTGGCTGTCCTTAGGGAGACACAGCAGGTGAAGGTCCCGGCCATCTCCAGCCTTGGCATTCGCGAGGTCTCAGCTGTGACAGATCTGCAGGCCCAAGGTCAGGCTTTTACCCACTGACTTGAGCTTCCTGGGGATTTCTCATCAAAGCCTTTGCCTGTCACCTTAGGGGAGAAACCTTGCTGAAGTTTCCTTCACATTTCTTAAAGTCCGAGAAATAACCTGGCTTTTGGAAAACAATCTGTTAACGCTTGCTGGAAGTTCTGGAAGGCAGGAACCCCCTTGAGTCAAGCACTGTGCAGTGCTAGCTTTTTCATTTCTAGCTCGGTTCTGACTCATGTCCCCACTGCCTTCCCCGCACTCACCAGAAAGCACAGATTCGCAGCTTAGTTTGCTTATCAGACTGCATAAAGCCGGGTGGTCTCAGGGTCTGCTTTGTCTTTGGCCACACACTACCTGCTGACCAGGAAATCCACTTAATCGTCTCTGAAATATGCCTCATTTGTAGGCTTAAGGCAGCCTTAACCTGAAACAGGGATGGCAGATTTGTTTCAAGATATATTTGTTGTTGTTGTTCAGTTTCTAAGTCGTGTCTTGACTCTTGCAGTCCTGTGGACTGTAGCCCACCAGGCTTCTCTGTTCATGGGGTTCTTCTGACAAGAATACTGGAGTAGGGTGCCATTTCCTCTTCCAGGGGATCTTCCTGACTCAGGAATTGAAACTGTGTCTGTTATGCCTCCTGCATTGGCAGGCGGATTCTATAACATTAGCACCACCTAAGAAGCTCTCTAATTTAATTCTCATGTAATTTCTCAAAGAAAAAACTACTAGCTTCACTTTACCTATGAGGAAAATGGAGGCCTGGAAGCCATAAAGAAATTGCCAAAGATCTTGCAGTAGAACTGGAACCTGAATGCAAATCTATTTGCTTCCAAAAAACTTGTTCTTTCCATGGCACCATACTTTGTTGTTGTTTCTGAACCTAAGCTTCACCGTTAACATTGAGTCAATTCAGCCTCTCAGTCATGTCCAATTTTTTGCAACCCCATGAACCACAGCACGCCAGGCCTCCCTGTCCATCACCAACTCCCGGAGTTCACTCAGACTCATGTCCATTGAGTCAGTGACGCCATCCAATCATCTCGTCCTCTGTCATCCCCTTCTCCTCTTGCCTTCAATCTTTCCCAGCATGAGGGTCTTTTACAATGAGTCAGCTCTCTGCATCAGGATATCAAAGTATTGGAGTTTCAGCTTCACTATCAGTCCTTCCAATGAATATTCAGGACTGATTTCTTTTAGGATGGACTGGTTGGATCTCCTTACAGTCCAAGGGACTCTCAAGAGTCTTCTCCAGCACCACAGTTCAAAAGCATCCATTCTTTGGCGCTCAGCTTTCTTTATAGTTCAACTCACATCCATACATGACTACTGGAAAAACCATAGCTTTGACTAGATGGACCTTTGTTGGCAAAGTAACGTCTCTGCTTTTTAATATGCTGTCTAGGTTGGTCATAACTTTCTTCGAAGGAGTAAGTGTCTTTTAATTTCATGGCTGCAGTCAGCATCTGCAGTGATTTTGGAGCCCAGAAAAATAAATTCAGCCACTGTTTTCATTGTTTCCCCATCTATTTTCCATGAAGTGATGGGACCAGATGCCATGATCTTAGTTTTCTGAATGTTGAGCTTTAAGCCAACTTTTTCACTCTTTTCTTTCACTTTCATCAAGAGGCTCTTTAGTTCTCCTTCGCTTTCAGCCATAAGGGTGGTGTCATCTGCATATCTGAGGTTATTTATATTTCTCCCGGCAATCTTGATTCTAGCTTGTGCTTCATCCAGCGTTTCTCATGATGTACTCTGCATAGAAGTTAAATAAGCTAGGTGACAATATACAGCCTTGATGTACTTCTTTTCCTATTTGGAACCAGTCTTGTTTCATGTCCAGCTCTCACTGTTGCTTCCTGACCTGCATACAGATTTCTCAACCCTTAACATTAGTGTTGAGCAAATCTGGATTCCACCAAATTTTCAAATATGACCCCAAACTGTTCTTCTCTTCTTTGATTTGGTTTTAGCTCCAGCTGGAAGCATGTCTAAGCATTTAGTTTCATGATAGAGAAATGCAAGAGGCACTCTCTAAAGTTACTACCTTCTATTCTGTGGGCTTTGGGCAGCCCAGAGTAAGTTTGTTTCCAGAACTAGGAGTCTGGCACAGTGACCTTGACTCCAAAGAATCCCTGTCCAGGCCAGTTCAGTGTGAAGTGCCCTCTTTCAATGCCAGGCAGTTCAAAGAGGTACAGAAGAGTTGTGACCTGACTTCCTAATCCTGTGAATTGTGGGCACCTGTGTGCCTGCTTGGCTGTTGTGATGTCACACGGACTTCAGCTTCTATAGTTAGAATCACAAGGCTCCATGAAGTAGTTGAGTAAACCAGGAGAACCTCAGAGCTGGAATGGACCTCTAGCTTGGTCTAGTTCCATGCTGCCTAAAGCAGAAAAAAAAAANCCTGCTTGGCTGTTGTGATGTCACACGGACTTCAGCTTCTATAGTTAGAATCATAAGGCTCCATGAAGTAGTTGAGTAAACCAGGAGAACCTCAGAGCTGGAATGGACCTCTAGCTTGGTCTAGTTCCATGCTGCCTAAAGCAGAAAAAAAAAAGAAAAAAAAAGCTCTGTCTAGCACCATGGTCAGAAACAGGTTTAAATACTTCCTGGGGAAGGAATGGTACAATCTCCCCCCTTCAATTGGTACATTGTTAGGTAGTTCTGGTAGCTCCAAAATTGTTTTAAAATCAGATTATATATAGCTCTCTATAATTTTCAAGTTCTTCACTGATTGATTTTCCTCAATTTTATCAGAAACTGATTGCTATAAGGTTGATCCGTCAACCAAGTAGCTGGTGCAGATAGTTTGGACTAAGCAAGGTTAGCTCTAGGCAAAACTTATAAGGCTCTCCAGTAGAGTTTACTTTCTTAATCACGCTACCGCTCTTTAGGGACAACCCCTTCTCATCCTCTCCATTCTTTCTTCCTCCTTCAGAATTCCTGCTGTTATGAAAAGTTTGGAAACTTAGCCACCATTGTGACTGATAAAAACATGACTGTCTCCTCTAAAGAGAAGGACTGTCTTGAATTAAAAAAAATTTTTTTAAGGCTAAAAGCTTGAAAGGTTTGGCATAAAGGAACAAATTTGAAATGAATCTTAGTACTCAGGCAGTTTGAGGGAGGGTAGGGGTAAGTGAATATAGATTCCCAGCACTTTTGATATTGAAACAGCATGCAAAACATCCATCAGCTTAAGCTAATTTTGTCTTCTTAAATAACATGTTAATTAATCAGATTGAAACATCACCAGCTTACACTGGTTTTGCCTCTGTAACTAAGTTGATTAATCAAACCCGGAGACTTTAAATGACAGGACTGAGCATGTGCAGGATGGGAACCCATGTCTCCACGATAACCCGGAACCCAGAGCCAGAGATCTTCAGGCCACGAAACTCAAAGATGAGAAATGTTGCCACGGTGCTCTTTAGGAAGCACTATGTCCTTCAATAAAAGGAAAATCTGGCTTCCTGCAATATGGACTAATTCAAGACTAGCCAATAAGCTTCCAAGTTTGAAATTCCCCTAGCTCCTTAAATGTCACTTGAAGCCTGGGTGGAAAAGAGAGGTTTGAGAACTTTGCTTCCAGTTTCCTTGCCGGTTGATCTCATAGTAAAACTCGTCCTTTCCTCAAAAGCTGATGCCATAGTACTGGCCTCTGTGTGCCTCAGGCAGCCTGCCCTCGCTTGGTAACAATTTCGCCTCAGGTAGGACACCTGACTCACCAAGGTGAGCCTGGTTCTACATGTCCATGCTGGTCTGATGATGCTCTCCACTTGGTGAATACTGGTGGTCTCACAGGAGGATGGAATAGAGCGAAAGAAGGTTAGTGACCCGTGTTACTTGAGGTCTAAGTGCAATAGAAAGTGGCTCGTTGGCTCAAAGAGTGTAGAACCTGATCCCAAGCAGCCCGTAGCATGTAGCATAGACCCTGCACCATTAGCCCCTCTCACCCTGTCAGAAGGAGTGGTAGGTGATCCTGTTCAGTCACTGGTCCAGGTTGCAGTGGGCCCCACCCACAAGGAACCAACTGTCAATGAGCTACAGGATTCCTCCTCAGCCATTGGTTGGGGCTGCAGTGGCCCCGCCCACAAGCAACCAACTGTGACGGAGCGACCATTAGTGAGGGGAGTTTTCAGCCAACCATTGTTGGAGTGCTGGTCTTCAGGTGGAGAACGAGGTAAGAGGTTGATCCTGGGCTTCTCCTCTGGGGCCTTCCAGTTCACCTTGCCTTGGGCCTACGGGTGACCTGGAGGGCAGCGGGCAGGGGTAGGGAACATCCTGGGGCTGTGTCCTGCAGGGCTCCAGAGCCCTCGCCAAGTCGAGGCCCAGGCCTTGAGGCAGCGGTGAACCTCCCCCGCATTTCTGCCTCCACAGCCTAATCGCAGCGGCAGTCAGCCTGGGTCACAGCCTGTGAGACCTGGCCCACTCTGTACAGGTGGTCTGAGGAGCCTAAAGGCCAGTTGGGTTGGGCACCTGGCTCCCTCAGCAATGACTGCTGGGCAGGGACTGAGGACCTGGTCCTGAGGTGCCACCAGCTGAGATCCTCCTCCTCTCAGCCATGACCTGGGCCGCAGAGAGTGGCGGTTGTGCCTTGGGACCTTGCCCATGTTTGTCAGAACAGAGAATAGCGTTCATTTGATAGAGATTTACAGGAGCATCCTTACCTGACCATGACCTGGCCTCAAGAACAAAGGATCTGACCCCAAGAAGTTGGCAATAACTAACCATGCCCCTCCCTTACCATTCCTAGAAAGGGCTTTGCTGAAAGCTTTCAGCGAATTGGGAGTTTTTAAGGCATGAGCCATTTGTCTTCTTGCATGGCCATCAATAAACCTTTCTCTCCTCCAAATTTTGACGTTTGGTAACAAAAGTAAAGCCCAGTAGGATTTGAATAGCCACCCTGGGTTTGACTGATGATCTGCTTTAATTCCTTTCTCAAAGATGGCATCTCCCACAGCACACTCTCTACTCCAGCGCTCATGCCGCCAAAACAGGAGCCAGCAATCATTTGGAGGGAAGTTTTCCCGAGAACAAACGGCTGTGTCTCTTGATGCAAGGCATAGATATTCCTTGAAAGGCTTTCTGTCGAAATAGGCAAGGTCCCAGCCTGCCTTCCTTTCACAGAGATGAAAATATCACAGCCTGCGGTGGTTGAGGGTGCGGTGGAAACTAAACTCCTTAGCCCTGAGGTTTAGGGATGGGTGTGTGTTTTATTTATTATTTATGGAGAAGCCTGTCCAAACACTGCATTTTAGGAACTGGTAAGAAATACTGATGAAAATATGAGCNGGTGGAGAACGAGGTAAGAGGTTGATCCTGGGCTTCTCCTCTGGGGCCTTCCAGTTCACCTTGCCTTGGGCCTACGGGTGACCTGGAGGGCAGCGGGCAGGGGTAGGGAACATCCTGGGGCTGTGTCCTGCAGGGCTCCAGAGCCCTCGCCAAGTCGAGGCCCAGGCCTTGAGGCAGCGGTGAACCTCCCCCGCATTTCTGCCTCCACAGCCTAATCGCAACGGCAGTCAGCCTGGGTCACAGCCTGTGAGACCTGGCCCACTCTGTACAGGTGGTCTGAGGAGCCTAAAGGCCAGTTGGGTTGGGCACCTGGCTCCCTCAGCAATGACTGCTGGGCAGGGACTGAGGACCTGGTCCTGAGGTGCCACCAGCTGAGATCCTCCTCCTCTCAGCCATGACCTGGGCCGCAGAGAGTGGCGGTTGTGCCTTGGGACCTTGCCCATGTTTGTCAGAACAGAGAATAGCGTTCATTTGATAGAGATTTACAGGAGCATCCTTACCTGACCATGACCTGGCCTCAAGAACAAAGGATCTGACCCCAAGAAGTTGGCAATAACTAACCATGCCCCTCCCTTACCATTCCTAGAAAGGGCTTTGCTGAAAGCTTTCAGCGAATTGGGAGTTTTTAAGGCATGAGCCATTTGTCTTCTTGCATGGCCATCAATAAACCTTTCTCTCCTCCAAATTTTGACGTTTGGTAACAAAAGTAAAGCCCAGTAGGATTTGAATAGCCACCCTGGGTTTGACTGATGATCTGCTTTAATTCCTTTCTCAAAGATGGCATCTCCCACAGCACACTCTCTACTCCAGCGCTCATGCCGCCAAAACAGGAGCCAGCAATCATTTGGAGGGAAGTTTTCCCGAGAACAAACGGCTGTGTCTCTTGATGCAAGGCATAGATATTCCTTGAAAGGCTTTCTGTCGAAATAGGCAAGGTCCCAGCCTGCCTTCCTTTCACAGAGATGAAAATATCACAGCCTGCGGTGGTTGAGGGTGCGGTGGAAACTAAACTCCTTAGCCCTGAGGTTTAGGGATGGGTGTGTGTTTTATTTATTATTTATGGAGAAGCCTGTCCAAACACTGCATTTTAGGAACTGGTAAGAAATACTGATGAAAATATGAGCACTCGAGGCATGAAAGAGCCTTTGAAACTAGGACAGACTTTTATTAGAGCCCTACCTGGATGGAGTCTGTGGGTGAGGCAGTTTGTATGCGCTACCCTCTTATCGTCACAAATCAATTTTTAAACTTGGTTTAGGCTCCGGGAAGCAGTGAAATTGGGGATTTCAAATGAGCCTCTCAGTCCAGATGTGTCCATAATAAAAACCACTGGGCAGTAGGGCATAATTAACAATCTCTCCTTCCCTGAGACCGCAGAATGGCATTCATTTCGCCAACTGGGCTTGATGTGAATTGGCTAGAATGTCTGAGTAGATTTCCAGCTGCTGCAGTGCTGGCTCCCAGCAGTATTTGCATTCCAAATAAAACAAGGCCTGAAATAGATGTGCGATACATGTTCAAAGCTATTTTTAATCAATGATCACTTGGTTTGCTGTGAAAGATTATCAGGAGGTCACAATCCATTTTGAGTTTTGCTGTGTCCTGCAGAACTGATCTAAACACCCAGTGACTTCAGCTTCTCCTCCCATCCTTCTGCTTTGTCAGCTCTATGGATGAAGGGGAGGAGGGGCTTTAGTGGACAGCACAGACTTGTTTACAGTTACAAGTACCAGAGCTGGAAAGCCATTTACTTCAACTGTTTAAGTTTGTCCTGGTCCCAGACAGAAACTTTGTGGAGCAGTCTTAAGCCTGAGGAGTCTGTCCTCTGAACCTCCATCCTGAAACTCACCAGGTTACTGTCCAGCAAGCCAATCAATTTCAGTTCAAAGGAGGGCTCCAGAGAAATGTTTCTCGTTTGCTAAACCCCTTCTAGCTGTGGGGATGCTTCAAGCAGTGCACATTTCTTTATAGATAGTATCTTCTTGGAAGCTTGAGCTTTCTGTAGGGACTGCTGCCAATATTATCCACTAGTTATTGTTGTTGTTTTAAATAATGGCACCTTACATTTATTTAGCAGGATTACTGTTTGCAAGCAAATCTATAATCTCATTTGCAAAATGCATTAACATAGTGTGAATACTTAAATGCTTACAATTGCATATTAATTTTGTTTAACAGAGTATGCTAATATTACTTTCCCCTCCCCTGTTTCTCTCTTTTTCTGTAATGTGTTTTCCTTTTTGAGGCAGCTTTTCTGACTTTTTTTTTTTTCCTAACTCATGCGTTGGCAACTATATTTCAACTGATCCCCAGGATCAGTGAATGTTTGCTATGACTATGTTGTTTGTCTTCCTCCCCTAGAATATGGGCTTTGTGAGATTTGTTCTGAATGGCTTCCCTCCAGGTCCATGCTCTGCTTTCTGCAGCCAGTGGGTTGACCCAGCAGACAGGTGTGTATGGACCACATTAACTCCTTACCTCTGGCTTCAAGTTGGCTTTTGCTCCTTGTGGAGCACTGGCAGCAGCCTGGAGGCAGTGGGGAGAGTGCATTTAGGGCATTTATTCCTCTGGCTCCTTCCCTGGGGGAGTCACATCAGGATGGCTGTGTTCTTGACTGAAAGTCACAGGTCCTACCAAGTGGCCTCTCCACAAACTCTCCAGGCTGCACTAACTACTTCCTTCCCCCTCAAGCCCCGTGCTGGTCACTGTGACCATCCTTTGTGATTCCGCTATGCCCTGCCGACACTTTAAATAACCCCTGTTTAAAGTCCCCTCAGTTAAAAAAAAAAAAGTAATAAAGTCTCCTCAGGACTTCCCTGGTGGTTCAGTGGTTAAGCCTCTACCTTCCATGGCAGGGGACACAGGTTAGATCCCTGTTTGGGGAACGAAGATCCCACATAAAAAAGTCCCCTCAAATTATCCAATGTGAACATGCCTTTCTTTGTCTTCTACGACTTTGATATTTTTGAAGGGTCTGATCAGATATTTTGTAGAATGTTACTCAGTTTGGGTTAGCTTGTTTTTTTCACAGTGTGCTTGCAATTATGCATTTTGGGAAGGATACTTTAGGGGTTTTGTACCCCTCTCAGGGTATGGTATTGGTGGATACATGAATCAGTATATTATTAGTGATGTAACCTTGATCATTTATTTAAGATGATGTCTGCTTTACTTCATTGTACAGTTACTATTTTCCCATTGTAATGAATAATTTTTTGACGATATTTTGAGAATATGCAAATATTCTGTTTCTCTTCAAGCTTTCATCCATTCATTTGAGCATTCATCAGTAGATCTTGCCTGTAGCGATTATACAGTAGTGTTCTAATGGCGATTTTCTATTTCCCTCATTCCTTCTACATTTTTTAATTGGAATTCATTCTCCTGTAAGAAAGAATTGTATCTTATTAATTTCATTGTGCCCTTGTCAATATTTTCTTCTCTGGATTTTATACAACCCTGTGCTATCATTATTTATTTTATTATGTAAATTGATTCAGCCTTGGCTCCTGGGAGCTCTTTTAGATTGGATCCTGTGTTCTTTTGACATACACACATTTTATTTTGAGCAATTCTTTATTTCTTGCACCAAAATATACTTCTGCTCATTATGTTTTCTTTGTTTTATTTAAATGAATAGACTTTATTTTTTAAAGCAGTTTTAGGTTAACAAAGAAAGTGAAAAACAGTAGAGAGAGTTCCCAAATACCCACCTCAGTTTCTCCTGTTATTAATATCTTGCATTGATATGGTATATTTATTATAATTGATGAACAAATATCAATATATTATTATTAACTAAAGTCCATAGTTTAAGTTAGAGTTCACTCCTTGTCTAGTTCCATGGGTTTTGACAAATTTATCTCGTGTGTCCATAATGACAGTAGCATATAAAACAGTTTCACTGCCCTAAGAAAGCCCTATGCTCCACCTATTCATCCCTTCTTCCTCCCAACCCAAACTCCTGGCAACCGCTGATCTTTTTACATTTGCCATAGATTTGCCTTTTCCAGGATGTTGTATAGTTGGAACCATACAGTATGCTATGTCTTCTTTCATTTAGCAATAGACATTAAAATTTTTTTTATGTCTGTTCATGGCTTTATAGATCATTTCTTGTTATTGTATAATATTTCATTGTATGGATATACCACCATTTATCCATTCACTGACTGAAGGACCTCTTGAGTGCTTCCAAGTTTTGGCAATTATGAATAAAATTTCTATAAACATTTATGTGCAGGTCTTAGTAAGACATACGTTTTCAACTCATTTGGGTAAACACCTAGGAGTGTGATTGTTGCATCATATGGTGAGGCTATGTTTAACTTTGTGAGAAACTGCCAAATTGTCTCCTGAAGTTGCTGTACCATTTTTGCATTCTCATCAGCAAGGAATTCTTGTTGTCTCACATCCTTCAGCATTTGGTGTTATCAGTATTTTGGATTTCATCCATCCTAGTGGCTATGTGCCAACTATGTTGTTTAACTGGTCAAATCCATTAAAAGGTGCTATCTGAAATGTTTGATAAAGTATATGCCTTGAGAATCAGATTTTTTGGAATTAGGAAAGGAGCCAAAGCAGAAGCTAAGTTGAAAACAAAGAAGAGGGACCAAATCTTGGCCTAGGATGGCAAAATCTACCTGAAAGCACAAATAAAACTTATTTCCTAAGTCTAGGGTCAAACTGAGGAAAGGAAGTATACTGGTGTTTTTTTAGTATCTGGACATCTCCTGTATTAATGCCTTAATTTTGGTTAGCTGGGATTCTTCAAGTACATTTTTCAGAAAAGATAAGTAGATTATGGGCTTCCCAGATGGTGCTAGTGGTAAAGAACCTGACTGCCAATGCAGGAGACTTAAGAGATGTGGGTTTGATCCCTGGGTTGGGGAGATCCCCTGGAGAAGGGAATGGCAACCCACTCCATTATTCTTGCCTGGAGAATCCCATGGACAGAAGAGCCTGATGGGCTCTGGGGCCATAGGCTTGCAAAGCATTAGACACAAGCAATTTGGCACACACACACAAGTGGATTATATATTTTCGGATCCCATGAATATTGGGAATGCCTTCAGGCATTAGAAAACAAGTAAGTTGGAATAGTGAAATAGCTCGTATTTTTCTGCTCAACTTATCCTATTTTGTTGTTGTTTGTTTCCAGTTGAGGAAAATTTACTCCTTCAGCCCATGTATTTTTGGTGTAATTATCACTTCAGAGTAGGTATGTACCTGCTGCTGCTGCTGCTAAGTCGCTTCAGTCATGTCCGACTCTGTGCGACCCCATAACCTGTCTTTAATGTCCTTAATACAAGGGCTCAATTGTGATGACCTGTCTTTAATTGTCCTTAATACAAGGGGTGGGCATATGATTCACGTAGGGTCAGTCAGGGCCCTTGAGTTAAATTACACGTATGGCTTGTGAGCTGTATGGATGTAGAGCTGGACTGCCAGGGGCCATCTTCCCTGCCATGTAAACAGCATTCGTCTATGTAAGAGTGAATGAGGCCAGCATAAACAAAAGGAAACCAACAGATTTTAGAAATGGAGAGGAAGCAGACAACACTGGAGAGAAGAGAATGAGAAAGATGAATCCCGCTGAATTGTTTGAGATGTTTGATCAGCTATGCTGGAAGTCTTATTCTTGGACCTTCCAGTCAAACAAGTCAATAAATTTTCTTGTTTTTCTTAAGATAGTTTGAGTTCTGTCTTTTACAACTGAAAATAGTAAGCATAGAATTGTTATTAGGAATAATAGTCCAATGCTAGAGGCAGACTCTACAATGTAGATTTGGTTGAGTATAAGTGTAGCACAGAATGGAGAGGACCCCCACACTAAGGGGAGGAAAATTGTCCATCTTTGTTATGCTGTTTTGAAACATAATTAAAGAGCCACCTCTTCTCTTTGGACTCAGACCATGTGCCCGCGCTGAGATGGGAGCTTTAGAGGAGTTGTCAAAATTCCAGGATGTTACCTGCTTTTTGCATGTCTTTCAAGAAAAGAAAGTGCTTTAGTGAAAATCGGTCCTTGTGAAAGCACGAAGGAGATAGTATGTAACTTTGTTAAGAGATGCCTTTCCTTCCTTTGGATGTGGGCAGTAATCTAGGACTGCTAGGGGTCAGATAATCATGTACTTCATGGAACTACAGAAGCCAAAACCCCTGCCCTAAGCTTGAGTTACTNAAAGTGCTTTAGTGTAAATCGGTCCTTGTGAAAGCACGAAGGAGATAGTATGTAACTTTGTTAAGAGATGCCTTTCCTTCCTTTGGATGTGGGCAGTAATCTAGGACTGCTAGGGGTCAGATAATCATGTACTTCATGGAACTACAGAAGCCAAAACCCCTGCCCTAAGCTTGAGTTACTGCTGGCAGAAGTTGGGAGGTGGGAAATGGAGTAGGCGATGTGAGTGGGACTCAGGAGGAATTTGAGAAATCCAGAAGCCTGATCCTTTAAGCCCCTCCTCAAACTATCCTGCTGAGCACTGGCTGGTGGTAAAGGTAACAACAGTTCATTTCCTATTAAACAGCCAATGAACAGATTCAACCTGGGGGTACCACTGATGAGTTCTGCCTCAGACACCTCAGCTGGAGTCATTTAGGACTCACTTAGCTGAACGGTTAAGACATGCTGCTAAGAAGCAGACATGCAAAAGAACCTGGTCTATAATCAAGGACAAGACAAGATTTCTGATTTTCACTTACAGAAATAGACTCAATCAGTAGATGACTGGGATTTTAAAAGTATTGAATTGCCAGAGAAATGTCAATCTGGAAGCACTTGGGATTGTTGGATTTCTAAGGCCATCCCCAGGTCCTTGTAATAACACCAAATACAAGAGAGTTGTTAAGGGGCAGGACCTCCAGAAGGATTTTTTTTCCTGCATTCATTTTACTCACAACTTTGAAGGATAATGAATTTTGGTGGTCTGTGCACAGGGAGAAGCCTGGTGTTGTCAGACTGGTTTCACTGTCAAGAGGTAAACTGTAGCTGTGTTATTCTGAAGGATCTGGTACACAGTGTGGCACACATTATGGCATATTATCTGCCTGGAGTTTTAATTGAAGATACCCAATTTTCTTCCTCTACTGTCTAATGGAGGTGTAGGGGATCATTACACTGAACATTTAAACCATAGGGTTTTTTTTTTTTCATTATAACTATGATTATTGTAACTTTACAGTGAAAAATTTCAATCATAATCACAATAAATAGAATATTGAATGCTGATATATCCAACCTCAATGATTGTCAATTTATAGTCAATGTTGTTTTATGCTTATCTTCACTTACTAGATTATTTTCAAGCAAACCCTACATATCATATAAGTATTATTTTTAAATACCTGTAATAACACCTAAAAAATTAAGTGGTTATTATTAAATACCTAATCAGTGTTCAAGCTTCCAGTTGTTTGATGAATATAACTTTGAAAGTATAGATTGCAGGTTATTGAATCAAGAGAAGCCTATCTCTTTGTCAGAGCTGTGTGTCACCCAGAGATCCTGGGCATGAAGATGGGGTGATAACTGGATTTGATTCTGTATTATTTCCCTTTGGAGTAAGTCTTTATTTATACATTCATTGGACAAACATGAGGTGGAGGGACTTTTGAAATTATATGAGTTTGTGTTAAGTGGGCATGGGGAAATGTAGTTGATATTTTCTCCTATTGTCTGCCTACCCCTCTCCTGCTCTTTTTTTTTGTGAAGGAACTGCCTCCCTCTCATCTCATTAGGTTTTTGTGAAACTATTAATCACAGTGTATGTTCTGGCTGCAAGAGCAGTGTGTGACGCAGATCTGACCAACAATGGACCAACTTCTCATCCNGGCATGGGGAAATGTAGTTGATATTTTCTCCTATTGTCTGCCCACCCCTCTCCTGCTCTTTTTTTTTGTGAAGGAACTGCCTCCCTCTCATCTCATTAGGTTTTTGTGAAACTATTAATCACAGTGTATGTTCTGGCTGCAAGAGCAGTGTGTGACGCAGATCTGACCAACAATGGACCAACTTCTCATCCCCGGTAATTAGACATAGTCCAAGTACAAGCAACCAAAGTAATCTCATGAGACTGAAAATATTACAGATACAGGGGAGTCTGTCATCTATTTGAATCATGAGCTAAAACAGTATGGGTATGGAATTGTTTCCTGGGTCAGTCTTCCTGGGATAAGGAAAGAATGTACACACAGTGTGAGAGAATGAGGCCAATATAGATAGAAANTTTTTTTTCAGTTGTATCTTAGATTATAATTTCTATTCTACTTACTTTGACTTATTTCACCTGTGTTTCATAGGTTGGATGTTTATAAATTGGGGAAGGTAGGAAATAACAATATTCTGACAGCCTCCAAAAGCAGCAGCTAGTCAATAAAGGCCAGCTGTCTAGTTTCTGGATTGGAAGTCTTCATTCTTATTCTAGGAAGCCAGACAAGTTGGGAGAAATGAATGAACTTTGTACATTTTTTCAATGTTTAGTCTTTCTAGTAAGGCATCATAACACAAGTTATGGAGACTTAAGAGCCAGTTTCTGTTTTGTACTTTGTGTTTACAGCATTCATTTAATTAATTCAGTTCTCAAACCAGTGTTATTAAACAACTTTTATGTGTCTGACCCTGTGGTTGGCTAGGCTATAAAGTTGAATAAGATGCTATTCTAGTTTTTAAGGACCTAGTAGTCTAGTGGGTAGGTAAATGTATAAGACAACCGACTACAGAGAACTGGTAAGCTTATGCTACACACAGTGCTCTGGTGGCAGATTGGAGAGGGCTTCACAGGGGAGGTGACATACATTTGTATCCAGCTTTGTAGAATCAGTAGGAGCTTACCAAATGAGAAGAAATTGCTATATTATTCTGTTAACATTGACATGTGCCCTTTGAATGGAATGTGATGGGGGCTCTGCCTGCACATTGATATTTCCTTTCAAAGTTTCACTTCACTGCATTTGAATTTCACAAGTCTTTTCATATGACTGACAGATCTGCGTGCCACAGACAGTATATGGAATGAGCCAGGCAGCTTTGTCTCTCTGTCAGTTTAATTTCTCTTTCTCTCTACCCATAGGTAGGGGGATGTTGTGTTTTTACACATTTTAATTGCTTATCTCTTGTAAAATATATTTATATAATTTTGAGGAAAAGCAATGATTTACGTTAGCAGAGAATGCTATCATGTGCTTAGTCTCTCAGTCCTGTCCAACTCTTTGCAACCCTATGAACTGTAGCCCTCCAGGCTCCTCTGTCCATGGGGTTTCTCCAGGCAAGAGTACTGGAGTGGGTTGCCACACTCTCCTCCAGGGTTTATTTCGAACCCAGGTCTCCCGCATTGAGACAGATTCTTTACCGATTCAGCCACCAGGAAAGCCCTCCTCATTTCCTCTTCCATTTTCTAACTGTTAAGGTCATACAGGGTTTCTCTGGTGGCTCAATAGTAAAAACCCCACCTGCCAATGCAGGAGACACGAGTTTGATCCCTGGGTTTAGAAAATCCCCTGGAGAAGGAAATGACAACCTACTCCAATATTCTTGGCTGGGAAATCCCACGTACAGAAGACTGGTGGGCTATAGTCCATGAGGTTGCAAAAGAGTTGGGCATGACTTAGTGACTAAACAACTAGGCTCATATACCTAAGTAAGACCAGAGTAGAAATAATCGTGATGATGATGAAGATTGCATTAGTTCAGTTCACTCACTCAGTCATGTCCAACTCTCTGCAACCCCATGGACTGCAGCACACCAGGCCTCCCTGTCCATCACCAGCTCCCAAAGTGTACTCAAACTCATGTCCATTGAGTCAGTGATGCCATCCAACCATCTCATCCTCTGTTGTCCCCTTCTCCTCGCACCTTCAATCTTTTCCAGTGAGTCAGTTCTTCATATTATGTGGCTAAAGTGTTGGAGTTTCAACTTCAGTATCAGTCCTTGCAATGAATATTGCAATCAGTCAAAGGACTGATCTCCTTTAGGATGGACTGGTTGGATCTCCTTGCAGTCCAAGGGACTCTCAAGAGTCTTCTCCAACACCACAGTTCAAAAGCAGCAATTCTTCAGTGCTCAGCTTTCTTTATGGTCCAACTCTCACATCCATACGTGACTACTGGAAAATCCATAGCTTTGACTAGATGGACCTTTGTTGGCAAAGTAATGTCTCTACTTTTTAATAAGCTGTCCAGGTTGGTCCTTTTCTTTCAAGGAGCAAGCATCTTTTAATTTCATGGCTGCAGTCAGCATCTGCAGTGGTTTTGGAGCCCCCCCAAATAAAGTCCACTGCTTTTCAACTGTTTCTCCATCTATTTGCCATGAAGTGAGGGAACCAGATGCCATGATCTTCGTTTTCTGAATGTTGAGCTTTAAGCCAACTTTTTCACTCTCCTCTTTCACTTTCATCAAGAGGTTCTTTAGTTCTTCTTCACTTTCTTCCATAAGGATGGGGTCACCTGCATATCTGAGGTTATTGATATTTCTCCTAGCAATCTTGATTCCAGCTTGTGCTTCATCCAGCCCAGCATTTCTCATGATGTACTCTGCATGTAAGTTAAATAAGCAGAGTGACAATATACAGCCTTGACGTACTCTTTTCCTGATTTGGAATCAGTCTGTTATTCCATGTTCAGTTCTAACTGTTGCTTCTTGACCTGCATACAGATTTCTCAGGAGGCAGGTCAGGTGGTCTGGTATTCCCATCTCTTTAAAAATTTTCCATGGTTTGTTGTGATCCACACAGTCAAAGGCTTTGGCAGAGTCAATAAAGCAGAAGTAGCTGCACGGCACTGGAGTGACTGTGAGGAGACACCCTACATCCAAGGTCAGAGAAGCCCCAGCAAGACGGTAAGCACTGGAATGGTGGCTGCATGGCACTAAAGCGACTTTGAGGAGATATCTCATGTCCAAGAGCAAAGGAGAAGCCCCAGCAAAATGGTAGGAGGGGCAAAATCGTGTTTAAAATCAAACCTCATACCTGCCAGAGATGCTCAGAGGGCTCAAACATACCTTGTACGCACCAGGACACAGAGACCTCACGGAGACTGAGAGCAAAATTGTGTTTGGGTGTCTCTTGAGGAGGTAGGGGTCAGGAGTGGACGGCTGCAGGGGCAGGGGCTCTGGGTGCAGTAGACCTTGGTATGGCATAAGCCCTCTGGGAGGAGGTTGCCATTAACTCACCATAGAGACGCAGAACTTACACAGGACTGGGGAAACAGACTCTGGGAGGGCACAAACAGAACCTTGCGTGCACAAGGACCCAAGAGAAAGGAGCAGTTTCCCCACAAGAGACTGACCCAGACTTGCCTGTGAGTGTCCAGAGTCTCCAGCGCAGGCGTGGGTTGGCGGTGGCTTGCTGCAGGGTTGGGGGCACTGAGTGTAGCAGTGCATGCATGGGAACTTTTGAAGGGGGTCTCCATTATCTTCATTACCTCCACCATAGTTTGGCCTCAGGTCAAATAACAGGGAGGGAACACAGCCCCACCCTTCAACAGAAAATTGGATTAAAGATTTACTGAGCATGGCCCCGCTCATTAGAACAAGACCCAGTTTCCCCCTCAGTCAATCTCTCCCATCAGGAAGATTCCATAAGCCTCTTATCCTTCTCCATCAGAGGGCAGACAGACTGAAAACTACAATCACAGAAAACTAACCAATCTGATCACATGGATCACAGTCTAACTCAATGAAACGATGAGCCATGCCATGTAGGGCCACCTGAGACGGACAGGTCATGGTGGAGAGTTCTGACAAAATGTGGTCCACCGGAGAAGGAATGGCAAACCACTTCAGTATTCTTGCCTTGAGAACCTCATGAACAGTACGAAGATTGCATTGCACTGGCAATTTTCACAAACATCATTGCCTTTAACGTTCACAAAAATTCTCTGAATGTATTACTATTATTATTATACCCAGTTTGCCAGTGATGAAATCAAACTTAGCAATACCAAGATATTTGTTTTAAAATATTTTATTAAATGTCTGGACTTCCAGTCTGGTACTTTGCCTGTTACTCAGTGAAATGCCATTGATTTTTGTTTAATTGAATTCTAATTAAAAATACTTTTCAAACTAGGATCTAGGATTATCTTTTTTTCTTTTAGAATTATCTTTTAAAAAAACATAATGAAATGCATAAACAGTATCTGGTTCAATAGCTGGTTTTCTATATTTCTTATATTCTGTATCACAAGTAATATTTCCCGTGTTCCTTGATATTATACTGCTTGTGTTATTGTCTAGTTTGTATTTATATGATTTGTATTGTCTTAGCAAAAATCCTTTTCCCTGCTTAAAATCTAGTAAATTTCTTTTGTACCCTTTCTTTGTGACTTCTCTTAAGTTCACCAACTGTCAGCTCTTTCCTGCCTCTCTATGGCAGGCTGCCAGATTGCATAAATCATGCCTTTGGCTGTTTTTGTCAGCCACTGAAGCAGAATTTTTGCCAAAGTCTTGTAAACAGTGTGTTGCAGTGTCAATGGCCTCTGCTACTAATGCCTCCCTTTTCTTTTGTTTAAAATGATGCTCAGTTCAGTTCAGTCGCTCAGTCACTCAGTCATGTCCCACTCTGCGACCCCATGAATCGCAGCGTGCCAGGCCTCCCTGTCCATCACCAAATCCCGGAGTTCACGCAGACTCATGTCCATCGAGTCAGTGATGCCGTCCAGCCAGTTGCCTTGTTTTATGAGGTGGACCATTCCAACTTTCTTCCATGTGCAGCTAGCTAGGCTTTTCTCACGGATTTAGTAGAAGTCAACCTTGAGCTTTTCACAGTGATGCTTCTCCTCTTGCTCCTTTTACTTTCCATCAGGATCCCCATTGTGAGCAGGGTTGAATACCCATCATGTCAAAGAGTCCTGTTTTTGAATCCTGGCCCTGCCACTTTCTGGTTGGGTTACCCAGGACAGATGTTTCCAACTTCATCTGAAAAATGAGATCACATTGCACATACCTAATGACAGAATTGGGAAGATGGAATTAGATGAGAATAGTGCCAGGTGCATAATATTTACTAAAAAATGATGATTTCCACTTTTATTGTTCCTGTAAATAATTCTTTCTTTGGTTGAAGTTTCTCTTTGTTGTCAAGCTAACCATTCATATATCACAAACTTACCACTGCCCTCTCTCTTTTGAAACATTCTGTCAGTTGTTTTGTTTCTGCCTAAACTTTCTTTCTTGAGCATCTTGACCCAACTTTCTTTTTAGTAGTGTTTCTTCATTCTTTCCCTACAAATTTTAGTGTCTTCTACTCTCTGGCATCTTTAGATTGGAGCAAATGGTTCCTTCAGGTCGTTCTTCTGACATTTTTAGCCTCTTTTTATTTCCTAGGTAGTTTGCTTACTCCATAATAATCTGATAAACCAGTTCCCAAGAAGTCTGTTTTCAGATGGTGGAAAATTGATATCACTTTACAATGATATGTTCTGGTAGTTCTACTGGCTCATTTCCCATTTCCCCCCGAGCTTTTAGAAAATGCATTTACATAAATATTCTTCAGTTCTGTGTTATGCATATTGATTGCACAGGCTGTGATTGATTATTTCAAATCCGATTCCTTTTAGTTGAAGGACAGTCAAGATCTTCTTCCAGTTCTTTTTGTATTCAGGAAACTCACATTTAATAAATATAATAACAACCATAAATGCTCAGATACAGAGACACAGAGATAAATAAAAGATTGTCCATCCTTCAAGGAACTCATAATAAGTAAGTTATCCCTTTCTTAGTTCTTTAAAAGATATTTATATTCTTTTATTTTTATAAGCATTAAACTTGGCTTCTTACATAAATGAGTATATAGTCTTACATCCTTGGAATAATTTTCACCATCAGGATTATCCTAAGGCTTATATTAAGGTGAAAAAAATTTAGATCGTTCCCCAAAGAAGTGGTTTGGGTATAATTTGCTTAGTATTTGCATTTGCTTATTTTGAAAAAGACTTCTTGTCTCCAGTTATAATACTAAGGCTATAAATGAGACTAGACTTCTTGCTTCATGTTTGGCTGCCATAATTGATATAGATTAGATTGCTTGTTCCAGAAACATATAGCCTGAAGTCAGTCAACAATTAAATGGAACAGAAAAGAGGGGGTCAGGGGGTGGTGGTGGGGAAGTCTCAAGAAATCTTCTAAGACACCAATAGCCCTCATCTGGAATTTTCCTCTCCTCTGCAAGAGCTTTTACAGTTAGAGTGCAGTGTGACCAGACAAAGCTCCAGTCTGCATGTTGTGAGCTGACGGTTACTCCAAGTCTGCCCCATGCTCAACTATTTCCCTTCCTGGCCTTTGAGTTAGAGCATGGAAGACCCCTCGTCAAAGCAGAAATGTTTAAACACAGAATTTTACTGTTGCAAGGGATCTCACAGATGAGTATACCACAGAGGTTCAGAAATCTTCAAGTGTGAGAATCCCTTTTCAACCTCAACATTGTTGGATTCCCATTCAGTAGGACGTAAACTTGTAGTATCCATGGACTGAGAAGGTGTATAATGACAGTATGCCACTATGAATTCAATAATCATTTGCCTGAATTTAAATTTGTTAATCAGAACAGCAACAACATATATTTGAAACAAATAGCTATACCTGGATGAATGAAACACATTGTTTATTTCAACTATAACCTATTAGGTGTACACATGGATTTGGAGATGCCATGAATTTAGAAGCCACCAGGGATCTGCACCTTGGAAATCATTGGTCTAATCTAGTCTCCTATTTTAACAGACGAAGATAAACGTGGTTTATGGGTTTTAAGTGACTTTCCAAGGATACAGAGAGTTAATGGCAGAGTTCAATTCTTTGGCACCTTTTCCACTGAGCCTCAACTCTCTTAAACTTACCTGAGATCATTATTCATCCAGGTCAGCAGAGAGAAGTGTAATAAGTGAACTAGCTCAGAGGAAACTATGATTGTGTACCACACTCAGGAAAACATGCTCCTACATTTAACAATAATAAAACACCATTCAGTTAATTAGACTGTATATATATAGAATTCTTGCATAACTTATACTACTTGACAATTGTATGTTTCTTTAGGATTTCAAAGAAATAGAGGCCTGTGTTAGGTACTTTATGAACTATAGAGTAAATTTGAAAACTATGGAATTTCTGGCCACAAATAATAGCTCCTCTCAAAAAATACAGAGGAAAAATGAACAATCTTAAATATTATGGGTTTCTGGCAGTGAACAGGCACAAAAGTCAGCAAGAATGGACATCCTCAACTTCTGCCAAGTCAGGAGGAGCAGTTCTGGCTGCTGAGTTGAGAAGAAAAATGAGAAAAATCACCAGCCAAATAATGCATTATAATATTGGCAGACATAGGAAAGAGAGTGTGTCAAAGATATTAAAAAGCCATTTAGTATTAGAATGACTTGATTCAGCTGGGGGAAGATGAAAAGAGCAGTTGATATTTCTTGGATATTTATTAGTGTTTAGATACAAAGGGAGTATTGAGAGTAGCCAAGTCTTTAGCACAAGGTCTCTTGAAGTGATTGATATGAGGTAAAAAGATGCTGAACTGAGTGCTGTTCAAATCCTTGCTCTCCCTGGGTGACCCATTTCTGCCAGTACTGCACTGGTTTAGAAGACTTAAAGGGTTTACTAGACTAGCTTTAGGTCTTTTTTGGTCTGGATGACACTTGGGAGTCTAGTTGATTGTGATTCCTGAGAACATTTGGGATATTTGCACAGTCCATGGGGTCACTGAGGGTTGGACACAACTGAGTGACTTCACTTTCATTTTTCACTTTCATGCATTGGAGAAGGAAATGGCAACCCACTTCAGCGTTCTTGCCTGGAGAATCCCAGGGATGGGGGAGCTTTGGTGGGCTGCCGTCTATGGAGTCGCACAGAGTCGGACACGACTGAAGTGACAGCATCAACAGCATGGTCCAATCATATCTTTTGTGTGGCTATAAGAAGAATAAGGATTTATTCAGTTAGATCCTGGAGTAGGAAATGGCAACCCACTCCAGTATTCTGGCCTGGAAAATTCCATGGACAGAGGACCCTGGTGGGCTATAGACTGTGGGGTCACAAA
Organism: Neotragus moschatus; assembly: GCA_006410615.1. Lineage (NCBI taxonomy): Eukaryota > Metazoa > Chordata > Mammalia > Artiodactyla > Bovidae > Neotragus > Neotragus moschatus. The sequence goes on from SJYA01001590.1 coordinate 683,121, forward strand.
GAGTTGGACATGACTGAGCTGAACAGTTAGATCCAGCTGTGTCTCAAGAGGATCAAGGCTACTTAGCTAGATGTTACTGTTATTATCTATTGTCCATAGATAGAGGCATCTATTTTATGAGCAATGTTTCCCATCTTCATTCCAACCAAATGATTCAAAACTATATTTCAGGGATTTCCCTAGTGGTCCAGTGGCTATAGCTCCAGTAGCAGGGAGCCTGGGTTCAATCTCTGGTTAGGGAACTAGACTCCCCAGACCACAGCTAAGTTCATATGCCACAACTAAAGATCCTGCATGCCATGACTAAGACTTGACACAGCCAAATAAATAAATAAATACTTGTTAAAAATATGAGTTTCACAATCTTAGAGAAGATAGTGCTGGACATGAGCAAATGATTCTCGCCACCAGAAACTGTAACTCCACCTGGATTGTCTTTGGGAAACATCCCATCTGAATCTTAGAGAAGCACAAGGTAGACATAACTAGTGTTGACAGGAAGGCTGTACAAATAGATCATGATTAATTCTGTAGCCCCTACAGCTGAATATCATAAAACTGCTGTCCAGGGAGTGTTGCTTTGCCTCCGTGTCTTCTACCTCCTCATTCCCAAGACTCTAGGTGTCAGAAGGAGGGAGTGGTCTTTGTCACAGAGCGGAAACCTTCCTCTTCTCAGTAACTCTCCTGTTAGCACCGCAGTGCTGGCAGCGATCCTGAGAAGGGCTCTGCAAAGTGGGCTGGTTAGCAGGAGCATTTTCACCGCAGGCGGATTCTGTTGCCTTGGTGAAGTCCCCACGCATCTGAAGAGTGGCTCATCTGTTTCTGGCTGGGGATCACTTGTGTTCACCCAGGCACCCACAAGAAACCTGGGAGACTGGCAAGCAGGTGCTGGGTGAACCAGGAACCTTGAAGGATCAGCCAACAAAATAGATCATTTTATTCACTATAATTCCAGAAGGACTAATTCTTGGAGGAAAAGCAGTCAGAGAAGCGTTTTCAGTATCAGGGGCCTAGGCCAGTAAAAGCAAGTTGAGGAGGAGGGAAAAGGAAGAACAGAACAAAGCAGCAAGGGGCTGAGTAGGGTGTGAGATTCTTAGCACTTGCCTTGGGTGGAGAGAGTTGGCTAAGAAAGGTTTTAACGATGTAGCCTTTATGATATGCTTGTAAAAACTTTCACCCTGCTTCTTCATGGGAATCACAGTAGGCATCTACATTCTCCTCTTTCTATGTGGACATTAGGGCCCACCTTTGGCTACTGAGCCTTTAAAGTGTGGCTGGTCCAAACAGACACACAGCAAGTGCAGAGTGCACAGGGGATTTTGACGACTTAGTGTAGAAAAAAGAATGTAAAATACCTATTTTGTTGACAATTTTTTACATTGAATACTCACTGAAATGATAATATTTTAATATATTGGGTTACAAGTATATCTCCAACATTAATTTTACCTGTTTTTTTTTTTTACCTTAAAATAGTGTCTATTAGAACTTTTAAAACATAATGTGACTGATGTTAATCTACATGATTCTTCAAAGCTATTGTTGTTAGATTTGTGTTTCTTTTGGGTTGGTATTGGTGTTGATGCAGGGTTGTCCATGCAAACTCTCACACTCATGTCTGTTGAAGGGAGGGTCAGACTGGATGTATCTCAGGCTCCAAAAGAGCATTTGTTAACAGTCTTTGGTAAGAACGTCTGTGTGCTGAGACCTGCAGACATTTGGAAAGATTCAGGGAAATATCTGGGAGAGATGGGGCCTGACATAAATATATCAAAAGGAGACCAAGTTTTCCGATAGGAATAGAACTGGTTGAAAGGAGTAAGCTCAGAGAGCAAGGATGGGATATAGCAGGGGTGGGAGAGGGGGTGCAGCCTTCTCTGAGGGTGTGTCATGCCTCAGTAAGAATGCGCAGGAGGGAGGAGAAAGGATGGAGGGGGTGGAGGAGAAGGAAGGAAATAGAACTGCCCTGAGAAAAAGAGCCGGGCCAGGCTAGACATGGCTCATGTGGTTCCTAATAGATCTTGTGAGTCTGAAACAGCTTGGGAAGTGACCATTCCATGGAGTAGAAATCCTCTGTAAAACCACCACGAGTGAAGAAAAGCAGGTTTCCTGAGTGTTCAGTAGCAGCAGTCCTGAGTCTGTTTATTTGCGAAATGGCTTTGAAGCTGCCCTAATTCTTTGTTAAGACTGGGGAGAAAGCACTATTGCATAAGTGATGAGGTGAAAGAGCTCCTGATATCCTCAAAGTCTTGAGTACTTCCCAGGGAAGCTTCTTTTAGCATCCTCCACAGAATGGCCAGGAGTGCCTGGCTGTACCCCTGGCATGGCGTGGTGTTATTCTGTAGCAGTGTATATAACTCAACTATTTAGAGCATGATCAGACCCTTCAAGTAACCAGAATAACATCCTTCATTTCACTTTATGGTCAGCAAAGACACTCACTCCAAAGAATCAGTAGAAACACATAAAACCCTTCAATGGAGTTCAGACTGCGCTCTGGGTCTGAACAAATTCAGTCCAATTTCTTACCCCATAACTCCTGTGTCTATGGAGCCAGGCAATGAAAATGAATGCTCTAAATAATGACCAGAGGCACTGTAAGACTCTGAAGTGCCTCACAAATCATCAAAGAAAGACTAAATTATGTCCTGAACTTACCAAAGCCAAAAAGTGAACTAATAATATACTTTAGAAGCAGTTGCTCTGAAAGCTGAAGCTAAAAACATGGTGATGTTTAACTCCAATTTAGTGAGACCATCTAAGTAATTAAAAGGTCCCATTCTTAAAACTTTCCAGTTGATTGAGTTCTTTTGCACATTGAGAACAGGTGTGAGAAGGTTTTATGCGTTTCTTTGAGGCAGAAGTGTTAGCACTAACACATCTTGGTGGATTACCTGCTTTGGTTTTACCTAGAACTAGTTGGAAATGCAAATTCTGAGCCCACCCCAGAATCTACTTATTAGCAACATCTTTAGGGAACCCCAGGGACGGAGGAGCCTGGTGGGCTGCCGTCTACTGGGTCGCACAGAGTTGGACACGGCTGAAGTGACTTAGCACTTAGGCACGCTGAAGTTTGAGAAGCCTTGGCCTAGGGGACTAGTCTGTTTCTTGGAAAGTAAGGAATACCTTTTCCTTAAACACGGCCTCTGGAAACCACAACTAATGCTTATTTTATGTTCTAGTTCCTATGCTAAGAACTTTACATGAGTTAGCTCATTTTAATCCTTCAGCAGTCCTAAGGAAGCTGTGTAAGAATTAATCCCAACCCTCTTACACTGCTGGTGGGAGTGCAAACTAGTACAGCTACTATGGAGAACAGTGTGGAGATTCCTTAAAAAACTGGAAATATAACTCCCTACCACTGAGTAAACACACCAAGGAAACCAGAAATGAAAGAGACACGCGTACCCCAATGTTCATTGGAGCACTGTGTACAATAGCCAGGACATGGAAGCAACCTAGATGTCCACTGGCAGATGAATGGATAAGGAAGTTGTGGTACATATACACAATGGAATATTACTCAGCTATAAAAAAGAATGCATTCAAGTCAGTTCTAATGCCATGGATGAAACTGGAGCCTATTATACAGTGTGAAGTAAGTCAGAGAAACACCAATACAGTGTATTAACACATATATATGGAATTTAGAAAGTAATGACCACCCTATATGCAAGATAGCAAAAGAGACACAGATGTAAAGAACATGCTTTTGAAGTATGTGGGAGAAGGCGAGGGTGGCATGATTTGAGAGAATAGCACTGAAACATGTGTATTACCGTATGAAAAATAGATGACCAATGCAAATTCGAAGCACAAAGCAGGACACTCAAAGCTGGTGCTCTGGGACAGCCCAGAGGGATGGGGTGAGGTGGGAGGGGGTTCAGGACAGAGGGACACATATACCTGTGTCTGATTCATGTCGATGTATGGCAAAAAACCACCGCGATATTGTAAAGTAATTATCTCCAATTTAAATAAACGAATTAGTTAATTTAAAAAATTAATCTCATTTTACAGATAGAGAGATTGAGCTATAAAATCATGAGGCAATTTGCCCGAACCCACTTGCTGGTGTCCTAAGAAGAACCAGGACTCACATCTAGACTGCCACTCCCTGGCAGGGCACGATTCAGTCTTTTTCACTTGGGTTTTGAGCCACCTGCAAGATGGACAGACAGGGAGTTCTCTGGGGCCTACCCCCGTGAGTGTGCTTTGTCCTTTCTAAAAACCTGGGCTTTCCTGCTTGAAAGTCTCACAGAATCTAGATGGTGGAATGACTTCTCCAAATCACACAGTTAAGTGCATAATCCTGGGTGGAGTGCAGGCTTTTTGCCCTTTCATGTCATGTTACAATTTAAAAGAAAAAAACGGAGAAAATTGGTCTGAAATACCGTCTTTCAGGGATAGTATCTGTTAAATTCAGAGGTTTACTCTTTGTGTGACTCAAGATAGTTCAACGAAAGGAGACTTGTTTAAAGGTTAGGGAGAGGACACTCCTTCTACACATCACAGTCTTTTGAAGCTCACGTCTGTTTCTCTGTTCTCCTTTCCTTCCTGCAGACAAGGCTCATTCTGCTACTCTTCTGCTTGAGAGTGAGTGAAAATGGCCATCCCAGCCCTAATTGGACAGCATCCTTCAGTTTATTCCTCAGCAATCATGTGAGCACGGTACTGTGTCTGTTAGTTCTTATTCTCCAGTCAGAGAATTCTAGCTATTTACTGATCCCACACTTTTATCAGCCACTGTCAAGCTGTTACTAAAACAGGACCAGAAAGGCCACCCCTTTCAGGTGGGGTTGTGGGGGTGATTTTAATAATGAATTGCAGACTAGGCAATTGTGCCCAAATAGTCTACTACAATTTTTAAAAACAAAAATGAGGTCATACCTCTTATAATTATTTTTTAAACTGATTTTTTTGCCAACATATTAAATACTTCCCCATCTATAAATATTGTCATACCTCCTCAGTTTTTTGTGACAGTGCAATATATCCATTGTATGTCTGTGCCTTAGTTTGCTTAACTATTTTCTGTTGCTGGGTTCTTTTCTCCAGGTACTTGCCAATATAGTCAGTGTTATAATGAACAATCTTATCATAAATCTTTGTGCCCGGTCTTAGTTCTTTTTTTTTTTAGGATAAATTCTTACAAAGAAAAAGTGCTAGAAATATAGCCACTTTTAAGACTTTATAAATACATATTCCAATTACCTTCTGGAAAAGCCATCCCAACTTATACTCCTTTCAGCAAGGGAGTCAACCTTCTCATAACCTCACCAGCACTGGGGATTATTCTTTTTATCTTTGCCAATTTGACAGGTAAAAAATGAGCTCATTCTTTTAATTTGTATTCTTGCTGAGGTGGAGCAATTTTTTCATATGTTCACTGGTCTTTTGTATTTCTGATGTATCTTTTGAAAACCTCAACAGTGCTTTACACAGAAAAAAGATTTTGGCAGTTGTCATTAAGTATCTGCTTGTTCCCTACTTTATAACGGTATCCTTTAGTTGATAACACCAGCCTGAAAATAAAGCAGCATTGTATTATTAGGATAATATTATGTGAGTCTTGGAGAAGGCGATGGCACCCCACTCCAGTACTCTTGCCTGGAAAATCCCATGGACAGAGGAGCCTGGTGGGCTGCAGTCCATGGGGTCGTGAAGAGTCGGACATGACTGAGCGACTTCCCTTTCACTTTTCACTTTCATACACTGGAGAAGGAAACGGCAACCCACTCCAGTATTCTTGCCTGGAGAATCCCAGGGACAGGAGCCTGGTGGGCTGCCATCTATGGGGTCACACAGAGTCGGACACAACTGAAGTGACGTAGCAGAGCATGTGAGTTTTAATATGTAAAGCTAACCCTTTAATTTGTTACACTGTCCTTTTTGAAGCACATCAATCTTCTAAGCTATGTGATAAAATGCTTGAGACCAGAATACCCAGTTAATTGAAATGGTGGGATTGGGGTGAAGTGGGAATGTGAAAGATGTCAAACTCACCTACTCTCAAGGCAGTTGGAGTTCTTAAAGGAAGTGAGTTTTTCATGCTATCCTGATCTCTAAGGAAGGGGAGGGAAATCTGTATGGAAAGTTGACTATTTCTTTTTAATCCAAAAAGAATTAAAATCTTTGGGCCCCAAGATTTTCCATGCTGGTTTATTTTTCCATGCTTTGGGCCCAAATCTCCTGTGAAAGTTGAAGTGTGGGTAATGTTGAGTCTCCTTACAGTTACTTCCTGAGACTTTGAAATGATTCAGGGTAGAAGACTCCCAGGAAGACTTCCCTGGTCCAGAGGTTGAGAATCTGCCTTGCAATGCTGGGGACGGGTTTGATCTTTGGTCTGGGGAGATCCCACATGCCACAGAGCCACTTAGCCCCGAGAGCCACAACTACTGAAGCCCATGTGTCCTAGAGGCCGTGCTCTGCAACAAGAAGAGCCGTTGCAACCAGAGGCCCATGTGCCACCAACTAGACAGTAGCCCCTGCTCTCTGCAACTAGAGAAATCCTGCACCTGGCAACGAAGACCCAGTGCAGCCAAAATAAGTAAATAATTTTTTTTTAAAGAAGACTCTCAAGAGATCAGATTGTGGAGAGAGTAGGCTCATCGACAATCATAGGTCAAGATACTTTGAGGAATGCAGGACGGAGGAGTTTGGCTACCCAGGTCAAATATGTCCTTCTGTATAGGCAGTAGCCTCTGGTTTGATTCAACAGAGTTTTCCAAGCTTACCTCATGATAATGATCACTTGATGTAGTTACTGAAAATAGACATTGCCAGGTCCACTGATTCAGACTTTTCAGTCTAGGGTCTGATGATTCTACCCTCAGAGAAGTTTGGAAAACACAGATTCGAAGGTTCTGCAGGAAGATCCTTTATAGCAGAGCTTTTAGGATATCCATTTAGCCTGTATAATACCTACCAATACAACCCCCTACCCCTCGGTAGGACCTTAGTATTCATGGTTGGGCTGTGTCATACCCATGTCCCTGGCCGCAAAGGAAGCTGGGCTGTGCCAGTCAGATTTTCTCCCTGTAAATTAAAAATGGCATTTAGAGGTAGTCAGTTGGTCTCTAGAACTGCAATGTGGAATCTTGAGAGCATGCTACTGCTGCTACTGCTGCTAAGTCGCTTCAGTCGTGTCCGACTCGAGAGCATAGAATAGCTTTATTCTGCCATGTAGATAAAGAAATTGTTAAAATGGTTTTTAGGGAGACAGAAAAATGAAACCCAGTTCCCCTCTTGCCTTGTGGTAGCTTGATTTGTTTTCAATAACTTGTATTTCACTAAAACACTCTCATATAAAAAACATTATATGTAACTAAAACCTTTACACCGACCATCAATTGAAGTTATTGGGTCTTTTATTGTAAAAATGAAAATTCTTCTAGAAACATTAGGGTCATCAAAACTATGTAATTTAATATAAATTACCTTAACCAAATTACTGCAAACTCTGGGAATAGGAGTGTAATTTGTAGGGACGGTGTGAGGAGTGGGCCATGAAGGTGGGGAAAGGCATACTAGGTGAAGGGTCATAGCAATGGTTTTAGAGACCGAAAAGGGAGCATGGAGCCTGGATAAGGCCACATGTATGTAGTGTTTACATGTTTTCTCCTTATGCTAGAGAGTGTGCAGGTATTTCCAGTCTAGGCTGATTTAACGACCCCTGTGAATATCAGTTGGCATTTAGGATCTGTCAGTTTCAGTTTTTGTTGTTGTAAATAACACCTGGCTAGGCTTCTTGAGTTAAAGCTTAAAAACATGAGTGGGTTATTTGAAGACAACTCCATGTACTCAGAAAAGTTGATTTAGTGTTCATTCAACTAGTCAACTCACTGCACAACTAGTTGTTCATTCAACTAGTCAACTCACTGCACAACTAGTTATGTTTAGCTCTTGCTCATCATACAAGGGCAAGACAAAATTTTCCTCCCTAACTCTCAGGGCTCTTCTGGGTGTCTTGATCCATTGTTCCCTTTTGTTCATGAGGGCTTATGAACTCCTTCAGGAAGTTGTCTCAGTGTTCCATTATGATCACAATTTCTAGACTTTCTACCAGGTCAACAACTTGTTAGAAGCTCACCTTCAGGTTCCTGAAATACTCTTTTGCTTTCCAAACATTTGGTCCTCATCAATTCTACTATCTCCTATTTCCCCCACTATTTTCCTATTTATTATTTTATTTGTGTAGCTTGAAGGGAGGGAGCTCCTTATTATCTTCCAGGAAAGTTTGATGTTGAAGAGCAAAACATCTGACTTCCCAGGACCTCTTTAAGGTTCTTCATGTCCTTAAAAAAAGCCCCAACACTTGGAAAGAGGTGAAACCACTCAACTTTGAAGGTGTTGACAAACCTTTCAGTATCAGAGATATTCCTGCCTTTAACACTTTATTGCCACATCTTTGATTCATTTTATTGTTTTAAGGACTTCCCTTCCTTGTTAGGGCTTCCTTTGTGGCTCAGCTGGTAAAGAATCTGCCTGCAATGAGGGAGACCTGGGTTCAGAAGATCTCCTGGAGAAGGGAAAGTCTACCCACTCCAAAATTCTGGCTCAGAGAATTCCATGGACTTGCGGTTGCAAAGAGACACTACTGAGCGACTTTCACTTTTAGTCACTTTTCTTGCTAAGGAGGTAATTTTGGATTTCACTCTATGTTCCCCAGAAAGCTACAAATGTGAGCTCAATCTTAATTGTTTGATGGAATTATAATTTTCTCTGATGGTCTGGACAAGACATTTCTGGGGGCTGGTCCTGGAAGTCCAATTCTAGGTACCTGGCTGCGTTCACAAGGAAAACATTGCAAGGAGGTCATATTTGATTTCTGGAAGCCAAAGGGACCCTGAGGCTACTTTCTGCCTGAGAATGGCTGGCTGTGGCTCTCTTATGCTGGCTCTTCAGCTGTGGACTGGAAAGGCTTATGAGAATGAAGCTTAGAAAATTTGTGCTTTCTTGAGAGTTTTTTTAAAAATTAAAAAAAATTGTTTTAATTGAAGTATAGTTGATTTATAATATTGTGTTAGCTTCTGGTGTACAGCAAAGTGATTCAGAGATAAATATATATAAAAGAACATATATACGCATATATATATATGTTCTTTCTCAGATTCTTTTCCATTATAGGATATTGTAAGATACTAAAAGCTTCAGTACTTTGGCCACCTCATGTGAAGAGTTGACTCATTGGAAAAGACTCTGATGTTGGGAGGGATCAGGGGCAGGAGGAGAAGGGGACGACAGAGGATGAGATGGCTGGATGGCATCACTGACTCGATGGGTGTGAGTCTGAGTGAACTCCGGGAGTTGGTGATGGACAGGGAGGCCTGGCATGCTGTGATTCATGGGGTCACAGAGTCAGACACGACTGAGTGACTGAACTGAACTGAAGATACTGAATATAGTTCTCTGTGCTATATAGTAGGGCCTTGTTTATCTATTTTTATATACAGTACTGTGTATCTGTTAATCCCAAACTCTTAATCTTTCCCTCCCCTCCCCTTTAGGTAACCATAAGCTTGTTTTCTATGTCTGTGAGTCTGTTTCTGTTTTATAAATAAGTTCATTTGTATCTTTTTTATATTCCACATATAAGTGATATCGTATGACATTTGTTGTGACACCTTCTTAGTGGGAAGGTGTAAAAATATGGAGATTTCTGTGTGCAATAAATTTTTATTAACTCTTATGTGGGCTTTCAGGGTACTTGTTAATGTTAACTCCCAAATCTCACCGTGCATGATTTTTCTTGTTTATGGCTGGGCAAACAGAAGCATAAAGAGCAACAATGACTGGTCTGAGATCACCAAATTAGTGAAATAGGCAGAACTCATAGACTGATTATCCCTTACTACAGCCCTTCCCAGCCAGTCACCCTCACACTTTGTGTTCCCTAACAGCTGCTATCCACAGCTCCTTAGGAAAAGGGAAATTCAAATGCAGATGAAGGAAAAGGAAATTGTTTCAGCTCAGTGTTCTCTTAACATTTAGTTCAAACCTGTGCTTTGGGACTAGCCATCCCCATATGACTTAATAGTCACAATTAAACCAAGTCTAAGGAGAAAAGTAGTGTACAGTAAACTAACACTAATGCATTTTCAGGGTAGGGGGGACACTGCTGACTCAAGTGAAAGATACATTTATTTCAGCCACATGAACTGTAGTGACTGCTGTTTGTTTCTTTCTGTTCACTCAGGGATTAAATTGAGTTTAAGCAGCCTGGAACAGTTTGATGTCTCTTCCTCTCAGCCGTGGAAAGTGCCAGGTGTCTTACCTCTAGACATTCAATGGAAGGGGATAACAATCAACAACTGAGATATTTCAGCTCTTTTTAGGTCCATCTATAGACTGATTCGGAGAAGGCAATGGCATCCCACTCCAGTACTCTTGCCTGGAAAATCCCATGGATGGAGGAGCCTGGTAGGCTGCAGTCCATGGGGTTGCTAAGAGTCAGACACGACTGAGCGACTTCACTTTCACTTTTCATTTTCATGCATTGGAGAAGGAAATGGCAACCCACTCCAATGTTCTTGCCTGGAGAATCCCAGGGACGGGGGATCCTGGCGGGCTGCCGTCTATGGGGTCACACAGAGTCGGACACGACTGAGGCGACTTAGCAGCAGCAGCATAGACTGATTTGGGCTTCCCAGGTGGTGCTAGTGGTAAAGAACCCACCTGCCAGTGCAGGAGGTGCCTGAGACCAGGGTTTGATCCCTGGTTCAGGAAGACCCCCTGGAGGCGGGCGTGGCAATCCACTTCAGTATTCTTGCCTAGAGAATCCTATGGACAGAGGAGCCTTGTGGGCTACCATCCATGGGGTTGCAAAGAGTAGAACATGACAAAGCGACTCACACATAGACTGTTTTACGTGAGAGTTGGCAGTGACATAAGAAATCAGAATGATGCAGAGCTAAAATCATGAGCTTTGGGGACAAATAGTTTTAGGTTCGAATTCTGCCACTTAGTAATGGAGACTTTGAGAGCATTTTCTTTCAGGTTGATGATTAAATATCATATGATAGGTGGGTAATAATAATGATAGTAGCAATAATAATTGTTATTAAAGCAGCTACCAGTAAATGAGTACTTACTACACACCAACCACTGGGCTAAGTGGTCTCAATCTTGACAACAACAGTAAGAAATGAGTCCTGCTAATGAATGTATACTTAATCGATGTCAGTTTCTTTCTTCTTTGAGTAAGTATTGAGTTGGTCAAAAAGTTCATTCATGGTTTTCCGTAAAATACTGAAAAATTCCAACGAGCTGTTTGGTCAACCAGATATTCACTGAGCATTGGATACATGCAGACATTGTACTAGGTACTGGTGATTCAGCATTAACTGGGTCGTGATACCATCTCTAGAGGAGTTCTTGTATTCCTGGGGAAATGGGGAAGAAGACAAAGGAAATACAGTATGATAAGGATTCTCAGGGAGTATGATGGGAGCAAATGGAGGGGAGACTATGAGACAAACTACGAGTTTGGGAAGGTTGAATCTTCAAGGCTCTGTGGCCCAGGAGGTTGTTGGACTGCTGGAGATCATGGAGTTCTGAGTTCAAGTCCAGTACCCTCTACTAATCCTTGCTTCCTAGATGAGTGTCATCACTAAGGCAAGACTCTAGGAAGCTTCTTCCCAAGGAAAGGATTACTTTTAAGGAAAAACAAATGAACCTTTATTGTGAAAGTTTTCAAATTCTCAAATAGATTAGAATAATAGACTCTTTTACCCATTCCCCCACATTCAACTATTATCAACATTTTGCTTCGTGCAAAGGACACATTTAGTGGTGGGGGAGGGGGGAAAGGGGAGCTTATGCTGATAATTCCAAAATAGCATCTCCTTTTAAGCTAAAGAATGGGTTATTATTGAGGTAATCAGATTTGCATTTTGCATATATGCACTTTTTTAAAAACCTCAGTCATGATGCCTGGTTTGGCGAACAATGCCTTAATCATCACATGGTCAGTGTAATATGGGCATCTTTAACAAATGGATCAGAAAGAATGGGCATCTTGGTTAAGATGCTAGACCTCACTGGGTGACTGTTGTCAGTCACATCTATTACTTGGCAATCATCTGTTGAATGCTAGATCTGACTGTGAAAATAGGTTTGTACTTTTTGTCCTTTTTCTCCTTTTTCTCTATCGGTTCCAGTCCCTGGAAGGGAGTTTGAGTTAGGCAGCATGCTCTGAGTGGCGATTTCGAAAGCAGGGAGGAAAAAAAAAAAAGTGCTTAGACCTCTAACCCATGGAATTTATTTCAGGGTGCATATTTTGGATTACAAAAGAATTGATTGGGCTTATGAAATAAGAGTAAGTCATTTCTGGAAGGGAAATTTTTTTCTAGCATTCAGTAAAGAGATTGGTTGAGTTTGCCAAAGCTAGAACAAGGCTGCTTTTGTTTAAAAAGGAAGTGATTAGGTAAGGAGAAAGCTTTTTGGATTGTCAGATAAGAGTCTTAAGTCCTAGGCTCTGCTTTGATGAACCGGGTGATATTTGTCAAGGCACCTCACAACACTAGTCTCAGTTTCCTTACCTGTAAAATACACAACATCCTCTTAGTCTCTGTTATTTTATGACTTTAAGAGGGTTTAATGCAAGGCAGTGATTAAAAGTAAGGTCCTTCGGAGTTGGATAAAGCTGGTTTTTAGGTCTATGTCAGCTGCTGCTTAGCTGTATGATCTTGGAAAACCTACTTAACCTCTCTTCTCCATTTTCAGTTTGTAAAACTAGCACAGTAGTAATAGCTCAGCGAGGAATTCCTGTGCTATACAGTAGGTTCTCATTAGTTATCTATTTTATATATACTATCAATAGTGTGTATACGTTAACCCCAATCTCCCGATTTATCCCCTTTACTTTCCCCCCTTGGTATCCATACATTGGTTCCCTACACATGTGTTTTTATTTCTGCTTTGCAAATAAGATCATTTATACCATTTTGCTAGATTCCACATCTGTGCATTAATGTATGATATTTGTTTTCCTCTTTCTGACCTATTTCATTCTGTTTGACAGTCTCTAAGTCCATCCAAGCCTCTGCAAATGACCCAACTTTGTTTCTTTTCATGGCTGAGTACTATTCCATCGTGTATATGTACCACATCTTCATTATCCATTCCTCTGTTGCTGGACATTTAGGTTGCTTCCAAGTTCTGGCTGTTGTAAATAGTACTACAACACCAGTTCTTTCTTTTTTAGTGCTTTCTGGAAATTCGGATTTGAAACTCAGAAGCTGCACCCATTTTTAAGTTTGCATTAAATCAGATTTCTCTGTGATCTGAGGTTCAGATGCTTCACCTGGTTACCTTCTCAGTCCGCATAACTTCAGAATCTGCATGTTGAAATTTATAATCTATTCAATTCTTCTCTTTCTAAAAAAGAATTTATTTGGAAGAATATTTGAAACAAACTGGGAAAATGTGTAGATGTTTGTATAGCTATTTGAAACAAACAAGCAAACAGATGAAACAAGAAGAGTAAATAGTCTGGTTCCACTTTTGAAAATAAAAACCTTAGTTAATTTCTGCTCAGTCATTTCTTTAAGACTGACAGTGCTTGAAGCAATTCACATAGTCACTTATTAACCCTCACAACGGCCATGGATTTGAGGATGATTCTCAGTTTTGCTGGTAAGAAAAACTGAGAGACTGACAGGGTGAGTCATTTGCTAGTCAGACAGCTAGTATGTGGCTAAATTGGGATTTAATCTCTTATTATCTGACCCCAGAACTAGGCTCTTTTCCAGTGGTTTCTGAATGGCACAAATACTTGTAATAATTTTCTGTTGTTTTATTAAATATTGAACTCAAGAAAATTAAATCACAGCAGACTGGAAATATAATTCAAACTTTTATTAAATGTCAGAATATCGGATCCTTGGATGCATTTTACTTCTGGGCATTGATCCAGGTTGGAAGTATATATTTAAGTATTTGCTGCTATGATTATTGCATTGATGTGCAGTGGCAAATTAGATTACTGTGTGAGGATTACGTTACTGACACATACGTTGGGGGAGGACACCTTTTGATCTTGGTATGGAAGCTCAGATGTTCCCTTATAACCAGCAGGCCTTCTCCTGGGCTATTTCCTTTGAACTACCTGTTTTATGGAGAAAGTTGTCATTTAACTTGAACTTGTGAGCTCTGAAAGGGATATTTATTCTTTTTCCTTCTTCAAGGTGCATGCCCACCAGAAATAAATGCTCTTGGTTTGTAAGTTTATAGCTACTATAATAACCATTTTTTGTTTAGTTTGGAAAACTCCAGACTGCTACCTACTCTTTTTTTGTTTCCTTCCTAAAAGTTCTTCCAAACATAGTTCTTTCAGTGGAAATAAAAGATTGTTTTCTGTCTTAATCTATTATAAATAGTCATCTTTTAAGTCTGTGTCTCCTACAAGAGGAATCCAGATCACTTGCTTCTTGGACCATCTTTATTCTTCTGACTTCTTCCTCCCTAACTCCTTAAGGCTGGACTTAAAAATAGCCCCAATTCCAAATTCCGGTCCACCTCAGTCCCAAAACCAATCCTGGTAGGAAGTGTGATAGCCTCACCTCTGGGAGTTGTTCACATTCCTGGCCTGGGTGCCCAGTGACATGGCTACAAATGCTGGGCCCATGCCCTTCCTTGTCACCCAGTTCTGAAGCAACCTCTTACCTAACACTGCAGTTGAGCCTGTCTAAGACTCTCTTGCTCCTGTATTCATCCTTTCAGGCTGCAACTCTGCATAGCCATAAAATCTGAACTGTGCCTGACCTCATTACACCCTTGGATGATTATGCCTTGAGACTGAGTCTGACTCTCTTAGCCTAGAGCGAAGAGCAAAACATTAGCTGAAGGCTGGGCTGAATGCTCTGGTTGCTTATATGGGGGTAGTTACAGGAGTGAGTGCCACAGACAGGCTCCAGGGGCCATGATGGCTGGGATTCTAGAAAAGCAGCTCAAGCATCACTAAATGACAAGCGAAAAGAAATGTCTTGAGCTTAGAGAAAAAGGGGTACATTGCTGTAGAAAAGAACAGGTAGTTGGAGGTGTCCAGATTGAAACTGGGGTTGAAATGAATGGGTGGCTAGCAGAGATGCCAGGCAGGGGTCTAGGTGAGGGATGGTGGCAGGAGGAGTGAATCTTGTGGGCCTTGTCACCCCATTATACACTGAGGAGTGTGTACCTGTCAGGCTGGACTCAGGACCTGCAATGTTGCAGCTGGCCTGGCTTGCATCCTGGTTCATGATGCCCATTCCTGTCTGCTCTTGGCTGCCAAGGCCCCAGTAAGCCTCCAGCAAGCCTCCTGCCTGCCTGAGTCTGGGTTCTGTCCCATTTTCACTTTAATAGAATTGATGCTACTCATTGCTCCCAGGACACATGGCATTGCTGTCTTTGGCTCCGGCCCTGATTTCAGCAGAAGGGGAAAAGAAACAAGGACNTATGCCTTGAGACTGAGTCTGACTCTCTTAGCCTAGAGCGAAGAGCAAAACATTAGCTGAAGGCTGGGCTGAATGCTCTGGTTGCTTATATGGGGGTAGTTACAGGAGTGAGTGCCACAGACAGGCTCCAGGGGCCATGATGGCTGGGATTCTAGAAAAGCAGCTCAAGCATCACTAAATGACAAGCGAAAAGAAATGTCTTGAGCTTAGAGAAAAAGGGGTACATTGCTGTAGAAAAGAACAGGTAGTTGGAGGTGTCCAGATTGAAACTGGGGTTGAAATGAATGGGTGGCTAGCAGAGATGCCAGGCAGGGGTCTAGGTGAGGGATGGTGGCAGGAGGAGTGAATCTTGTGGGCCTTGTCACCCCATTATACACTGAGGAGTGTGTACCTGTCAGGCTGGACTCAGGACCTGCAATGTTGCAGCTGGCCTGGCTTGCATCCTGGTTCATGATGCCCATTCCTGTCTGCTCTTGGCTGCCAAGGCCCCAGTAAGCCTCCAGCAAGCCTCCTGCCTGCCTGAGTCTGGGTTCTGTCCCATTTTCACTTTAATAGAATTGATGCTACTCATTGCTCCCAGGACACATGGCATTGCTGTCTTTGGCTCCGGCCCTGATTTCAGCAGAAGGGGAAAAGAAACAAGGACTGCCAACAAGGCAATTTCCTTCAACTCGAAGTCCCACCGTGCACCCTGGTTCTTATGACCAACAAGCCTGAAGGATTCTGAATAGCATTTTTGAATTAAACTATTTTATTTTATGTTTGTCTCGTGGCCGTGAGGAGATGCTAGGTGTTGGAGCAGCCATGAGGAGATACCCCACGCCCAAGGGCAAAGGAGAAGCCCCAACAAAATGATAGGAGGGGCGAATTCGTGTTTAGAATCAAACCCCATTCTTGCCAGAGACACTCAGAAGGCTCAGACAAACCTTGTGTGCACCAGGACCCAGGGACCCCACAGAGACTGAGACAGAAATGTGTTTGAGAGTCTCCTGTGGAGGTACGGGTCAGTAGTGGACTGCCAAAGGGACAGGGGCTCTGGGTGCAGCAGACTTGAATATGGCATAAGCCCTTTTGGAGGAAGTCGCCATTAACCCTACCATAGAGCTGCCGGAACTTACACAGGACTGTGAAATAGACTCTCAGAGGGCACAAGCAGAACCTTGTGTGCACCAGGACCCAGGAAAGGAGCACTGACCCCACAAGAGACTGACCCAGACTTGCCCAGGAGTGTCCAGGAGTCTCCAGTGGAGGCATGGGTCGGTGATGGCCTGCTGCAGGGTTGGGAGCAGTGAGTGTAGCAGTACATGCATGGGATCTTTTAAAGGAGTTCGATATTATTTTCATTACCTCCACCATAGTTTGAAAGTAAAAGTGAACTCGCTCAGTTGTGTCTGACTCTTTGCAACCCTGTGGACTATAGCCCACCAGGCTCCTTCATCCATGGGATTCTCCGGGCAAGAATACTGGAGTGGGTTGCCATTTACTTCTCTATGGGCTCTTCCCAACCCAGGGATCAAACCCAGGACTCTTGCATTACAGGCAGACACTTTAACCTCTGAGCCACCAGGCAAGCCACCATAGTTTCGGGTCAGGTCAGTTCAGTTCAGTTCAGTGTCTCAGTCGTGTCCGACTCTTTACGACCCCATGAATTGCTGCAGCATGCCAGGCCTCCTTGTCCATCACCCACTTGCAGAGTTCACCCAGACTCATGTTCATCGAGTCTGTGATGCCATCTAGCCATCTCATCCTCTGTCGCCCCCTTCTCCTCCTGCCCCCAATCCTTCTTAGCATCAAAGTCTTTTCCAATGAGTCAACTCTTCACATGAGGTGGCCAAAGTACTGGAGTTTCAGCTTTNAGAGCTGGACTGTAAAGAAAGCAGAGCACTGAAGAACTGATGCCTTCAAACTGTGGTGTTGAAAACTCCTCGAAGTCCCTTGGAGAGCAAAGAGACTCAACCAGTCAATCTTAAGGGAGATCAACCCTGAATATTTACTGGAAAGACTGATGCTGAAGATGAAGGTCTAGTATTTTGGTCATCTGATGTGAACAGACAGCTCATTGGAAATGTCCCTGATGCTGGGAAAGATCGAGGGCAGAAGGAAAAGAGGATGAGATAGCTGTATGGCATGAAGTTGAACATGAACAGTTCAATGAACGTGAACTTGGGCAAACTCTGGGAGATGGTGGGGGACAGGGAGGCCTGGCGTGCTGCAGTCCATGGGGTTGCAGGGTCAGACACAACTGGGAGACTGCACAACAACAACACTTATTTTGAATGAGAAAAACCATAAATACCTAAAAGTTTCAAATGCCACAAAATCCAGGAAAAGCAGATTTTGTTTTTATTTGCTAACTGGCTTACTTCCACCATACTCACACATCCTCTGTGTTTTGCCTGCTTGCTCTTTGGTCACTATGGCAATGTCTTATGTTGCTAGTTCTTTAGAGGGAGAGGATAAAAGTGATTATTTCCTCTGGTATAGTCAAACAAAATATTTTATTATTAATAGTTTTTTAAAAGAAAAGTTTACTTAACTGTTGGCTATCGGAAATATGTACATGTTTGGGATACTACTATATTGGGGAAAACCTCAAGCTTCTTTTATATAAAGTTTGGGGGTTATGCATGTGAACTCTGGATTCTAAGATTTTCCTCCAAGCCACTTACACTTCAGGTTAACTGGACCTTGAGAAAAAACCACACTGGGATAGGGCCGGGGAGTGGCTCATGCCATGAAGATCATCATATACCGAGGTTGCAGGGGACCCCATCCCATTCACCACAGCCTGAAAGCTTCCCCAGCTCCACCTCCTCTTAAGGTCTACATGTATGTGGTCCCAACAAGAGGAACTTGTAATGGAGGAATCAGAGAAGAAATGATAGCAGTATCATTTTAAATGCCTTGCAGCTGGAAATTTCACACACTGCTAGGACCTTTCCAGGGGCCTGGGAGGAGTTTCTGCAAGAGGGGAGTTCTGAGGCTTAAATTTTGCAAGCATCATGTAAATTGGGAAGAGCAAAGGATCATGTGGTGTTCATGCATCTGGACCAGGATTCGCTTGTGGATATCAGGTAGACCCAGTTCAGGATAAGCAAGGGTCTGGAGGAAACATAGCTGTTGCTGGGGATGATGCTAGCAGTCAAGAGAATAGGAGGGAAATCTCCCTTCTGTCCTTATCTCCCAAGAGCCTCAGACTGGTGGAATCCAGCAGGAGGCCAGATGACCAGGCCTGGAAAGGCAGGCTGTGGGGTCAGCCNGAAGATCATCATATACCGAGGTTGCAGGGGACCCCATCCCATTCACCACAGCCTGAAAGCTTCCCCAGCCCCACCTCCTCTTAAGGTCTACATGTATGTGCTCCCAACAAGAGGAACTTGTAATGGAGGAATCAGAGAAGAAATGATAACAGTATTATTTTAAATGCCTTGCAGTTGGAAATCTCACACACTGCTAGGACCTTTCCAGGGGACTGGGAGGAGTTTCTGCAAGAGGGGAGTTCTGAGGCTTAAACTTTGCAAGCATCATGTAAATTGGGAAGAATGAAGGATCATGTGGTGTTCATGCATCTGGACCAGGATTCACTTGTGGATATCAGGTAGACCCAGTTCAGGATAAGCAAGGGTCTGGAGGAAACACAGCCGTTGCTGGGGATGATGCTAGCAGTCAAGAGAATAGGAGGGAAATCTCCCTTCTGTCCTTATCTCCCAAGTGCCTCAGACTGGTGGAATCCAGCAGGAGGCCAGATGACCAGGCCTGGAAAGGCAGGCTGTGGGGTCAGCCCCTATGATGGGGAGCAGTGCAGGGGAGGATGGGAAATGGGTAGAGAATCAGCAGGGGCACAGGAGGGTGGGAAGAGCACCCATCAGTAAGCTGGCTCCCCAGTTACACCCCATGAACATTTTCCTCATTCCCCTGCTCACCTTTTTAACACTCCCTTCCTCGAATGGCTGTCCTTCCTCTGAATTTTAGCTACTCATTAACTGCTTTCATATCATTTGTCTTTCAGATTAAAGCATTCCATTGGATATTACATTCTCCAATGATTACTGCTACCCAAAAGCACGCAGTGGCTACTCAAAGTCTAAGAATTGGGTTTAAATTCCTGTGCATGACACTCTAGAGAAGGAAATGGAAACCCACTCCAGTGTTCTTGCCTGGAGAATCCTGTGGACAGAATCTGTAGACAGAGCAGCCCTAATGGGNATTCTCCAATGATTACTGCTACCCAAAAGCACGCAGTGGCTACTCAAAGTCTAAGAATTGGGTTTAAATTCCTGTGCATGACACTCTAGAGAAGGAAATGGAAACCCACTCCAGTGTTCTTGCCTGGAGAATCCTGTGGACAGAATCTGTAGACAGAGCAGCCCTAGTGGGCTGCTGTCCATGGGGTCGCACAGAGTTGGACACAACTGAAGCAACTTAGCATGTATGCATGCATGATACTCAAGATTTTTTGCTTCATAACCCAAGTTGACCAGCTGCTTGCTTGCAAACACACCCCTTACCACCACAATCTGCTTCCCGATGTGACATGACACCCGCACACACCCACATCCTCCCTGTCCCATCGGTGCTCTCCCCAAGCCTGCTGCTGCTGCTGCTGCTGCTGCTGCTAAGTCGCTTTAGTCGTGTCCGACTCTGTGCGACCCCACAGACGGCNAAAGTTATGACCAACCTAGATAGCATATTAAAAAGCAGAGACATTTTTTGCCAACAAAGGTCCATCTAGTCAAGACTATGTTTTTTCCAGTAGTCATGTATGGATATGAGAGTTGGGCCAGAAAGAAAGCTGAGCATTGAAGAATTGCTGCTTTTGAACTGTGGTGTTGGAGAAGACTCTTGAGAGTCCGTTGTACTGCAAGGAGGGCCAACCAGTCCATCCTAAAGGAGATCAGTCCTGTCTGTTCATTGGAAGGACTGATATTGAAGCTGAAACTTCAATTCTTTGGCCTCCTGATGTGAAGAACTGACTCATTTGAAAAGGCCCTGATGCTCGGAAAAATTGAAGGCGGGAGGAAAAGGGGACAACAGAGGATGAGATGGTTGGATGGCATCACCAACTCAATGGACATGAGTTTGAATGAACTCTGGGAGTTGGTGATGGACAGGGAGGCCCGGTGTACTACAGTCCATGGGTTCGCAGAGTTGAACATGACTGAGTGACTGAACTGAACTGAACTGATCATAGAATATGGGGCTTCCCAGGTGACTCAGTGGTAAAGAATCTGCCTGCAATGCAGGAGACATGAGTTCAATCTCTGGGTCAGGAAGATCCCTTTAAAAGGAAATGGCAACCCACTCCAGTATTCTTGCCTGGAAAATCCCTTGGACACAGGAGCCTGGTAGGCTATAGTCCGTGGGATCACAAAGAATCAGATATGACTTATCGACTAAACACAACCATAGAACATAAATAAAGGAAGGAAGAGATCATCTCTAATTAAAGTCAGCAAGCAAGCATTTATCTAATGTCCAGTATTTATCAGTTTTATTTATATCCCTAACCTTGTTTTAAAAGCTACAGAGGCTAAAATAATGAAATATGTAGTGTCAGCCTCCAGAGTGTACCCGGAAATGTTTATGACTTAAAGTCATTTATTGTATTATAGTAATGTAACCAATATCACAATATAGTTCATGGAATTAAGTATCATTTCAGTTCAGTTCGTTGGCTCAGTCGTGTCTGACTCTTTGCGACCCCATGAATCGCAGCATGCCAGGCCTCCTTGTCCATCACTAACTCCCGGAGTTCACTCAGACTTGCGTCCATCAAGTCAGTGATGCCATCCAGCCATCTCACCCTCTCTTGTCCCCTTCTTCTCCTGCCCCAAATCCCTCCCAGCATCAGAGTCTTTTCCAATGAGTCAACTCTTCACATGAGGTGGCCAAAGTATTGGAGTTTCAGCTTTAGCATCATTCCCTCCAAAGAAATCCCAGGGCCGATCTCCTTCAGAATGGACTGGTTGGATCTCCTTGCAGTCCAAGGGACTCTCAAGAGTCTTCTCCAACACCACAGTTCAAATGCATCAATTCTTTGGCGCTCAGCCTTCTTCACAGTCCAACTCTCACATCCATACATGACTACTGGAAAAACCATAGCCTCGACTAGATGGACCTTAGTTGGCAAATAATGTCTCTGCTTTTGAATATGCTATCTAGGTTGGTCATAACTTTCCTTCCAAGGAGTAAGCGTCTTTTAATTTCATGGCTGTAATCACCATCTGCAATGATTTTGGAGCCCAAAAAATGAAGCCTGACACTGTTTCCACTATTTCCCCATCTATTTCCCATGAAGTGATGGGACTGCATGCCATGATCTTCGTTTTCTGAATGTTGAGCTTTAAGCCAATTTATTCAACCTCCTCTTTCACTTTCATCAAGAGGCTTTTTAGTTCCTCTTCACTTTCTACCATAAGGGTGGTGTCATCTGCATATCTGAGGTTATTGCTATTTCTCCTGGCAATCTTGATTCCAGCTTGTGTTTCTTCTAGTCAAGTGTTTCTCATGATGTACTCTGCATATAAGTTAAATAATCAGGGTGACAATATAGAGCCTTGACGTACTCCTTTTCCTATTTGGAACCAGTCTGTTGTTCCATGTCCAGTTCTAACTGTTGCTTCCTGGCCTGCATACAGATTTCTCAAGAGGCAGGTCAGGT
>SJYA01001590.1:707171-784071 GCA_006410615.1 Neotragus moschatus
ACCTCTTCTTAATATCTTCTGCTTCTGTTAGGTCCATGCCATTTCTGTCCTTTATCCAGCCCATCTTTGCATGAAATGTTCCTTTGGTATCTCTAATTTTCTTGAAGAGATCGCTAGTCTTTCCTATTCTGTTCTTTTCCTCTATTTCTTTGCATTGATCGCTGAAGAAGGCTTTCTTATCTCTTCTTGCTGTTCTTTGGAGCTCTGCATTCAGATGCCTATATCTTTCCTTTTCTCCTTTGCTTTTTTCTTCTCTTCTTTTCACAGCTATTTGTAAGCCTTCCCCAGACAGCCATTTTGCTTTTTTTCCATTTCTTTTCCTTGGGGATGGTCTTGATCCCTGTTTCCTGTACAATGTCATGAACCTCATTCCATAGTTAATCAGGCATTCTATCTATCAGATCTAGGCCCTTAAATCTATTTCTCACTTCCACTGTATAATCATAAGGGATTTGATTTAGGTCATACCTGAATGGTCTAGCGTTTTTCCCTGCTTTCTTCAATTTCAGTCTGAATTTGGTAATAAGGAGTTCATGATCTGAATCACAGTCAGCTCCTGGTCTTGTTTTTGTTGACTGTATAGAGCTTCTCCATCTTTTGCTGCAGAGAATATAATAATCTGATTTCAGTGTTGACCATCTGGTGATGTCCATGTGTAGAGTCTTCTCTTGTGTTGTTGGAAGAGGGTGTTTGCTATGACCAGTGCATTTTCTTGGCAAAACTCTATTAGCCTTCCCCCTGCTTCATTCTGCATTCCAAGGCCAAATTTGCCTGTTACTCCAGGTGTTTCTTGACTTCCTACTTTTGCATTCCAGTCCTCTATAATGAAAAGGACATCTTTTTGGGTGTGCGTTCTAAAAGGTCTTGTAGGTCTTCATAGAACCGTTCAACTTCAGCTTCTTCAGTGTTACTGGTTGGAGCATAGACTTGGATTACTGTGATACTGAATGGTTTGCCTTGGAAATGAACAGAGATCATTCTGTCCTTTTCGAGACTGCATCCAAGTACTGTATTTCGGACTCTTTTTGTTGACCATGATGGCTACTCCATTTTTCTAAGGGATTCCTGCCCACGGTGGTAGATATAACGGTCATCTGAGTTAAATTCACCCATTCCAGTCCATTTTAGTTGGCTGATTCCTAGAATGTCGACATTCACTCTTGCCATCTCCTGTTTGACCACTTCCAATTTGCCTTAATTCATGGACCTGACATTCCAGGTTCCTATGCAATATTGCTCTTTACAGCATCAGATCTTGCTTCTATCACCAGTCACATCCACAACTGGGTATTCTTTTTGCTTTGGCTCCATCCCTTCATTCTTTCTGGAGTCATTTCTCCACTGATCTCCAGTAGCATATTGGGCACATACAGACCTGGGGATTTCCTCTTTCATTGTCCTATCATTTTGCCTTTTCATACTGTTCATGGGGTTCTCAAGGCAAGAATACTGAAGTGGTTTGCCATTCCCTTCTCCACTGGACCACATTCTGTCAGACCTCTGCACCATGACCCGCCCATCTTGGCTTGCCCGCAGTTTCATTGAGTTAGACAAGGCTGTGGTCCTAGTGTGATTAGATTGGCTAGTTTTCTGTGAGTATGATTTCAGTGTGTCTGCCCTCTGATGCCCTCTTGCAACACCTACCATATACCATGACTCAAATTATGCTGAATGAAAGGAAACCACAGAGAAAACCTTGGTTGTAATCTTACTTTCCAGAATCAGTCTTTAAGTTCTAGGAATCCTTTTGTTATAATAAAATCTCACACACCTGTGTGTACACACACACATACACACACTCCTACCTTGCAATATTGCTAACAAGTTGGATCAGCCATAAGCTAGCCAGTGAATAGCTCCTGACTAACTGAATGATCAGCATATACATTGTTTGACAAATTGGATCAAGCCACAGAAAGTAGCCTCAGATAAACTGAATGATTTAACATAATTTACTTTTTGATAGTGAGAGGCTCTATTCAATTTTCATACCCCTGTATCTGATGTCTTCCCATGAAATATAGTAGATTACTTCTCCAAACTTCCCTGCAGGTGAAAATAATGCATTTTTGAAAAATCCGTTCTTAATTTCTGGTCCATAGGCATAAACCATGCCTCTGGGAAAGAAATGCATTGCATGGATACACTTTGTGAAGGTAAACACACAGAGGCATTCTACTTTCTGTTAATTAACGATAGAGATGCCAAGTTTTTATAGAAAACCAATTTTGCTTTTGAACATCAAGGAGATCTTTGAGCTTAAGAAACATTTCAATTTAGGAAAACTATAGCATGGCCAAAAGTCCAAATGTAACAAATAAATCACAGTTGGTGTAAAAAATTGGATGCATCAGGAATTGGTCCATGAATGTTCAGTAAATACAACTGGATTCCTGTAAACATTTTCTCAAAGCTGAAAACAACTCCAAAAGTTGGGATTTGTTCCAGCATTTTCCCAAGAGTTGGAGTTTACATTCATGAGTTGGGACTGTGGGAGCTGAGAAAGGCTGCAGTTGTGAGCAGCCCACTGGGTGGAACCATGCCTTGGGCGAGCCAGGGTTTTGTCTGGCTGATGAAGGATGGATGGTCACTGTCTCCAAATGGAGACTGAGTCTGACCTTTTTGCAGGATGGGAGTTTCAGCTTCCTCTTGTTTTTATTCATTAGGAAGTCATTTATGAATACTCACTAACTGTGACATGACCTCTGTGGTGTATTTAAAGCAACCCTATGCTGATATTATCATACGTTTCATTGTACACACAGATGCTTCGAGTCAGCAGGAACATGGACAGAGTTGTCAGGATGAATGGCAAATAGTGCGAGGGCTGAGTCACTGCAGAACATGCCACACAACCCATCTTATGCAGTGGGTTCTATTCTTGTGTATTACAGACTTAGCCCCGCCTAGATTGCATCTGCCTTGAGCTCCTGCAACATTGTCTGCCTGGAGGTGCAGCTGGTGATAAAGAACAGTGAAAGTCAGGACAGTTACTTAAAGTGGAAAACCCCAAGTCTAGGTACTCTGAGCCTCCCAAATGATGTTTTCCCTTTGACTTCCAGTAATCAATTCTAAAGAAATACTTAAGCAAGTGTTTCCATAAGTCCATCCACAATGAAGTTAATTACAGCATCATGCAGGCAATGGCAACCCACTCCAGTACTCTTGCCTGGAAAACCCCATGGATGGAGGAGCCTGGTAGGCTATAGTCCATGGGGTCACAAAGAGTTGGACACGACTGAGCGACTTCACTTTCACTTTTCACTTGTATGCATTGGAGAAGGAAATGGCAACCCACTCCGGTGTTCTTGCCTGGAGAGTCCCATGGACAGAGGAGCCTGGAGGGCTGCTGTCCATAGAGTCACACAGAGTCAGACATGACTGAAGCGACTTAGCAGTAGCAGTACTAGAATGAGAAATTGGAAACAACCTAAATGGGGGGTGATACCAATTATGGTGTTATTTATGCTGCAGAATATTATGTAGCTTTGAAAAAACAGCCAAGCAGCCTTATCTGAATAGAATTGTCCACAGTAGGTTGCTGTATAGCTGTTTCTGTGTTTAAAAAACTATGTGTGCGTAGCAGTGGTACCCTTGGGGACTGGAGTTGAGGAAGCTGAGGGAAGGATCGTCACTTTGGCATTCTACATTTCTGCTTTACTAGAAAGTTTTCAGTTAACGTGTATTACTTCTGAAGCTAAATATATATTTGCAAAAGGAGATTAAATAATTTAAAAGCTTTTCAGTCAAGATGCCCAGAGTAATCCTTGGATTACACAGTAGCCAAAAAGAATAAATCCATAATTACAAACAGAAGCTCCATGGTTGTTTCAGGCTCTTGGATGAAGGATTTCATCTGAGTGTATTTCTAGAATATGTGTTCTGTCTTCTGAGAGAAGGTGGGACTGTAAGTTCAAGTCATTTATTGGCCTGATCCCTTTGTTCTATCAGCCTATGCATGCTTTGTTTGCCAAGTTGCTTCAGTTGTGTCCGACTTTGTGCAGCCCTATAGATAGCAACCTGCCGGCTCCTCTGTACATTGGATTCTCCAGGCAAGAATACTGAAGTAGGTTGCTGTGCCCTCCTCCAAGGGATCTTCCCAACCCAGGAACTGAACCCTCATCTCTTAAGTATACCTGCACTGGCAGGCAGGTTCTTTATAACTAGCACCACCTGGGAATAACCTTAATGATACTCTTAATAACATTCTTAATGATAACATTCCAGCTGAGCTATTTCAAATCCTAAAACATGATGCTGTGAAAGTGCTACACTCAACATGCCAGCAAATTTGGAAAATGCGGCAGTGGCCACAGGACTGAAAAAGTCAGTTTTCATTCCAATCCCAAAGAAGGGCAATGCCAATGAATGTTCAGACTATCATATATTTGCATTTTACATGCTAGCAAAGTAATGCTCACAATCCTTCAAGCTAGGCTTCAGCAGTATGTGAACCAAGAACATCCAGATATGCAAGCTGGATTTAGAAAAGGCAGAGGAACCAGAGATCAAATTGCCAACACTGTTGGATCTTAGAAAAAGCAAGAGAATTACAGAAAAACATATACTTCTGCTTCATTGACTACAGTAAAGCCTTTGATTGTGTGAATCACAACAAACTGTGGAAAATTCTTAAAGAGATAGGAATACTGGAACACAATACTGACTCTTGAGAAACCTGTATGCAGGTCAAGAAGCAACAGTTAGAACCAGACATGCAACAATGGACTAGTTCTAAAATTGAGAAAGGAGTACATCAAGGCTGTATATTGTCAACCTGTTTATTTAACTTCTATGCAGAGTACATCATGCAAAATGCTGGGCTGGATGAAACACAAGCTGGAATCAAGATTGCTGGGAGAAATATCAATAACCTCAGATATGCAGATGACACCACCCTTATGGCAGAAAGTGAAGAGGAACTAAACAGCCCCTTGATAAAGATGAAAGAGGAGAGTGAAAAAGCTGGCTTAAAACTCAACATTCAGGAAAAAAAGATCACGGCATCCGGTCCCTATCACTTCATTACAAATAGATGGGGAAACAATAGAAACAGAGACAGACTTTATTTTTGAGGGGTCTCCAAAATCACTGCAGATGGTGACTGCAGCCATGAAATTAAAAGACTCATGCTCACTGGAAGAAAAGCTATGACAAACCTAGACAGTGTATTAAAAATCAGAGACATCACTTTGCCAACAAAGGTCCATCTAGTCAAAGCTGTGGTTTTTCCAGTAGCCATGTATGGATGTGAGAGTTGGACCATAAAGAAAGCTGAACACTGAAGAATTGATGCTTTTGAACTATAGTGTTGGAGAAGACTCTTGAGAGTCCCTTGGACTGCAAGGAGATCCAACCAGTCCATCCTAAAGGAAGTCAGTCCTGAATATTCATTGAAAGGATTGATGTTGAAGCTGAAACTCGAATACTTTGGCCACCTTATGCAAAGAAATGACTCCTTGGAAAAGACCCTGATGCTGGGAAAAATTGAAGGTAAGAGTAGAAGGGGACAACAGAGGATGAGATGGTTGAATGGTATCACAGACTCAATGGACATGAGCTTGAGCAAAGTCTGGGAGATGATGGACAGGGAGACCTGGCATGCGATATTCCATGAGGTCACAAAGAGTTGAATATAACTGAGCAACTGAACAACAGCAAGAAATAACATACATTACTCATTTTTTGTTTTATGGTTTGCCAATCACTTTTCACATCTTGAATACGACAACAAAACCATGAAGTGGTGCTATTATCTTTGTTTTCAGAAAAAATAATTAAGGTTTAGGGAAGTTTGTAGACATGCTCTAAATCACACGACTAGTTAGAGTAGAGAATCAGTAGGAGTTAGGTAGGGATTTTATCCCCAGTTAGCCATTAATTCTAGAAAAATCACTCTTTTTCTAGGTCTCTGATTCCTCAACTGTGCAACTGGGATGGAGAAGTTTTCTAAGTATAAAAGTATACAATGGTTAAAATAAAACTTTATAGACCCTCCTTATCTATACTGCCCAGTTAACTTTGGGACAATTTTATGGATGTGTTTAAAGATAAATTGTAAAGACATGGCAGCCATCCTTGCTGCATATTAGCATGTTTGGGTATGAAGTTAAAGGCTGTATATTTGTGAGGTGGTTTAAAGGGCAGATTACTAAAGATTGGTTGGAAAGAATCCAAGGTCACATCATCCCTGTCGTGGCTCTGCATTCCAGGTGGCACAGATGATCAGGGTGCATCAGAGGTGAAGTTCTTTCCTGGTCTAGGTAATTCTCACTACTTACATAAGCACTCTATTTGAATTAGAGTAGAGAGATGATTATTTACAGAACTAGTTGGTACATGGTAGTTCTAAGTATTTGCAAATAACAGGATCTGCAGGGTGAATATTTGGCAATGGGTCATAAAAGAAATTGACTTTTCTTATGACTGAACTATTGGTCTTATTAGTACCATCTCCCCAACAGCTGAATCCTAATCTTTTCACTCATCAACACAGTTGTCATGAAACCTATCCCCACAGGGGGTAGGTTTGTTTTTATTCAGAAGTGGTGAGGACAATAGATCAAGAGATGTTAGCGGTTGAGAAACTAGTTTGCTGTTCACAGATCTCAGGGGGACGGGCATACAGGAGAGAGCAGCAGGATCAGGCAGGAGACAGACAGAGCAGGGGAAAGCAAAGGCCAGAGCCCTTCTTGTGGTTTCTGCAGGAAGAAACAGGTGAGGCAGAGTGAACAAGCTTAGGATTGACTAGTCTGAATAATTTCAGTGGGTTCTGGGGTGTAGGAGCTGTCTCTTTTTGATACTCTGGCCCTGGGTTGACTAGGGCAGAGGAACAGTGGCTCAGCTATAAAAATCCACTCAAGGAGGTGGTTAGGGCAAGGCTCTGAGTTGGTTGGTTTGCATATGAGAGGTGGGCTCCCACAAGTCCTTAACTCTCTCTGAAGTTGGCTAGCCCTCAAAGCAACAGGCTCTCTGAGGTCAACAGGACCCTAGGTGGCCAAGCTGCAGAATAAAAAGGCTGCTCTAAATTAGGGTAGGCTTAGGACTTCCCTGGTGGCCCAGTGGCTAAGACTCAGAGCTCCTAATGCAGGGAGCATCCCTGATCAGGGAGGTAGATCCCATATGCCACAACTAAAGATCCCTTGTACCACAAGGAAGACCTGGCATAGCCAAGTAGATGTATATATATTTTTCAATCAAGGTAGCTTTAAAAGGAAGCAAAGAATTGTCAAGCAGGGGTGGTTGGATATAAGCTATCACTCTCTATAATATGATGTGTGCTGACACAGCACATTTTCATCATGGATCACTGGTTTGGCATTACTAAGTTTGGAAAAGGCTTGTACATGTTTTTTTCCAGGACCACGGAATTGCTTTGTTGTTTGAGATAGTTTATTTCTTCAGTTCTCCTTTAATGAAACTATACAGTTACCAGGTGGCAGTGGGTTCTTAGTGGTGAGATTTTCCTATCCTCTCCCACCTCACCTTCCTATATATACTTATATTATTAACTTGTATCTATTGAGAGGTAGTATATGTAATGCTGGGCTGAATGAGTTACAAGCCAAAATCAAGACAGGCAGGAGAAACATCAACAATTGCAGATATGCAGATGATACCACTCAAGTGGCAGAAAGCGAAGAGGAACTAAAGAGCCTCTTGAAGGTGAAGGAGGAGAAAGAGCTGGCTTAAGACTAAATATTAAAAAAACTAAGATCGTGGCATCACTGACTCAATGGGCGTGAGTCTGAGTGAACTTCAGGAGTTGATGATGGACAGGGAGGCCTGGCGTGCTGCGATTCATGGGGTCGCAAAGAGTCAGACGCGACTGAGCGACTGAACTGAACTGAAGATCGTGACATCTGACCCCATTACTGCATAGCAAATAGAAGGGCGAAAGGTGGAAGTAGTGACAGATTTCCTCTTCTTGGGCTCCAAAATCACTGTGGATGGTGACTGAAGCCATGAAATCAGAGGACAGTTGCTTCTTGGCAGGAAAGTGATGACAAACCTAGACAGTGTGTTAAAAAGCAGAGACATTACTCTGCCGACGAAAGTCCATATAGTCGAGGTTATGGTTTTCCCAATGGTCACGTACGGTTGTGAGAGTGAGACTGTAAAGAAGGCAGAAAGCTAAAGAATTGGTGCCCTCAAACTGTGGTGCTGGAGAAGACTCCTGAGAGTCCCCTGGACAGCAAGGAGATCAAACCAGTCAATCTTAAGGGAGATCAACCCTGAATATTCACTGTAAGGACTGATGCTGAAGCTGAAGCTCCAGTAGTTTGGTCATCTGATGCCAACAGGCAACTGATTAGAAAAGCCCCTGATGCTAGGGGCATAAGAAGAGGGTTGTCAGAGGGTGAGATGGCTGGATGGCATCATCGATGCAATGAACACGAACTTGGGCAAACTCCAGGAGATGGTGAGGGGTAGGGAAGCCCAGCATGCTGCAGTCCAAGGGGTCGCAAAGAGTTGGACACAACTGAGTGACTGAGCAAAAACATATATTTACAAATATGTGTGAGCATATGCAAGCTGATATATACACATATCTTTTAAAGGTACAGGAAGACAAAATATAAGCCCTAAGTGCCAAGGAATTTCAACAAAAATGCATCTTAAAGTTGAAAAAATTTCTCACCTTATTGCCCCTCCACTCTCAACACCTGGCCCTTCCCTTGTCTAATCAGAGCTCTCTGAAAAATGTACAAATAAGCATACATCTTTCATCTTTTCAGGAATGACTTATGTAAAGACTTCATCAGGATCAATAGATCTGTTTTCTGTAATGTAACATACTCTTAAGCAAGTCTACTTAAAAAATTAGCCCACATGTATTATTGACTACTGGGCATATTTTTACAGTGAGTGATGAGTGCCACTGACTGCCTCTTCTACATGCACCCACGTGGCTGGCACACCCTCTTCAATATCAGTAAGGCAGAGCAAGTCACCAACTTCTACAGAGCACCACTGGCTGTGTGCTGAGAATTTTCTCCCATGCAGACCTGGCAAGACAATGCTTATACACACACACACATTGTACGGCCATTTGCTGGTTCCATCAGAGAAGCAACAGGGCAGGGGCAGGGGGTCTCTGGGCCAGGAACTCTCTCTGTTGGAGGAGTCCCTCTTAACCCTTTAGAGGTAACTCATTTCATGAGGTAACTAATCTCATTCATGGCTGCACAACTGCCTTCCTCTAAACCCCTCCTAAGATCTCCTCTCAAAATGGTGCTAACTAGACATCTCATGCACTTTTTGTCTTATCATAACATCATTAACAAGGAGAGTAAGCCCCAATGCCGACCAACTAGGTGCTGGGGCAGACCTTCTGCACTTGGTCTATACCCCACCTGTGTTCTTGACACATTTCACATAAGTGCTAAGAATATACAGTTTCTCTTTCTCTTTCTTTTGTTTGTTTGCTTTTGGCTATTTCTCCATAAAGTATTCATGACCCGTCACATTCCCCTGGATTTATTAACTTAGCTCCTTTTATATCTACTAGTTAACCTTGATGTCTTCCCTTCCTCCTGTACAATAAATTCCTCTTCTGGATCAATGCTCCTCATTCAGTACACACTCGCCTTATAAGTAACTCTCAAGATACTTGGGTCCTTTTACAGAGTCCGTGTTTGCAGTTCAAAGGCAATCTCTCGGGCTTTAATAACTTGGGTTCAGGTAATCAGAGTGGTAGCTACATATACTCCATTCTGTTAAATGCCAGGTGGAAATCCATTCTGATTGACCTCAAAGTGAAATTAGAAAAAAAAAGTCCAGCTCTTTGGTACAGGAAACAGCTCGGGGTTCTGCACAAATCTGAAGAGCTCATTGAATGTATCTTTCCTGTGATTTTAGTGGACACAGTCACTGGAGCTTATTGGTGCTCAGGCTTCTCTGTTGCTTTCTGGAGCATTCACTACAATCATCCTCCAGCCTTTCCTATTCCTGGATGGCAGGCAGAGCACGCCTGGAGGGAATGAGTGCTTAGCTGAGATAAAGGCACAGAAAAGATGAGCGCCAGGATCTAAGGAAAATTGGCGAGACATTCACCCTCCAGCTGTTTAGTTCAGTCGCTCAGTTGTGTCCGACTCTTTGCGACCCCGTGAATCGCAGCACGCCAGCTGTTAGGAACTTTAATTGTCATGTCTATTGGAATTCAGTAGACCCTTGGAACATGATCAGAGGGGTAAGTGGGTCAGAGAAGAGGGAAAATAGTGGTGAACTGTGGGCTACCATCTTACAAAGAAAGCAATTTAAAATACTGGTTTCCGATTGCTGCTATAACCAATTACCACCAATTTAAGGACTTAAGACAATTCACTACCTTACAGTTCTATAGGTCAGAAGTCCAAAGTGCGTCTCACTAGGCTAAAGCCAAGGCATCATCAGGGCTGCATTCCTCTCTCAAAGCTCTATAGGGACACAAATGTAGAGAACAAACATATAGACACCCAGGGGGAAGGAGGGGATGAGCTGGGAGATTGCAATTGACATTACACACTATCGATGCTACGTATAAAACAGATAGCCAATGAGAACCTGCTGTATAGTTCAGGGAACCCTGCTTGGTACTCTGTGGTGACCTAAATGGGAAGAAAATCCAAAAACAGAGGGGATACACACACACACACACACACACACACACACACACAGCTGATTCACTTTGCTGTACAGTAGAAACTACCATAGCGTTGTAAAGCAACTACACTTCAAAAAATCAAAGATAAACCTGAATATTGAAATTGTAAAAAAGAAAAGCTCTTGGGGAAAATCTGTTTTCTTGCCTTTTCTAGCTTTGAGAGGTTTCCTACATTCCCCAGCTTGTTGTTTACTTCCTCTATCTTCAAGGTCAGCAATGATGCATCTCTCTAACTCTTTTTCCATTTTACACCTGTCTCTAGTAGTACTCAGGAAAGGTTCTCTGGTTTTAGGAATACATGGGATTAGCTTGGACCCACTGGAATAATCCAGGATAATCTCCCCATTTCAAGACTTCAAGACCTTAATTATATCTGCCAAGTTCCTTTTGCCATCTAAGGTGACATAGTCATAGGTTTTGGGGGTGGGATGGGCAGATTGTTCTATCCTACCACAACCACAAATGGAGAAGGAAATGGCAGCCCATTCCAGTATTCTTGCCTGGAGAATCCCATGGACTGTAGCCTGTCAGGCTCCTGTGTCCATGGGGTCACAAGAGTTGGACGTGACTTAGTAACTAAACCACCTCCCCCCACAACAACCACAGAGTTGATAGCCTCACTGAGATAGAAAAGGGGAGCATCTACCTTTAGATCTACCTTTTTTTGTCTCCTTCAGGTCTAATAGGGCTTCCCAGGTGGCTTAGTGTTAAAGAATCTGTCTGCTAGCTGCAGTCTATGGGGTCACACAGAATCGGACATGACTGAAGTGACTTAGCAACAGCAGCAGCGGAGATATGGGTTTGATCTCTGGGTCAGGAAGATCCCCTGACGTGGGAAGTGGCAACCCACTCCAGTATTCTTGCCTGAGAAAAAGGAGCCTGATGGGCTACAGTCCCTGGGGTTGACAAAAGAGTCGGCCCAGATGGTGCAGTGGTAAAGAATCTGCCTGCCAGTGCAGGAGATGCAGGAGACCAGAGTTTGCTCCTTGGGTTGGGAAGGTCCTTGGGAGGAGGAAATGGCAACCCACTCCAGTATTCTTACCTGGAAAATTCCATGGACAGAGGAGACTGGTGGGCTACAGTCCATGGGGTTGCAGAGTTGGACACAACTGAGCACGCATGCTGTGCTGTGCAGATCTAATGAGATAACCATAGATTTTTAAAAATTCTCTATTTGACCAGTTAATCTATGATAAGTGAGATTTTATTACTGGCAAGCAATAATAATATTATTAATTCCATAATAATTTTTATTTATGCAAATTATTACTTTCATTTCAGTTTGGGGGATAACTTTCATTTCTCCTCTCCACGTCTCTCCTTTGAACATCTGGGAGCTTTCTCTGCCTTCANTCTCTATTTGACCAGTTAATCTATGATAAGTGAGATTTTATTACTGGCAAGCAATAATAATATTATTAATTCCATAATAATTTTTATTTATGCAAATTATTACTTTCATTTCAGTTTGGGGGATAACTTTCATTTCTCCTCTCCACGTCTCTCCTTTGAACATCTGGGAGCTTTCTCTGCCTTCAAAATCTTTAATCTTCCTGACCTCTCTAGCTATGGAATGATTTCTTCTACAGTTGACTGCCAGAGTTCTCTGACAATTCATCAACATGTGTTACTGTTTTTTCACTCATCTTCTATCCATCCCTCAGACCCCAGAAGTTTGATTCCTGCCTTAACTCCTTTATTGATGATCACTTGCCAAAGGTCCCGGGTATTATGTCACTGAGACCCTTTCTTACTCTTCTGTCTACTGCTAGATATTCTCATGGTTCTCAACACCCTTGACCAGACCTTCTTGAAACTCCCCGCCCTTGGCTTGTGTGGCTCTTCTGACTAACTCACAGCATGCTGCTAGGCTCTGGTTCCTTGTCCTGCCAGGTCTACCTTCAGACACCACCTCTGCTCTTCTAGCCCAGTTAACCATGGGCTTCTCAACATGTTTGCCTCTATGTAGATACCTGCCAAATCTGCTTTTCTGACTATCCGGTGGATATTTCTATACAGGTTTCCCTCTGTCCTCTCATGCTGGGGGCCAGCGTGGGAATCCCACCCATGACAGGGTCATGTGGCAGAGATTTGATGGGTAAGGTCGAGTCAGATCTCAGGAGTTCCCCCTGAGTTTCCCTGAGCATCTACCCTTCCCCGTCCCCCGCCCCCCACGCNAGGAGAAGGGGACGACCGAGGATGAGATGGCTGGATGGCATCACTGACTCGATGGATGTGAGTCTGAGTCAACTCTGGGAGTTGATGATGGACAGGGAGGCCTGGCGTGCTGCGATTCATGGGGTCGCAAAGAGTAGGACACGACTGAGTGACTGAACTGAACTGAATCGAACTACTTATATAAAGGTTGTTCATTTATTTTAGTCAACAAATCCGTCATGTTCCTAGTCATCTTGGCTTGAATCTCCAGCACTGGTGTCTCAGTCTTTTAATCCCCTCTGGTTGACTTATTCACTATTTTTATTCCTAATATTTCTGATATCTTTTCCTTTGCTTCCAGCACTGCCCTCCTGATTCTTATCACACATGCCTGGGTGATCTGAAGTCCTTTTCGGCACTTACTTTACCACCACTGCTAGAGCAATTCTTAATCTCTCTTTTTCCATCGTGTCATTCTTCTTTTCTTCATTGCCTAAGATCTTAGTGCTGTTTGAACCTGCTACTCTCCAAATCTAATCAGTATTTCCACATTTATCTTAAACTTTTTATTACCTAAATTCTAGGAGGACCAGGCTGTTCACTCTCCCATGAACATAACTTGTTCATTACTATCTCTGGTTTCACATGGTTTTCCATTCCTGCAATTCAGTCTCTTTCTCTGCTAGTTTACTCTCATAGACCTTTCAAAGCTCGTCTCAATTTCCCCATCAATACTTCTCTGGCCATCTCCGTTTTAAAAACTTTTTTCTCCTTCTGAACACATTCACATTTGCAGAGCACATTGCAAATCAGCAGAGAACTTCCATGTGGCACAATCAACCACTCACCTGTCTTTCTGCAGCTGTAATCATGTCCTAAAGTCTTTCCACTGTTACTATGGATGAACTCTGCAGGTATCTACCTAAGTCAACCTCTCCACTTATCTACCAGATTCTGCTTCAGCATTTCTGCTTCTTTTTTCTGTATCAGTTTCTCCATCCCTCCTGGATAATTTCCATCAGTACATAGCATGCTGTTATCTTCTCATTTTCGAAAAACCAAACAAATCCTCTCTTAATCCCACTTCTGCCTCTCTTCATTTTTTTCTCTTTCCTTTTACAGCAAAACTCCTTGAAAAAGTAGCCAGTGTGCACTGCTGTAACTTCTCTCTCACTGTTCTGTCTTGAATGCATTCCAGACGAGCTTGCATCCCCAACGGTCTGCTGAAAGTGCTGTTAATAAGGTCACCAAAGACCTGCTCTTTTTCTTAAATCCAATGCTTAATTCTTATTTCTCATCTTGGTAGACCAATCAGAAACGTTTCAACCTTGATGACTTTCTTCTATTTGAAACACTGTTTTTACTTGGCTTCCCAGACTTCTCTCTGGCCGTGCTTCTCCAGTCTTTTTGCTGGTTCCTACTCATCTCCTGGACTTCCCTGATGGCTCAGACGGTAAAGCATCTGCCTACAATGTGGGAGACCTGGGTTCGATCCATGGGTCAGGAAGATCCTCTGGAGATGGAAATGGCAACCGTCTCCAGTAGTCTTGCCTGGAAAATCCCATGGATGGAGGAGTGTGATGGGCTACAGTCCATGGGATCGCAAAGAGTTGGACACGACTGAACGACTTCACTTTCTCATCTCTTAGACCTCAACTTGTAACAGTTTTCTATGTCTCAGTCCTTGCCCCTCTTGTCTCATCTCGTCTCATGGTTTAAAGTACCATCTATAAGTGGATTCTGTTAGCCCCCAAATTTCTATCTTTACCTGAACCTCTTCCCTGAGCCTTAGATGTGTGTATCCAATTGCTCACTCAGCATCTCCACGTAGACATCTAATAGGCATCTCAGTGCATCCCACATCTAGCTACTGAGACTGTCACTGCTCCAACCTACACTTTCCATAGCCTCCCTGTGTCCATTGCTGGTAACTCCACCGAGTCCCTTTCTTGCTCTTTCATTGTATGCACTAGCAAATCCTTTTGGTACTACTTTCAATATTGATCTGGAATCCAACCACTTATTATCATTCTACTATTATCACCCAGTTTAAAACATTGTCATCTCTCTGCTGCTGCTGCTAAGTCACTTCAGTCATGTCCGACTCTGTGCGACTCCATAGACAGCAGTCCACCAGGCTCCTCTGTCCCTGGGACTCTCCAGACAAGAATCCTGGAGTGGGTTGCCATTCCTTCTCCAATGCATGCATGCATGCTAAGTCGCTTCAGTCCTGTCTGACTCTGTGCGACCCTATGGACAGCAGCCCATCAGGCTCCTCTATCCACAGGTTTCTCCAGGTAAGAATACTGGAGTGGGTTGCCATTTCCTTCTCCAAGTCATCTCTCTATAATGACACAAATAACAGGTAAGAGTAAAGGTCCTGGAATCATAGCATGCAGGCTTCAGTCCAGGCTCTGCCACTTACTGTGGGTATGGTCTTAGGCAAGTTATTTACCCTTTCTGTGATCCAGTTTCCTTATTTGTAAAATAAGGATAATGATGATGATGACTGTTACAAGGTTATATATATATATATATATATATGAAAGCACTTAGAACAATGCCTGGCAAATAGAAGGTGATCAACACATGTCAGCTGCATACCATTATGTATGTATAATCTATAAAGCCATAAAAGCTCCATGACCATAGATGGGAAATAGTAGACAAGAAGATAAGGGGAACTGTCAAAATGGCCATTCTCCTAAGCATCAGCCATCCAAATTTTTAAATACCCAACCCTTACTGAACTAGGCTGGGGGATAATTGTTCCCACCCACTCTGGACTTTGCCTAATACTTGATATATTGCTTATTTTGTGAAATTTCAATCTACAGATTTATAGAATGATGGCATATAGCGAACATCTCCCGATCACGCTGTGCTGTGCTTAACTATTAGCTATTGTCACATCTTTTTCCTTTGTCTCGAGAGTACTTCTATGCTACTCTTCTCCAAATCTCCTTTCAGTTCCCNTGTCAGCTGCATACCATTATGTATGTATAATCTATAAAGCCATAAAAGCTCCATGACCATAGATGGGAAATAGTAGACAAGAAGATAAGGGGAACTGTCAAAATGGCCATTCTCCTAAGCATCAGCCATCCAAATTTTTAAATACCCAACCCTTACTGAACTAGGCTGGGGGATAATTGTTCCCACCCACTCTGGACTTTGCCTAATACTTGATATATTGCTTATTTTGTGAAATTTCAATCTACAGATTTATAGAATGATGGCATATAGCGAACATCTCCCGATCACGCTGTGCTGTGCTTAACTATTAGCTATTGTCACATCTTTTTCCTTTGTCTCGAGAGTACTTCTATGCTACTCTTCTCCAAATCTCCTTTCAGTTCCCAGGAATCCCAGACAACCTTAGTTCTTATCCTGGCTCTGTTCTGGGTTGACCTCCTCTTTTCAGGATGCTATATGTAGTGTGCTGTCATTGCTACCAAATATAACATTGAAAAGAGTGTTCTATAAACCCAGTTAACAATGCTGCCCTGAGAGCCATTTTCAGTTCTCATTTTATTGACACAAAGAACCTGGGCTTCTTTGCAAAAGTGGTTGATATGGAAAAGGCTGAACTGCTGAGTGAGGATGGAAAAAGCAAGTAATTCAAATTCTGTCCATACTATTCAGGACCAAAAAACCAGGTAGCTTTCAGAAAAGGAAATGGAGAAATGAAAGAATTTCTCTAAATATTCAGCAAGTCCTGAAGCAGGGATCAAACTTCACTGTTTAAAACTTCAGGTGTTTCTTTTGGCTAAATTC
Organism: Neotragus moschatus; assembly: GCA_006410615.1. Lineage (NCBI taxonomy): Eukaryota > Metazoa > Chordata > Mammalia > Artiodactyla > Bovidae > Neotragus > Neotragus moschatus. Next base: position 723,751 of record SJYA01001590.1, read on the forward strand.
CAAGACTCTTTGGGGAGAAGAATCTGTTGTGTTTTTGTTTCAGTGGGGCTCATAAGGGCACACAGTGGCCTGGCTGGAAAACAGTAATCGACATCTCCCCCACCATCTGCCCCTTCCATGACTTGCCACTTGTTCAAGGCTCTTGATCACATGCAGATCGCAGACACAAAATAAATTAGGCAGATGGAGCTCATACATCAAAGCCACCTACCTGGACTCCTTTTTGACCATTGGTGCCTTTTCTCTCTCTTTTTTTTCAATCAACCTCATAAATCTGACCCTGTCAAGGTCCTGTCTCTCCATACCGATAGTCAGAGGTGAAATGGTAATTTGTCCTCAGGCTTTCATCTGCTTCTCCACTTGAGTGACCATCAGTGCCATGTGGTAGGTGGGCTCAGTGATAAAGAATCCACGTGCCAATGCGAGAGACCCAGGAGATCGGGAAGATCCCCTGAAGGAGGAAATGACAACCCACGCAGTATTCTTGTCTGGAAAATCCCATCAACAGAGTAGGTTAGTGGGCTACAGTCCATGGGGTCACAAAGAATTGGACATAACTGAGCATCCACACGCACCCATTTATTACAGGGTCTCAGGTGTAGCTGCGCAGAGATGTGTGCCAAGTCCTGCCAAACTGGTGACTCCTTCCAAAAGAACAGGATGGTTCTCCAAGCACTGTGCCCATCTTATGATTACATTGCCAAGAGCTGTAAAGAACACAATACATTGTTATGTCTTCTTCAGAATATCTGCTTCATAATAGCTATTCATGTTTTGACTAATGATTACCTGGAGTCAAATAATTTTTCAAGAGGCTTATCCAAATCAAGGATTGAAGGAAAAAAACAGAGTTATCCAGGGTGGTAACATTGCTCTCTGAGGGGAGGAGGGCAAATGCCTCTGTGTTGAATTCACCATGTTCAGGGACGTTTGACTCAATTTTTGTGCCCTGGTCTTGAGCCTGTGAGTTTGGGATGTCAATTTTGATCATGTGGGCAAAGTTTAGATTTCTCATTACTTGTGGAGAGCTGCCTTCTGCCTTCTGGGAGCTGCATCTTGGCTGGGTCTTAGGTCGTTTCGGAGTCTTTGCCTTTTTCTGCCTGCCCTTCTTAGAGGAGGCTGTCTCTTTTTCTCCTCTCATCCAGATGCTATTTATATGTGGCTTATATTCCCCTGTCCTCTCTGGGTTTCCCCAGCTTCTTGCATGGGGAGGGGACACCCAGGTTCTCCCTCTGTTCCTCTGGTGTGATTTGTATCCATAAAAATGGGCAGTCATTTTCTACAGACACCTCTCTATCTAGTCCATTTTAGAGACCTTGAGGGTTGGAGATACCTTATCATACTCTGGCAGCTTATTTTGGCTGTTTACAAAATACCATTAAACTTCTTTTATTGGTTCATAATAAAATAACCTATTGAAAGAGCCTCATGCTTTCTTATTCTTTTGAATGCCCATCATTTCACCAATACTATAGATGACTTATGTTTGCTGGTGCTTTATGGTAAACTCCAGGCTTTTCACTGGGCACAGTCCTTGAGAGAATAGGGTTCTGTACCCCGTAGAGACTGTGGCCTGCAGGTGTGAGCAGCCACCGGATACCTGTGTTGAAGATGGTGAATAACGAGCCATAACTGCTGCCACGCATATGGTGCAGTTATTACAGGCCAGCCTTCTCATTCTCTATGATGCTAATGCTTCATTTTCATTATGTGTTTGGCTCTCATAGCAGCTCTAAGAAGGATATTATTACTCTGATCCCCATTTTACAGATGAGGAAACAAAGGCTTGGAGATGCTAAGTAAATCCTGCTTCCCACAAAACAGAAGAGCCTGGCAGGCTACAGTCCATGGGGTTGCAAGAGTCCGACACAACTTAGCGACTAAACCACCACTACCACAAAACAATCACATAGAATTTGAACCCAAGCCCCTCTGACCTCACACCCTGGACTCCATTTGTCTTGTTGCTGTGTCATCAAAGCATATCACTAGACTCTCCCGGCTTGGCTTTGGGGACATGCATTTTGTTGTTTCCTTCCTACCTTTCTTTGTGATCTCCTCTGTGGCTCTTCCTCTCCCTGTGGAGCTTTCAATGCTTGAGAGTCTTAGAGTCTGCCTTGACCAGAACCTCCTAGTTTTCCTAGCTACACTCTCCCCTAGGCAATCTCACCTAGTTCTGTGAACTTAAATATCAACATGCATTTAACACCTACCTGCTGACATCTCTACAATCAAAACTTCCTTCCTTGACTCTCAGATTCATGCATCCAACAGAGATTTCTAAATGGCATCTCAAACTTTCGTCATTATTCAATTGCTCAGTCATGTCCAACTCTGGGCAACCCCATGGACTGTAGCATGCCAAACTTTCCTGTCCTTCACTATCTCCCAGAGTTTGCACAAACTCATGTCCATTGATGTCAATGATGCCATCCAACCATCTCCTCCTCTGTTACCCCCTTCTCCTCCTGCCCTCAATCTTTGCCACCATCAGAGTCTTTTCCAATGAGTGAGCTCTTTGTATCAGGTGGTCAAATTATTGGAGCTTCAGCATCGGACCTTCCGATGAATATTCATGGTTAATTTCCTTTAGGATTGACTGGTTTTATCTCTTTCCTCTCCAAGAGACTCACCAGAGTCTTCTCCAACACCACAGTTCAAAAGCATCAGTTCTTCAGCACTCAACCTTGTTTATGGTTCAACATTCGCATCAATACATGACTACTGGAAAAACTATAGCCTTGACTATAGGGACCTTTGTCGGCAAAGTGATCTCTCTGCTTTTTAATACACTGTCTAGGTTTGTCATAGCTTTTCTTCCAAGGGAGCAAGTGTCTTTTCATTTCATGGCTGCAGTCAGCATCTGTAGTGATTTTGGAGCCCAAGAAAATAAAATCTGTCACAGTACCCATTTTTTCCCCACCTAGTTGTTATGAAGTGATGGGACCAGATACCATGATCTTAGTTCTTTGAATGTTGAGTTTGAAGCCAGCTTTTTCACTCTCCTCTTTCATCTTCATCAAGAGGCTCTTTAGTTCTTCACATTCTGCCATAATCATGGTGTCATCTGCATAACTGAGGTTATTGATATTTCTCCCAGCTATCTTGATGCCAGCTTGTGCTTCATCCAGCACAAAATTTTGCATGATGTACTCTGCATAGAAAAGGCAAAATGATAGGATACTGAAAGAGGAACTCCCCAGGTCAGTAAGTGCCCAATATGGTACTGGAGCTCAGTGGAAAAATAACTCCAGAAAGAATGAAAGGATGGAACCAAAGCAAAAACAATACCCAATTGTGGATGTGACTGGTGATAGAAGCAAGGTCCTATGCTGTAAAGAGCAATACTGCATAAGAACCTGGAATGTTAGGTCCATGAATCAAGGCAAATTGGAAGTGGTCAAACAGGAGATGGCAAGAGTGAACGTTGACATTCTAGGAATCAGCGAACTAAAATGGATGGGAATGGGTGATTTAACTCAATGACTATTATATCTACTACTGTGGGCAGGAATCCNGGTGTTGGAGAAGACTCTTGAGAGTTCCTTGGACTGCAAGGAGATACAACCAGTCCATTCTAAAGGAGACAGTCCTGGGTGTTCATTGGTAGGACTGATGCTAAAGTTGAGACTCCAATATTTTGGCCACCTCATGTGAAGAGTTGACTCTTTAGAAAAGACCCTGGTGCTGGGAGGGATTGAAGGCAAGAGGAGAAGGGGACGCCAGAGGATGAGATGGCTGGATGGCATCACCGACTTGATGGACATGAGTTTGTGTAAACTCCGGGAGTTGGTGATGGACAGGGAAGCCTGGCGTGCTGCAGTCCATGGGGTTGCAAAGAATTGGACACGACTGAGTGACTGAACTGACTCACTGATTCTGCACAGATGTTAAATAAGCAGGTGACAATATACAGCCTTGATGTACTACTTTCCCAATTTTGAACCAGTCCACTGTTCCATGTCTTGTTCTAACTGTTGCTTCTTTACCAGCATACAGGTTTCTCAGGAGGCAGGTAATGTGGTATGGTTTTCCCATCTCTCCAAGAATTTTCCACAGTTTGGAAATGGCAACCCACTCCGATATTCTTCCCTGGAAAATCTCATGGACAGAGGAGCCTGGCAGGCTATAGTCCATGGAGTTGCAAAGAGTCGGACACAACTGAAGCGACTTAGCGCACACACAGTCAAAGGCTAACATGCCCCAAGTAGAATTCTTTATTTCCTTCCCAAGAACATCAGACACCTCAATACATGATACCACCATGCAAACACTCAAACCGGAATTGTCAGCCTGGTTCTTGATTTCATCTTTTCTTCATCTAGTCTCCCAGGAATTCTGTGAGTTCAACCTTGACCCACTTTTCTTCCTCTACTGCTGTGTCTTTAGTCTAAGCTACTAACATCCCTTGTCTGAACTATTGCAATAGCCTACTTTCCCTGGTTTCCCTGTTTTCATACTTGCCATCCCCAGCTCCAATTCATTTCCCACTTAATGATGTTTAATATATGAATCAGGGAATTCCCTGGTGGCATAATAGCTAAGGCTCCATGCTCCCAAAGCAGGGGGCCAGGGTTTGATCCCTGGTCAGGGAACTGATACTGTGTGCCACACCGAAGATCCCTTCTGCCAAAACGAAGACCCAGCACAGCCAAACCAATGAATTTACTAAATATTTTTTTTAAAGAAAGAAGAAAAGGACTAATTACATATACCTATATATCCAATATTGCCCATGGGCCATTAACTTAAAAATAATAATAAATACAATTAAGATATAAATCAATTTGAGCCCCTCCCCTCCTTGAAACTCTCCAAAGATTTTCTTTTGACTGAAGACCAAATTCTATAAAATGTCCTTCAAGGCTATGCATGAACTGGCAGTTGACTAACTTTGCAACTGAATCTCATACCTCTCACTGCCTCATTCACTGCTTTTTAGCTACAGGGGTGTCTTTCCAGTTCCTCAGTGATACAAAGCCCTTTCATGCCTCAGAACCTTTGCACTGGCAGTTCCCTCTCCTTGGAACACTCTCTCCCTGACCCACTGGCGCTCACTACATGTTAACTGAACAAACAAGAAGAGTATGGATAGATTGCCTCTCCTACAAGAATAAGATGAACAATAACATGAAAAACAGTATGTCATTAATAACTTGTTTAGCTATTAGTATTTATGACATTTATGCGGTATGGGCTTGGTATGATTAGGCTATGGGTTTTCTGAAGCATGTTTCAGGGTGGAGTGGGAGGAAACATATTTAGCATATGTTAACGATGACTCATTAATCCTGAGAGGTAGATGCTGATATCCCTGTTTTTCAGAATTTGTGTGGCTTGGCAAGGTTAGGTAACTGGCTAAGGATGAGTGGGTAAGAAGCAGTGGGTCTGGAATTTATAGGTGGTCTGACTCTAATGCTTGTGTGTTCCCCAAATCCTGGTGCCTTTGGGTGGGTAAAACTCAGAGAGGAGATTCGAGGTTAAAAGGAGAGACACCTGGAGACACTAGCTTTTTTTGTTCACCTGGACAGCATCTCTAGCTGCTGTGATCAGAGACTAGGTATCTCTGCCTTGGTTGTCATATATGGCCTGAGTGAGCTGAACTAGCCTTCAACTTAGAAACCCAGTATCCATACACACAGATAAGGGAGGGAATACAGTTAGGTATGGCAATTAATGAGCCACCATCTGCTAAAACATCACACTCTGAGTGGGACTTAACATGGTTATGGGTTTCTTTGAACGTGTTTTTTTTTTTTTTTCCCCCACCATATGTGCTTAAAGGCTCTAAAAAGGAAACAGCTTAATCCAGGAATGTGAAAAAGAATGGTGACATTCCGTGGTGTGTCAGTGAAATGAGAAATTTATCAGGCACCATCTATTTTGGGGCTTTGTGGTATTTTCTGGTTCCAGGCTTCCAGTTAGTGACAAAATGGCAAGATGAATTACCACATGTGTGGGGTAGGTAGAGAGGAGCACCATAGTAGGCGCTACTTCTAAAATTTACTTTTGGCTTTGCCCTGGACTCAACTGACACATATACAGAAAATACCCTGTTTCCTCCAAGGCCTCTCTGAGATAGCATGTATTCCACTTGGCTTAACCATATTCTTCCCACTGAGAATGGATCTCTCTGTGCCAGATTTCCCTATCTGTCTGTGTTGAATATTGTTTGCACCTCTGTGATAGCACTCAGTCCAAGCATCTCTCTTTGTAGCCTCTTGCGTTTCTCTCTTCCTCCTCCTCCACTAACCTAAAGCTCCCTAAGGGCACAGGACATGCTTTTCATCATTTCAGCATCATCCAGTATGACCCAGCAAAATAACTTAACTCAATAAATGTTGAATTAAAATAAAATTGTTACAGGGGAACAGTTTAGAATGATGGCATTAATGTAAGATACCTCAATTATTTACAGAAATGACATATTGTAGGTCCAACAACATATTGACTCTATCTTTACATTAAATGCTGGAAAAATGTCTGATAGTACCAAGAATAAACCCCTACTCCTTATGAAGGCCAGAGTGTGATTTTGATTAAACTTCACAGTTTAAAATCTGTGGAATCAAAACATTTGAAATGAGGAAAGATATTACTTTTGGTCTCAGCACTGGGGCAAAAGGGCCTTTTAGAATATTCATGGTTATAGCATGGTTAACTTAGCATGGGTATATCAATAAATCATTGCCATAGCTCTGTGATGACTGGGTCTCTCTCCCTATGTGTGTGTGTGTGTGTGTGTGTGTGTGTGTGTGTGTACATTTTTGTAAGAAAATTTAAGAACTTCCTGACTATATAGAGAAATGCAATGAATACAATAAAGCACCTAGATATTATGATAAGTGTGAGAAGGCAAAAGTGTTTTGTTTTCTAAATATTTAAAGATGGCCAACACATCAGTTGGTATATTTAAATGCTATGGGAATATTGACAGTAACAAAGAAGGCTCTAGAGTAATATAAAGGATATTTCTTTGTAACTTAGAAAGGAGAGTTGGACACTGAAGGATGAAAGTCACGGAGACAACACTGGAGGAAGATGCCCTGGGCAGCAGTGTCCAGCATAACTTCCGGAAGAGGTGCCCACAAACCCAGATGTCCTGGAATTATGGGAGCCAAGGAGGGGGCTGGAGTAATAATCCAGATGTGAATGATAGGGGCATAATGATAGCAAGAGGTAGAAATGTAGAGAAGAGATTGGCTAGAAAGATACTTCAAAGGAAGAATCCCTACCACTTGGTGAGTACGATAGAAAATTCTAAAATATCTACATTGTGTGTCAACACCAGAAAGAGGGATAAGTGAGGAGGGGCAGTTGAGCCATAGGGGAAATACAAGAACTGACCTTTGAACATACTGAGTTCCACAACACAGTGAGATGCCCAGGTGGAAATTCTCTAGCTCTGTCCCTGTCATTTTAGGGTACTGTTATTCTCCAAGGGAGATACTGGTAATGTCACATCTGGAGATGGCAAAGGGAAATTTAAGACAAGTGAAGAACAAGCTGTTTGAAAGCACTGTGGGCATAGCACTGCCACAGCCAAGACATGCCTTGGTGTTCCGGTTGGATATTTGATCTCCCATCATTTTGACTCCCTGCCAGGCTAAATGCTCTCCTAAATCAGCTGTATTCTGGGTTAGGCTTCTGGGTAGGGTAGGCTTTTCCTTATCTGCAACTCCTTAGCTTGTGTTCAGGAATTAGAAGATGTCAAATTTATGATTTCAAGACGTAGAAAAATATTCTTTTACAGTGGGCCTCAAATATGGAAGTCTCTAAATCTATCAGGCAGATATATAAATCAGAATTATATGTGGCCACAATGCCAACATCTTTGATCTAGTCCTCCTGGCAAAGTTTAACACATCTTTTGAGAACTTACTCAGAAGTTACTACCTCTAGGTAACCTTCCTGACTCCCCCGGGGCAGTTAGTCTTCTCATTGTCCACATTACCGCACACTTTGTTCTGATTTCTATACTACGGGGCATAGAAAAAGCTACGTCTCTCTCTCACTACTAGTCTGGGAGCATCCAGAAGACGGGAACCATCGATTCATCTTTGTATTTCCCACTCCCTCAGCAGAGTGGGCCTAGTGGATGATAGTTCATTGTTGGAAATATCCAAAAGAGAAATGTTAAGAACATAGATGGAGTGATACTCAGTTACTATAGCAAAACCTGTGTACACATCATATGTCACATCCCCGCAGATGCTGTTAATGCTGCACCAGCAGAAGCAGTGCTCTCATTACATGCTGCTGGCCCGTATTTGTAATGTGTGACATTTTTTATGAAATACTGTCAAGGGTAATCCATCATATAGTAACCTTTGGATTGTATGCTGAGACTGGTCTTAAACATAGACATAAATGAACTTCAAGGATAATGCTGTTTTCGGAGAAGGGTATGAGCAAAAGATTCTGGCTAAGAAAATAAAGCAGAACATTATTTTCTTTTAAGTTAAACAGAAGTGCCTGAGAAAGAGTTTTCCTTCTGTTGGATCCAGTTGGGGACATGGTTATTGTGTGAAGATAATCAGGTGACTCTGAAATGTGGCAGAATATTTATTTGTTGGAGCACATCAGGATTTGTAAAGGGAGTGAAGAGTTGCTTAAGGTTTGACTATCCTTGGGACTTAAAAGGTTTCTAATATCTTGGTCTCAAGAGGCATTTTCAAAAAATAAAAGGACATATGACAACTAGAGTGAGTTTCAGATATCAGCTGTGGGTTCACAGTGAAAGATATTCTTTCTGTGTATCCATAAAGATCGAGGATTTTACACATATTATAAGTATAAATAAAAGCAAGCTTCTAAGTCTCATCATTTTTTTGTGTAAATCCAGATAAGACTCCTTTGATGAGCTTAGTGTTTCCTGTTAAGGAAAAGCTTATAGGTGAGAGGAACACTAAAATTATAATTCTTTGTCTTCCTTAATTAGACTGAAGCTCAAAGCTCACCATAGATCTTGCTGAGACAATCCAAGTAATAATTCACATTGTCAGGTCAGCAGAAATAGGTGGGGGTGCCCAATATGACTGAAAAGATTTGCTCCAGTGAGCTATCTGTGAAGGGAGGTACACAGTCTTCATGGGCAACGTACCCTCTGAAGATGCTGAGTACAAACAGCAATGAAAACAAATCCCAGAAAGATTCTTATACCACCTTTACAGATGTCATTTCAGAGGAAATATATAAATCATATTCATACCAGCTGATGTGGGGCACTAATTAATAAGTCCCATTAAATCGTGGAGTAATGACATTTAGCATCTAATGAATGCCTCATCATCTTTTGATCATTAACATAGCAAAAGAACACGAAACTTGGTTTCCTTGGGCTCCCGCAGCATGGTTTTCTGTCTGTGATGTGGCTCCCTGGGAACTAAGTGGCAGGAGGGTATTGCTCCTCTATCATCAGATTCCACGCAACACAGCGATTAACTCTTTCAGGACCCTGAATCCTAAGGTTTCCTCATTTTAGAAAATGTGAATCTGCCTGCCATTCTCAATTAATGCCTCCGAGTGCCCTAGAAAACAGAAGCAAGCTGAGATGTTGACTTTGGTGTGTAGTATTGCTACGCTGTTGACGCTCCCAGCCCATGTAAGTTGCACAGGAGGAAAAAATAAAAAATCACCCCCTTGATTTATTACTAAGGACTTTATTTAAGGACAATAATCACCTCATAGACGAGGTGCCATTGTAAGGGCTTATTGATCACTATAGACTTGTAGAAATTCCAGGAGGCCGTCATTCCAGTGGGAGATGGAGGTGGTCGACGAAAAAGAAGTCCATCTCTGAGCAGGCTGGAGTGGGAGAAAAATCTCTGGCCATTGGTCCATTGCTCTAGTGACACTCGGTGTCTTTTCTTTCAGAAGAGGGTCTGGAGAGAAGAGAGAGCTGAGAGGTTGCGGTGGGCCAGGGAGAGGGAAAGCGGGGGATGACAGGGTGACAGAGTCGCCCAGGGGTCTGAGAGGCTGCGTTCTTCGGTGGAGGGAAAAAGGGTCTTCGGCTCCAGATCGAGATTCCTGAGTTAAGTATCACCGCGCAGCCCAACCCAGATGGGATTCGCTTCTGGTTACAAAACGGGACACTGATCAACATCAACTTGGACAAGTGACAAGACTGAGTCTGATGTGGGTGGATGTCTTTTCAGGTCGTCGGAGGGGAGAGGACGGCTGAGCGCTCGTGGGTAGCTGGGGAGAAGCGTCGCGGCCAGGGCAGGGACAGAAAGGGACAAGAGCGGGGAGACAGGGACGAAGAAGAGGGAGGACGAGTTGAAGAAAAGTAGGGGCAAAGTAGGGACTGGGTAAAGGGGAGAGAGGAGGAGACAAGGGAAAAGTGAAGGTGGCGAGGAGAGGGATTCGAAGGGGAAGGGAAGTCGCGGGAGAGCAGGGCGGAAGGATCGATCGGGCGGTGTGGACAGCTCGGGGTGAGCAGCGTGGGGGGCTGCAAGAAGGAGGGGAGGGGCTGCGGGAGCGGCGGTGGAAGCGGGGTTGGGGGCAGCGAGAAAGTGCTCGAGGCTCCGGGTGGCGCGGAGCGGCGGGCCGGGGAGGAGGCGGGCGCGCGGTCGGAGGGAGCCGAGGAGGGAGCGCGCCGGGCCGGGAGCCGGAGGCCGCGGGCGGCGGGGGGCAGGTGGGGGAGAGCGGGAGAGAGAGAGCGGAGCGAGCCGAGGCCAAGTGCATTGTGTCTGGCGGCGGCGCGCGGGCCCACCGGCGGCGGGGCGAGCAGCCATGGAGCCGCGGGCGCTTGTCACGGCGCTCAGCCTCGGCCTCAGCCTCTGCTCCCTGGGGCTGCTGGTCACGGCCATCTTCACCGACCACTGGTACGAGACCGACCCCCGGCGCCACAAGGAGAGCTGCGAGCGCAGCCGCGCGGGCGCCGACCCCCCGGACCAGAAGAACCGCCTGATGCCGCTGTCGCACCTGCCGCTGCGGGACTCGCCCCCACTGGGGCGCCGGCTGCTCCCGGGCGGCCCAGGGCGCGCCGACCCCGAGTCCTGGCGCTCGCTGCTGGGGCTGGGCGGGCTGGACGCCGAGTGCGGCCGGCCGCTCTTCGCCACCTACTCGGGCCTCTGGAGGAAGTGCTACTTCCTGGGCATCGACCGGGACATCGACACCCTCATCCTGAAAGGTGAGCGCCGGGCGCGCCCTGCGCCCCAGGCGCCCGCTCGCGGAGCACAGCTCGTGTCTCCCCAGGGGCGCCGGTCCCCACGGCCGCCTCCCCGCTGCGTCCCCGGCACACTCTTTCGTCTTCCCCACCGCCTCCTTTCTTTATCCCTCTCCCTTTCTTTCTCTCGTCCCTCCCTTCTCTCGCGCGCTTCTTTCCCCGACTCTTCTTTCCTCTTCATCCTCCTCTGTCTCCTTTCCTTCCTCGACCTCCTTCCTCCCCCTCTTCTCTCCTTTCTCGTCCTTCGCTCTCTTTGTACACCTGCCCGACTTGGAATGCATGTGTCGATTGCCGCTGGCGAGGAAGAAGGGAACCCTCAAAAAGACCCAACCTTGCCCAATTGGGCTCCTTCCCTCAAGTTGTGCTTTCCTTTTAGAAATACCTTTGGAAGAAAAGTGATGCAAATCTCAGAAGAGGAGGAAAGGGCTTTATTCTTGTACTGCTTTAATGTTGGTAGCAGACGGACTGATGTGGTCATGCCAGTCTGACAGGCTAATGGGGAGCTCAGGAGGCCGGAGGAACCTTCCTCTAAACCCCGAAGTGCAGGGTTCCTTTGGGTTAGACCTCAGACGACAGTAATGCCCTGGTGGAGGCAGCTGAATGCAGCTAGGACATAGACTGTTTTGCAGCCTTCCTCCTGACGACTGGGCACATCATCCTCAGTTCAGGGCGAGCAGAGTGGAAAACCTGCCCAAGCCTTTTAAAGTAGAGCTTTTTGTATTTGCACACGGAGTCTCTACAGAATCACCCTCTCAGATTTTGATACCTTGTTAGGCTGTTTTGTTGTTGTTTTGTTATCTGACACTGAGTTGTAGAACATCAATTTGCTCTTCTGAAGTCTAGACCATACCTGGCTTCCATGCGTGTTGGATCCTTTGAATTTATTTATTTATTTATTTATTTTTTGTAATCCCATTCAGTGTGACAGTCCTACTGCTGAAGCTTTCTTCTAGCTGTCAGAGCTTGACCCTTATGATAAATTCTTTTTCTCTGAGATGAAAAAAAACAAAAACAAAAAAACCCCGTGTTCTTCCCTGGAACTCATTATTGCAAAAGAAAAAAGACGTATAAAATCAGTACATCTAAATCTTTAGTACCCATTCAGGAAAGCAAAGAAGCAGATTTGTGTTGAATTCTGGTTTGGAATGGAATTACATAGAAAGGAGGGAGTTAATAACATATTGGCCTCAAAGTCTTGTTAGTTGGCATATTCCTCATTTCTCAAACATGTCAACTTCCTCCTTCCCATGGCTAGCTCAGCTGGGGACCGCCATCTGAAATCTGTCTGTGGTGGAAGGACTCCAGTGCTTTGGGGAGCAGGGAGCAGATACAATAACCTTCTTTTGGAAACTGCGCTTTATTCTTTCCTCTCCTACCTCACATCCAAATCTGGTTTCTCCTCATGAAGATGCTGCATAATTAATGCTGATAGTAGCATAGTACATGAACAAACTGTAAAAGCTCAAAGTGGAAGCTCAGTTATGGAATGCTCATTTAGGCAAGGCAGTTTTGAAAGCTAAGCAGTGTAGTCTGTCTTTGGGAATGAACGACAGAGCTGCATTTCCTTACACTCTTCCTGTGCCTAGAGTATTTGATTGCATGTAAATTGGATATGGAATAATGCCTGAAACAGCAGGGTAGGGTTCATTCAATCCAAGGGCAGGAGAGGATGCCCCACAGGACATTTGCACATTCCCTGCCTCCTCATCAGTCAGGGCTAGCTGAGGTGTTCAGCTCCAGGGAAGTTCAGAATTCAATAATCCTAGAGGCTGAAGGGACTTTAGACATCATTCAGTCCAACCTCCCACCTATTGTTTGAACTCCCTTCTACATCTTTCTGACATGGTTGTCCAGCTTAGCACTTCCATAAGATGGAACTTGTGTACTAGTTAAAGAATTACAGTTTTCTCATCATAAACACAAGTTTATATTAAAATGATTTCAGCTTTGTAATATTGCTGGTGTTTAGCTAATTCTTTGGGTGGAATACTAAAGAGTTCTAGGCTGTCATCAGAAGACCTGGGCTCCATTGTTGCCCATACCACTAAATCTCACTATTTCCTCCAACAAGTCCAGGCCTCCTTGGTCTTCAGTTTTCTTGTTCCTTGTAGGAAGTCTCAGTATCCTTTAGGGGATTTTTCTCTAGTTCTGAAATCTGTCATTGTTGTGCTAATAGCAATGTAAATTTAGCTTCCTAGGAAGTTAACGAGCTGCCATTATTAAGACATGAAGTTTGGAGAAATGACAGTCAGTACATTGTAGGATCATAATTTGTTATTTGGGAGATGGCCAAAAGGGCCTGCAATACTTTCAATATTGCTCCCCATCTACCTTGGGCTACTTACTTAACAAAAGGATCTCAGTTTTATCATCTGTGAAATGAATGGGTGAAATGAATAGCTTTAAAATTCTGTGATTCCAAGAATAGTTAGAACAGATGATTTTTGACACCTCTGTTAGGTAAACATTCCTTTTGTTTTGGCATCTGTGGTATAATTTGGCATTTGTGGTGGTGTCTGAATTTCTTAAATGAGCCCCCTAGCTAGAAATTAACATCACATCTAATTTAAAAATTTGGACCACTAATGTCCCATGTTTCATCTTTACTTCTCTGAATTACCTTATGAGTCCTAAGATTTAGTAGACTCAGATAAGAGAGAGGGGAGGGATAGGAAGGGCCACAAGAAGTACCTGACTTGTTTAGTGAACTTTTGAAAGAAAAAGAGATCAGCTTTCTTCGTGTGGATTTAGAGCGCAGAGCCAGGAGTTGGGTGAAAGTTGCAGGAAGGAAAATATAGAATTGTTAACATGGAAGACTTCTCACAATTGGAACTTTTTCCATTTCCTGTTATGAGAGGCGGGGCAAGTATTTCTGAGAGATGTAGAGGAAAAATAAACAAACAATGTGGACTATAAGAGACTGGCTTAGAAAAGCAACATATAAGTCTATAGAATGTTCATCTACTTTAGAGAAACCATATGAGCCAGAAAAGCAGCCATCTTATTGGAACAGGTATTTGGGAAAATTGTCAAACTCTGAATGTCACCCTTTCATTGTGATTCTAGTTTACTTTCAGCCCAGAGTGACGCTAGAAGGTCTAGATTGGACCTCCAACCAGGACCTTAATAAGAGTGGAGGTAAAGTTATTGATAAACCCATTAAGAACCAAGACTAGAACTTGATGCTATTCTCTTAGGCTGACGAAGGACCAGTCCCCAACACAATTTGAATATAGGTTTTCCAGCACCAAGTCCTCTTACTATATCGACTAATCCACATTTTACTATCTTGCCCACTGGGATAACATGGGATCTTACAAATGCTGTAGAGATATTAAGCTCACACTGCATTATAGAAATAAATGCCCATCAAAACCCTGTTATTCCGTCAGTTAATATTAGGAAGATTTCAGCTACACATGCGAGAGTTCTTTTGTATTTGAGTTGGTCAGTTAACTAACTTATTGTTCCTTGTAGACCCTTCTTGCAGCTAAATTTTGTTGCTAACAAAGCTTTGCTGTTCAAAGTAAAGACAGTCTCTGGTAAGTTTGCAAATTAATCATCCTCCATCCAGCAGTAGGAGGGCTAGAACAGTTAAAGAAGCCTTGTGGTAGAAACTTGAAAGAATGGGTTTAAAGAGGAGGGCCTCAGGCCCCTCTGTGCCCCTGGGAATACCACATTGGAAAGAAGCCTTTATGTATAAAAGAAAGCCAGGAAGGCAGGTGGCATGGATTGTGTACAGAGCCCAGGAAATGACAGGAGGTGACCTAAAGATAGATTCTTTTTTCCCACAATTCATCCAATTTATTTACTCTATAAACATGTATTGAATGTCAGGTATTCTTCTATGTATAGAAAATTTGGCTTCCCTTGTGGCTGAGCTAGTAAAGAATCCGCCTGTAATGCAGGAGAATTGGGTTTAATCCCTGGATTGGGAAGATTCCCTGGAGAAGGGAATGGCTACCCACTTCAGAATTCTGGCCTGGACAATTCCATGGACTGTATAGTCCATGGGGTTGCAAAGAGTTGGACATTACTGAGTGACTTTCACACTTACTTCAAAAAATAGAAAATACAGAAGTGAAAAAAATGGATAAAAATGCCTGCCCCAATGGAGTTTATATCAAGTACTGTAGTTATTTTCTAGTAGGTTATAGAGTAACTACTTTTAGTAGGCTGTGGGATGAACACTTTGGGCAGGCTGCTTGCACTGGTGGGTAAATGACAGAAAGTACACTGCAGAGTGATGGAGAGCCGGATCCTTTGGGTGACACCAGGCATTCTGTTCCAAGTGCAATTCTTATGTTTAAACTACTTGATGAACAGTAAAATAGGAGGACAGATGGAAAGAGACTCAGTTGGAAACATTCTATACTGCTTCTTTCAGTTACTGAAAACACTGACTTTAATAAATAAACATTGATGAGTCTTGTGAATACATTATATGGAACTTTGGAGAAATTAATTTTGAGTAGGGATTAGTCATTGAAATGATATCAAAAGTGCCAACTGTTCTTACTAGCCTTAAGTTTAATTGAAAAAAAATTTTAATTAAAAATTTTCATTAAACGCGATCCACACTACTTTTCAAATATATGTTCCTTGTTTATGTAAATGGAATCCTAATAATATATATTGCCTGTAATAAACAAAAGGGAAATGAATGTTGTAGTGTTTTGTTTTTATGAAGTTAAGAATGATAGAATTTTAGAAATGTGAAGATTATGATTCTGTAGTCATATTGTTCACTTGTATAAATCATTTGGGATTGAATTCTTAAAACTTGAAATAGAATATGTCCTTGTGGTTTCTGAAGCATTTTTCCTTTAATGAGATAAACAGAGATATCAAAGACAGTGGGACATAAATACTTTGTCATTTTACTCTCTGCAAGAAAGAGAAAGTAGGAGGATTGGTAGGAATTTATTGGGTCTCTTCCTCACTCTGCTAATGATTTATCTGTTTTCCCTGTTGGCTTATTTTCCATGAAATTAATAGTCTGTACAGGACCCACCAAGTTCTACCTGACACAAAAATAGATTGATGATTTTCTCCAGCTCATTTGTAGACCAAAGTATCATTTGTGTTAGAATAATTATCTCCCAAGAGCAGATGTATCTGGGAAATCTGGGAGGCGAGCACTGTTTCTCCTTCCAGTTTACACACTGTTCTCGGACCTTCTCTTGGACCAGAAGATGCTGCTGGCAAAGGGATTCTTCAGTTTTGGGGGTGCTGGGGATATCATTAAGACTTCCTTTTTCTCTCTTCATTTCTCAAGGCAGTGGTCTCTGAAACTGTCTTAAGCCCCACTCTATGTAATTTATATTTTTTCATTTAAAAATTAGATACAGGAACTGTACTTACATGGGCTTCCCAGATGATGCACTGGTAAAGAATCCGCCGGCCAATGCAGCAGCTGCAGGAGATGTGGGTTTGATTCCTGGGTGGGGAAAATCTCTTGGAGGAGGAAATGGCAACCTACTTCAGTTTTCTCGCCGAGATAATCCAATGGACAGAGGAGCCTGGCCGACTACAGTACATGGGGTCGCAAAGAATTGAACACGACTGAGCAGTTGAGTCTGCTTGTACACTCTGTACTGAAATATATTGGCTTGTCCAAAAATTTCATTTGTTTTTTCATACACTTGTGTGGGAAACCGAACGAACTTTTGGGCCAACCCAATACATCATGAAACATGAATGAACACAAACCTTGAAGGGATGGGGTAATATTAATAAATAGAAAAAAAGTTTATCTATGTTCCAGGGGGTACATAAGAGGACTGCTTATGTACCGCCTGGCATATCCCCCTTTCTCTTGGAAGACTGCTTCTCTCGTTGCCCATCAGCAAAGCCTGAGTTTCTCATCTGGGCAGAAGATGGATTATTCCTTTACTATCGTGGCTGACCTCTGTGGTGGATCTCCCAGCACCGTTGTATCACATACTCATCTTGCACAGGGCAGAGAAGAAGATGCATTTTATTTCTGTATCGTTTCTGACATGAAACAGTATTACCTGCGACTTTATGATTAAACAACTGCTAGCTCATACTACACAGCTTTTAATGACTAGATTTGTAGTTTTGTGCTGCAGTGTCTTGAGGCTGAACATACCTGAGTGTGACATCCTATGCTTCAACACGTCCTATTGATAACACTCCTGAAGGTTATCTTGCATAGAAATTAAATTCTCACTTGCCTCTCTGACATCAAAAAAAGACATTTGCTTCTATTCTTTCCATCTGCAAAGAGAAGTCACCTTTTAATAGTGATTCATAAACACAAAAGTGGTTGGTGCTTTAAGTGGTTTGTGATCAAAATTGCCAGAGTCAATGACATTTGTATCTACCATGTCTCATGGATTACATTTAGCAATGGCCTTGAGGGAAACAACAGAAGATTTTTTTGCTATGCCATAGAACGTTCACATCCAATCATACTAGAGTTGCTGTGATTTTTTTCTTAGCTCCTGATTTCTCTTCTTCAAAGCTCAGAAAGAGCCCTTAGACCCCATCAGGCAGACTACTCATAATTGCAAGTGTTCTTGATTGCAAGAGAAGATAGCTTTTGTTGGGGGAGCATCCGGGAGTTAACATTTCACTGAGGGAGTAACTGAGATGTCCAGTGCCAATGGTAAATGGCAAACGATGGTGAGTGGCCACACAGAAGGAATTTAGGATGGTCCTAGAGTTTTCCCAACAGTTATCAAGAATCAACTCTCCTTTCCTCTTTGCCACCTGCAGTACAGTATACCCCAGGTAACTGAGCTGTGACCTCTGCCAGGCAAGCTGTGACATCAGGTTGGCAGTGTCCTTGAGCCCATCTTTCTTGTGTCCGTCTTATCTTTCAGAGAAATTCCATTGTCCTTCTTTGATTCTCAATTATGTGAGCGTCAGAGGCCTATTTTCTCGTATTATTTGCTGTGAGAAGAATAAAAATGATCTGATTTGGTCATCCCCTTCCCCTCCCTCTCCCTTGCAGAAGCAACTGGTGAGATGGCAGGAAAAAGTTGCAAACAACTAAGCTGGAGGTTTGGCAGACAGTACAAGTAGTAAATGTATCTCCTTTGGAGTAAAACATCAGCTCAATAATTTGGGGGCAATTCATATAAGGTCATCTTAACCCTGTAGACTTGCTTTAAGTGTAACAAATTAGTTTTCTCTACTATATATATATATGTATGTATGTATATATACATACATATATATATATATACACACACACACATATATATGTATTTTAAAAATAGCATACCATTACTATTGTCTAAAGCTTTGCACAACTGGTTGTAAAGATTTTTATCAAAATAAAGGCTCCTGACAGTAGAATATGGACTTTATCTTCAAAACCTGGTAAAATTGATACTGGTTTATTATTTTTTTTCACTTTCTTATAGTGCTTCCCTGCGGTTAAAAGTGATTGCAATGATTAATCTGTTTTATTGCAAGTTTTAACTAAAAAGATGTAACTGAACTTCTTGGAGCCCGAGAGAGTCCGCATCAGCCATCAGGAAGCTGACAGCCTTTGTTTGCTGTAGAGTACCAGGAAACTCCACGCTGCACTCCATCTTTCTTGTAACTCATCCAGATAAGCTGATTGCAGACCAAACAATAATGTCACGGGGACACCCATCAGGAAATGCATTAGCAAGTGAAAAAAGGGGAACAATACAAACCATATTTCAGTTTCTGTTATCTTAACTGACTGAGGACACACTGAATTATTTTCTACGACTTGCTGGATGTCCCCCAGTGTTCAGACTTTTAAGTGTTTTGTTCATGGGGAAAAATCAATCAACTCATTTCTCCTCTAAGGACCAAAAGGATGTAATCTGTTCCCTTCTGGTTCCACCAGGTTGTTTGATACCATACAGGTAGACAGGGAAGTGATTTCAGAAATATGTGAGAAATTTTGAATGTAGAGATAATCCAGAAGGCTTTACTGTCCCTTTAAATAGGTCCCTCGACTGTAAATCAACACTGATGCTTCCATCTGCCATGGCAGAAAACACTGACTTATATTCTTAGGGTCTTTAACTGGCAAGATTGAGAGAGTGAGGGTTGGGGTAAGGGTAGGAGGCTGTATGTGACTTGGATCTCTTTTGCCTATATTTTAAGGAATTTTTATATGGTGTGGGGAATGTAAGCATTTGCTTCATTCAGAAATCAGTCAGCAAATGTTACTGAGTGTTGAAAAGAAATGCTTTTGAAAATAAGAGGCTGCTTAGTGAAACACGTGGGTGCTGTGTCCTCCTTGCCCTGTGAGGTTTTGCTGTCTCTAAGGAAACCCTCAGTAGTGAGGAAGAGGGTCTGNTGTGGGGGATGTAAGCATTTGCTTCATTCAGAAATCAGTCAGCAAATGTTACTGAGTGTTGAAAAGAAATGCTTTTGAAAATAAGAGGCTGCTTAGTGAAACACGTGGGTGCTGTGTCCTCCTTGCCCTGTGAGGTTTTGCTGTCTCTAAGGAAACCCTCAGTAGTGAGGAAGAGGGTCTGAGGAGGTGGGTTGGGGCTTTTGGTTAATTTGAGTTTGAATGCCATTCCTTATGTTCTCACAGTTTTGAAAACTCCTTACAGTAATGTTTATAGTTGTCATGGAATTTTTAGCATGGGCATCCCATTAAATGGTATTCAAGGAAGTTATCCTGAAAAACAACAGAAGTGATCACTTTTCACGGAAATGAAACATTATGAAACTGATCATCAGAGCAACAATTGGACTCAGCAGAAGATAAGCTGTAGAAGAGGAGAAGCTAAAGACATAATGGCCAACAGCAGTACTGGAGTCTGGGTCAATCAAAGTTCAGTATTTTGTTTTATGCCGCTAATACTTAGTCACTTATTCCTGGTGGTTCGATCCTTAGCATCTAGGGATCCTTAGCATTTTAGTCTGATCCTTAGCATTTTAGGGAAACTTTGATGTTCAGACAATGGAAATGTTGGTTGAAAGAAGCTAAAACTAACAAATACTAGAGAAAGAAAGAGCTAGGCTGAATTCAAGTGGCAGAAGAAGCGACAGTGCCTGCTGATAAGAACGGTTCTGAAAAATATTGTCTTTCTGTTCAGTTTTTTGAAAGAAACAAAACCAAAAAGGCACAAGGAAATCACTTACTTGGAATCGCACAGGGAAATCAGCAGTAGAATATAGAATCCAGGCAGAAATATCTGCTGAAGAAGCATCAAAGTCATGTATTTCTTTCCTTTTTTTTTCTCAAGGGTTACCTTTTGTTTCTGAAAGAAACTCAAATTGGTTGGAGGAAAATGGGTAAGCACATGTTGAATTAAAGATTCGTAGAGTTGAAAGGAACTTTGAGCTGTGATCCTCACCCAGTTTTTTTTACTATGATGCCGTGATAGAGAATTTTCTTGTGCACCGCACACTTCTGCCCATTACATGTAATTCCTGGCATACCAGCTCTAACTCTCTGTTTTTCTCTCAGAAAGTGTGTTTTTAGAATGTCTGTGAAGGAGGGAATGTTGTTATCAGCAAACTCTCAAATAAGTTTTAATTTATAAAATAGACTAGCTTTTGCACAGGGGAGGTCCTTTGGTCTTATGTAGAAGAAACTTAGAGAAAGCAGTCTGATTGGCTGTGGGAGTGGAGGCTTTATCCAGTTTGTGTATTTTTTAGGGGTGAGGCTTGTACAGGAAGCTGATGGATACCATGAGCATGTGTACTTCAATCTCCCAAAGTCATCCCCAGGCACCACCTCTGATTTGGAAATTGGGAACTTTATTAAGAACTCATTACCTGTTAGTCTTCAGAACCCATCCCAACACACCTGATTTGAGAAAGTTAAAAAAAAAATGACAAGAGGAATCATAAAAGGTCATAGTTTGTTTGCCCTCCAAATGTAACAGAGTTATTGAAATAACTCTGTCTGAGAGACCCTGAGAGGCATTAAATAGAATTCACAATTCAGTAAACCCATATACAGATGATTCTGCAGTCATATTTGAATAGGCCATGGGGGAAATTGAATGTTCCTTACTAATATGCCCCAGATTTTCATTTTGGAAATTTGTGGCATGGGTGTTTTTTAGAGCATGTTTTTATTTTTTCANGAGAGACCCTGAGAGGCATTAAATAGAATTCACAATTCAGTAAACCCATATACAGATGATTCTGCAGTCATATTTGAATAGGCCATGGGGGAAATTGAATGTTCCTTACTAATATGCCCCAGATTTTCATTTTGGAAATTTGTGGCATGGGTGTTTTTTAGAGCATGTTTTTATTTTTTCAATTATCACACGGTTCTTGTTTTAGCACTCTTCCTGTTCTATTTGCAGGTTAAAATGGCAGACCTATTCCTCCCCCACCCCCCGGTTAAGTATTGTCCCATATATGTAGGTTTCTGGAGTTTTTAATTCCTGAAAAGGTCAGGTATGAAACATTATAATTTTGGTTATAAGTCTAATTTTTAAAAATGCTATTAATAAAATACTTGATAAACATTTATCCACTTGCATAAGCAGGTTTACTAAAGATCTTTTAGTGCTAAATAATAGAAAACCCAGATAAAAATGACTTAACNGGAGAAGGGGGCGACAGAGGATGAGATGGCTGGATGGCATCACGGACTCGATGGACATGAGTCTGAGTGAACTCCAGGAGATGGTGATGGACAGGGAGGCCTGCAGTGCTGCAATTCATGGAGTTGCAAAGGGTCGGACACGACTGAGCGACTGAACTGAAATGAACTGAACTGAACTGATGCGATCAGATGCCATGATCTTAGTTTTCTGAATGTTGAGTTTTAAGCCAGGTTTCCCCTCTCTTCTTTCATCTTCATCAAGAGGCTCTTTAGTTTTTCTTCACTTTCTGCCATAAAGGTGGTGTCATCTGAGTATCTAAGGTTATTGATATTTCTCCTGGCAATTTTGATGCAAGCTTGTGCTTCATCCATCCCAGCATTTTGCATGATATACTCTGCATAGAAGTTAAATAAGCAGGGTGACAGTATACAGCCTTGATGTACTCCTTTACCTATTTGGAACCAGTCTGTTGTTCCGTGTCTGGTTCTAACTGTTGTTTCTTTACCTGCATACAGGTTTCTCAGAAGGCAGATAATGTGGTCTGGTATTCCCATCGCTTTCAGAATTTTCCAGTTTGTTGTGATCCACACAATCAAAGACTTTAGCATAGTCAATGAAGCAGAAGTAGATGTTTTTCTGGAACTCTTGCTTTTTTGATGATCCAAGAGATGGTAGCAATTTGATCTCTGGTTCCTCTGCCTTTTCTAAATCCAGCTTGCACATCTGGAATTTTTTAGTTCACGTACTTTTGAAGCCCAGCTTGGAGAATTTTGAGCATTATTTTGCTAGCGTGTGAAATGAGAGCAATTTTGCAGTAGTTTGAACATTGTTTTGCACTGCCCTTCTTTGCGATTGGAATGAAAACTGACCTTTTCCAGTCCTGTGGCCACTGCTGAGTTTTCCAAATTTGCTGGCATGTTGAGTGCAGCACTTTCACAGCATCATCTTTTAGGATTTGAAATAACTCAGCTAGAATTCCATCACCTCCACTAGCTTTGTCTGTTAAATTCTCAGATTGGGTTCCTGTAAATTGACTGATAAAAGACAAATGAAGACAGAAAAACAGAAGTTAACGTTTGCCTCAGACATATGGAGCCCTCAGAGATTGGTAGCTCGAAGTGGTGTTTAGGACTTAGGTTTATACGACGTCTTAATGAAAGAACAGTACATTTTTAGAGAAGTGGTAAGACAAAGGAAAAGGACTTTGAGTTTCTAGGGCTGACAGATTGTGGGAAGGCAATATTAGGAGAGACTGGTGGTAAATCAGGGCTAGAAATTAGCAAGGATTGTTATGTAGATTCCTCTGCTACCATCTCTTCACTGATGAGAACCTAGAGTTATCTCTGGTAATTAACTTCTATCCTTCTTGGTAGAAGAAGGAGGCAGCACCTTTATAAATGTATGTCCTGCTTTTAGGCAAGTGGGAGAAGGGCAGAGTTTTTCTTGTATCTGCTTCTTCTCGATTGCCTTCAGCTCAAAATGATTCTTATATCAGAGTGGCATATTTGGGAGCAGCATATTCTGTTCTTCATGGGCATATCGAAGCACCCTGAAAGCTTTGTGCTGCTTTTCTAAAGGCTGGTTGGTGACTCTTTAATCTCTAGTAGCCCAGGGACTGCATGGTTGTTTTTATGGAGGCTTCTTCATAATTGCACTTAACAAAATGGAATGTGAAATTTTCAAAACTATACATTTTAGAGAATTTTGATGCACTCTTAAGATCTGATAGTGCAGTTGCTATAAATTTAACACACATTGGGTTGATGAGGTCAGTGTTGTTCAAAGCTGGAAGGTCACCTAAGGAAGTGGTTGTTCAGTAACATGTAATTCTGTGTTTGGAGGAGTGGGATGGAGGAGAGCATATTAAGATAAAGCTCAAGCATCTCAGCAGGAATGTTCAAGTCACAACACTCCAGGGCACTTCACCTTTCCTGATGGAATTGCTGTGCTCCTCTTGGACCTCTTATTTGAAACTGAGAGGCCTATTTATTAAAGCTTGATACCTCTTTACAACAGGAATTACAAAGCAAGAAAACAATCTGAACTACTGCAGATGGGCTGAGCTAGCAGGATTTCAGCCCAGAAGCCTCAAAAGATGGTGTAGAGCCACAAGGTATGTGGGAGGACATATTTTAGGACCACCAGATTGCATGCCAATTTGCAGGTTCAAAAAGAAAAAAAAAAAAAAAGTGGAGAGGCAGGAAATAAAGGAAAGCAAGAAAGAGCAAATGAACAACTATTTGGTAGATCTTTGAGGAACCAACCCTCTAAGATCTAGTTTCTTTAAATATCTATCAAGTTCATTTATCTTTCTGAAATACAATCTTATCATGCCTTTACTTTGATTAAAAATCACTGTCTGATGGATTCCCCAATAAGGTAAAAATAGACTGACCGAATGATCCAGCAATTCCATTCCTAGGAATATACCCTAGAATGGAATATACTCTAGAATGGAAAACAGGGGCTCAAACAAAAGCTTGTACATGAATATTCATAACAGTGCTGTTCCAAATAGGCAAAAGGTGGATACAACCCAAGTGCTCATGAGCTGATTAATGGTTAAAGAAAATATGCTATGTCTTTATAATGGAACATTAAAAAGGAATTATCTACTGATACATGCCACAGCATGGATGAACCATGAAAATACTATGCTCACTGAAAGAAATCAGACACAAAAGGCAAAGTATTATATGATTCCATGAATATGAGATAACCAGAATAAGCCATAGAGATAGAAAAATAGGAGGCAAGAATGGGGAAGTGACCGATTCATGGATACAGGATTTTCTTTGGGGCTGATAGAAAAGTTCTAGAGACAGATGGTAGGAATGGCAACAAAATGTACTAAGGAACAAGACATTACATGCTTTAAAATGGCTAATGGGGTCAAAACCAAGCAAAACCAAAACAAAATCGTTACAGTGCCCGTATCTAAAAGTCTAAACTTCTTCGAAGTTCGTAAAAAAGCCTTCTCCTTGTGGCTCCAACTCCTTTCCTTGTTATGTACTCCGACACTTCTCCTTGGAATCTGAGGTCAGGCCTCGCCAGACCATCTGCCCTTCTTTCAGTATGTATGCCCTTCACTCTGTGTCACTGTGGAATTTGTTTCTTCTGCCTGAAATGCTACTGCTCCTTGTCCATTTGGTCACTCCTTGAAGGCTTCCATTGTTTTTTTCCTCTCTAGATTTCCTTGACTCTCCCCTTAGTCTCTCCCCATAGTCTCAAAGCAGAATGAATTGCTTTATTAGTTAGGACCCCAGTGTGCTTTGTACATCTCTCTATATTATTACTTTCTACATTGTATTGTGGAGTTTCCCAGGTGTTGCAGTGATAAAGAACCACCTGCCAATGCAGGAGACACAAGAGAAACGTGGGTCTGATCCCTGGGTCAGGAAGATCTCCTAGAGTAGGAAATGCCAACCCACTGCAGTATTTTTGCCCAGAAAATTCCATGGACAGAGGAGCCTGGCAGCCTACAGTCCATGGGACCGCAAAGAGTTGGACACGACTGAGCAACTGATCATGCAGGCACATTATACTGTGGTTTATTTCCTTGCCCACTTTGCTCCCTACCTAGGTTGGGAACAGATGCCACTTAACTCAGTGTCTGGCACACGGCTATCTTCCCATGGAATAGTTGTTGAAAAAATTCCACTGGATTGATTCAAATCACCATCATAGTTGGTCCATTCTTTTTTACCCACTCATTCAATTCAAGGAAAGGGAGAAGAGAGACTTATTCTTTCAAAGACTAAGACACTAATAATTCAAAGAAGACAAAGCAATTGGCATTTTAAAAAGCAGTAATATTATGTAAAACAAAACATTTATGATTGCTTTTTTTTTGATGTATTCTAAAAACCACTGTAAAACTAACAGGGTGCTTCTCTATGGAGGATTTTCCTCACAAAATATCCTTCAGTTCTGTTCAGTTCAGTCGCTCAGTCGTGTCCGACTCTTTGCAACCCCATGAATCGCAGCATGCCAGGCCTCTCTGACCAGCACCAACTCCCGGAGCTTGCTCAAACTCATGTCCATCGAGTCGGTGATAGCATCCAGCCGTCTCATCCTCTGTCATCCACTTCTCCTCCTGACCTCAAATGCCCCCCAGCATCAGGGTCTTTTCCAATGAGTCAATTCTTCACATGAGGTGGCCCAAAGTATTGGAGTTTCAGCTTTAGCATCAGTCTTTCCAAAGAACACCCAGGACACCCATGGACTGGTTGGATCTCCTTGCAGTCCAAGGGACTGTCAAGAGTCTTCTCCAACACCACAGTTCAAAAGCATCAATTCTTTGGTGCTCAGCTTTCTTCACAGTCCAACTTTCACATCCATACATGACCACTGGAAAAACCATAGCTTTAGCAAAAGGATTACATTTTTGTTAGGATTTTCTCATCTTTCAGCTTATATCCCATAGCAAGAAGTCCCTACCTTCAAGGAACTTTTCCTTTATTCTCTCACAGGACCTGACTTGGTGGTTTTTCAGATACAAGGGACTCAATAGATAGGTAGTGTTTCCCCAGGTTTATTCTGTATTTCCTTGTANAGCAAAAGGATTACATTTTTGTTAGGATTTTCTCATCTTTCAGCTTATATCCCATAGCAAGAAGTCCCTACCTTCAAGGAACTTTTCCTTTATTCTCTCACAGGACCTGACTTGGTGGTTTTTCAGATACAAGGGACTCAATAGATAGGTAGTGTTTCCCCAGGTTTATTCTGTATTTCCTTGTACAGTTTTGGCTTATTAAGTATTCTGTTTTTCAGTATCACTATTCAAGCCCAGTTACGTACTTCCTTTCACTAGAAAGCACAAGAGCTAGAATGAATCACTGAAAAACTCTTGGTGGCTGCCCTTCGTCAGGCTTGTTTCTGAGCTATTTGGATGCTGTGTCAGGTCTTAGGCAGGAGGCTGTTTGCTGACAAAAAGCCTGGAAGACCATGTGGGGTTCAAGTGTGCACTTCGGGCTCTTCAAGCTGAGATAGCTCTCCAAGAGACCGGTGGCTTTTCTGGCATGCTGAAATCACCTCCCTCTCAGCAAGTTTATTTTGCGGTTTATTGAGGTGACAGGAGTCAGAGACTCGGGGCATCTCCTTGCCTCTGCTATTAACTAGCTATGTGACCTTGGGCGAGTCACCTCACCTCTCAGATCTTCATTTTCTCATTTGTGCATATAAGGGTTGGATCGGTGTAACCTGCTGGATCTTTTGCAGCATTAAGTGGCAGTAATTATAGGATGCCCAGCAAAACAGCCGCTTAATTAACTCAGCAAAGTGTACGGATAGAGAAAGGTCATTTCTCTCTAGAAACGGGTAAGCATTAGGACAAGCCAAATCTGAGAACCTTTCTCTCTTTTCAGTTGTTCACCCACATTTCTTTCCTTTGCTCTTTTGAATGTGACATGCTTTCTTTTTGCTAATTTTCTTTTTCGTTTCCTGAGGGTTTCAAGGAGAAAGCAGGACTTTCCTTATTGTTCCAGGAATTCTTTTCTGCCCAAGCAATGCTTGCCATTTGGTGGAAGGACTCAACTGTATAATTTTTTTTTCTTCTTAGATAATTTCACAGGGAATTGGTAATAATAAGTTATACCTGGCTTTAGGAACTGAAGTTAGAGTTTATAATAGAGAGCAAAAAAAAAGTGCCCTTTAGAAAATTGTATCGTATAATTTAAATTTTGCCTTACTTGCTCATTTTAAACTTCTTTGAAGAAGTTTGAAAGATTTTGATGAAAGAAAAAAATCATACACATTTTTTTGTTACTATAGGTAAAAAAAAAATCCTGCATTTATTCCTTTTTTGTTTCATGACAGTATTTAATACTCACAAGCCACGTGAAGTCAGAGAAATCCACAATTATCTACTATGATTCATTTTGTTCAAAGGTTTTAGAGATGTACTCTTTGAATTTAATAATCCACTATGTTAAATACCTGGAAGTTATATTTGATCACTTTAATTCGTATTATGAATCTTGATTATTCACTTGGTTTTTTTTTCCTCCCCTCAAATGATATTTTAGGTGGCTTGCCACATATTGTAACTGGCATAATAGTTAATTTCACTGGCATAATAGTTAATTTCACTGAAAGGCCTATTCAAAAAATTTGAATTTGATATGACTTTCCTTGGCCCCAAATTTTCTCTTTTATGTAGATGAAAGGATATGCCCAGGTAAACTTCTTTCGGCATCCATGGCAGTGATTATAATGGTAGATCTGTTGCTCCACTTCTGATATTTGATTGGACCAGTTGTTTTCACTTAAATCCTTCCAGACAAAGCAGAGATGGGTAGACAAGACAATCATCTGAGTTGTCCCCATCACTGTTGGGCTGATTCTTACTGAGAGAGAGCGTGAGATCCGGAAGACAGTGTGCATATATGGTCTGGAGGTTGAGCATGCCACCACCCCACCTTTCCCCATCATAAGGATTGGGGCATTTGGAAGATTTAGGAGTTTATCTAAGAGGAAGGAAAAAAAAAAGAGAGAGAGAGAGAGACCTGTTTTGATTGGGGATGGTGAAGACAGGGGAGGCAAAATTCCAAGGAGAAAGAGTCATCACATAACGGTCTTCACTGTGGTCTGTTGACTTGGGGATATATTTCTTAGAAAGTCTCCTCTTTCTTTTGGAATTTGTTTGTTTCCTTTTACAAACAGTGACACTGGGAAGATTTTTACAAAATCTGTGGGAGATAATGTACTAGGAAACTGAAATTACTCTATAGAAGCCATATGACGAGGAGTGTGATATTCATGGAATTCATGAGGAAAAACACCTTAAATTTGCACAGCAGATTCCTCCCATATAACTCAGAGCAGTTTTTATAACGAGAAAAAGGAGACATGCTCTCTGACCCAGCGTTGAGGAGAATAACATAGGGACTGCTGTTAATTACTGTTTGTATACGGAGGGGAAGATGGCCACGTGGAGTGGGGAGGAGATGAAGAACCCTGGGAACCGGGAACTGTGGGCCTGGTCCTGGCTTTTGTGCCACCCATGGGACCTTGGCAAGTCATTTAAACGTCTCTAAATCCAAGTTTCTCATTTTTAAAGTTGAACTTCATGATTTTAGAGTTTTCCAGATTATTACTTTTTATGGTTTATTTATAGTGTCAGGAAGGAAAAGGTGGGTTTTCCAGAGAGCTAAAACCTACCTTTTTGTGCCTCAGAAACTTGTTTTTATCTAACTGGATGCATGTATTATTCAGTGGATTGCACACTTCTCATCTGCCTTCTGAAACAGAGAGCACTAAATTTAACTTTTGCTGAATGACTCAAGGTTGTTGCTATGAACTATGATATAATAACTGGGCTATAGCATATTAATATGATATGTTCGTCTTGGGGAGCATAGAGGTATGTGGAGCTATGTGCCTCAAAACCAAAGGACGCAGTAACACTATACTTCTCAGGAAAATGATTGTGTTGGTTCTGATTTTTGTTTTTAATGCTGCTTTCTGAATATCACTTCCTTCTGTTTCCACTGTCTGTCTTGAGCTGTCCTTTTCTGTGTTCCACCTTGCTGCTTCTAATGGGCTAGGAACAGGGAGCTGTAGGTGAAGCAATTTGGAGTTAGGTCTGAAGTTTGGGCAAATAGTCGCAGGTGAGGTTTCTGGAGGGACTCCAGCGTGTGAAGGTTTGGAGGCTTCCTCGGGTCACTGCCTGAAGCCTTTGGGGTGTTCTGTGTTGCAGTAAGAGACCCTTGGATAAAGTGTCCGGCTCTTCTTGTTTATGGAATGATCTAATGTTTGTGACCATCCTTCCGGGGGAGAAAGTAAGACTGGGAGCTGGACAGAAATGACATAGCCCAAGGGACTAAAAAGGGCTCAAAAATAGAAAAAGGTCACTGAGAGGGCAGCTGTGTGGGTCTGTGAGAGTATCCAGGAGACTGACAGACAGGGCTGAGTCATGTTTGTAGGGCATCCCACAAGGTCATCCTATTCACAACCGTGACTTGCCAGCCATCTCCACCATGACCTCCCATTTTCACCTTCTTTAGATGAAGCATGTACAGGGGGCTCTACTGTGGCAAGGTTAATTTAGGACCCCTGGATACTGAACTTCCAGTTAATTGTTATTCTGTTGATCCTCAGGACCACTTGCCTGGTGGATTGAGAAAATGTAAACTGGTTATTCATTTTCTGTATATTTACATGTGAACATCATTTTATTAGCTTGCAAAGTACAGTGTTGTCCATTTTAGCATAAACTTGGACACTGACTAATTTGTGCTTCTTTAATCTGCAAACTTGGCAATTTGGGGCAGCTTCTTCCCTTTCGCATCCTCCCTCCCTGTGACCTCACCCCTCCCATCCAGCAAAGCCAAGAATGTTATTTTAGGCTGTAGGAACTATATTAAAAAATACCACTGGGTTTCTCTAAGCTTTTCTGAAGTTTTCAAATAAATAAATAAATAAGGATCACATGGGCCAGTCTCCCATGAGGCTGTTTTTGCTGTGTTTTCTGGGCACTCATGGAAGGACAGCAGTCAGGCCTGGCGCTATCCTGGGACCACGGCTGCCTGGCCCAGGAAGGGGATAGGAGCTCATCCTAGGGAGGAGGGAGCCAGGAGGGTCCAATATATGTCACTGTGGCTTCAGCTCCTGGGGCTGTGGGGAAAGCCAGGAGATGATCAGTAATCAGAGAAACAGAGCCATGCTACCTCTTCTGGCATGAGAGTTAAGTGAGCAACCGTGTCCCACTTGTGTTGGAATTTTCCTCTCTTTTAACACCATCGGGAGGCATGAGGATGGGCACAGTGTGGAAGCAACTTCTGCTGTCTTCCCTTATAAGGCTGGCCCTCCTCACTTCTTGAAAAATACTGTCATAATCTCACTCAGGATTCTGGAATCACAGTCCTTGTAACAGTGCGGCCTGTGGCCTTGTCTATCCACGGCTTTGCATTGGCTTCTTTATTGATCTGGGCTGATAGTCGTGCAGTCTGTTGGGCTGGTTCTAATTATTTTGGCTGTCTTAATTATGGGATTGTGCATGAACTGTTGTGTTCAAGTAATTTCTCAGCAAAAAAAGGAGTTGAACCAGCTCAGGCGTCCATGCGCCTACCTTGTTCCTCTCTGCTTCTGCCTCTAGCCCTTTGTGTCATGTTAAATGAATCATTTTGCTTCCTTGTTTTTTATTTTCCTTTCTGTGAACAGGGAGAGAATGATATTTATCTTGTGGCTTAAGATTTAGGGTCACTAAACATCATGCATTCACGAAATGTTAATTTTTGCCATCAGTGTGATAGGATGGTTCATGCTGTCTCCATGGTTTATATCTTTCTTTCTTACTATGAACTTTCATTAACATGCGCTCATTATAGAAAATGCAAAAAACTGCAAAGAAAACAAAAATCAACTGTAGCCCTCCAACTTACTTATATAATCCTGTTCAAAGTTTGATTTATTTTCATCCAATTTTTATGCAAATATATAAAGACATGTATATATATATTTACTTTTATGTTATATGGGAGTATAAGTTGATTTACACTGTTGTATTAGTTTCAGGTATACAGCAAAGTGATTCAATTATACATATACATGTATCCATTCTTTTTCAAGTCCTTTTCCCTTTTAGGTTGTTACATAATATTGAGCCGAGTTCCCAGTGCTATACAGTAGGTCCTTGTTGGTTATCCATTTTAGATATAGCAGTGTGTACATGTCAGTTCCAAACTCCCTAACTGTCCCATCCTCCCACCCTTCCACCCTGGTCACCATAAGTACAGAGACATATTTAGATAATATGATATATACTGCCTTGTATCCAGCATTGAGCTACAAGAGTTTTCCAGTTTTAATCTTTTTCTGATATCTGCAGGGTATTTTAGTGGACTCACAGCCTTCTAGGTAACTAATCTTTCCAACTCCTGTCTCTCCTCCTATCCCCTTTTTCGTCTGCCTGACGGAATCATCTACTGGAGAGAAAGCTTGATCCTATCACCTCCCTGCTTAAACCCTTCTGTGCTTCCTGATAACTTGCTGGATGAGGCCTTGCATCGTGGGGGAGGGAGCTTTTCCTGTTTGGTCTCTGACCACTTCCCCTCTTAGCTCTCTATTTCTCATCATGCTCCATCTCACACAGTACTGAGCCTCCTATCAGTCCCTGTAAACACTCCTTGCCTCTCTGCCTTCCCTTTTGCTCTTCTTCTGTCTGGAATACCCGTTGCTGCCTCTAATGTCACCACCCCTGTGACCTGGCTGACTGCGGCTCTGTTTTAAGATTCACCGCAGGAGATCTTCTCTGCCTTCCTCTGGTCGGGGACCTGTTTCTCTGGGCAGTTCTGTAAACACCTGCTTGCATCTCCTTCACTCAAATGACTCTGCGCGCCATTCTCCACACTAGGGGAAAAAAGGGAAGTGTTTTCTGGCTGTTTTTTTTTTTTTTTAAATCAGTTCTCATCATCGATTCTGGTCATTTACAATCTGGGGTGGTTCCACTGAGGCTCACAGTAGAGTTTCACAGTGGAGATCCACCTTCAGGCTCTCTGTGATCTAGCCTCCACCTCCCCTCTGGTAACATCTTCCCTGACACCTCCTCAGCCTCTGCACCCCAGTCTCACAAGCCTCCTTCTTCAAAGCCCTTGTGTGTGCTGTTGCTTCTGCTCCACAAGAGGATAGTCCTGCTCATCCTCGAGACCTCAGCGTTCTTGGACTGTCTCCACCTTGTCCTCAGCACTCAGACACTATGGCTTCCAGTCACTGCGTGCCTCTCCTTTATGCCTCTCCTTTATGTCAGAGTCATAATTTTGCATCTGCTTGTCCTATTAATTTCAGCAATGCTACTGTCCTTCACTAGACTCTCTGAGGGTAAGAACTTGTGTTTGTTTTCACTTATAGGTAGGATTGGATTGGGGGGAAGTCACAAGGTTCATCTGCTGATGTTAGAACTGTTCCCAATACATCAAACTAGATAAGGCCCGGTCAGTCCCATGCCCCCAGGTGGGGGCAATGCAGGAGGTGATCAAGCATCAAAAGTACCTGTGCTCCCTATAGTCCTTGGAATAGCCTGTGAAATCAAAGGTAGCAGGGGGTGGGGCCGTAATTTAATGGTAAGCTAATTGCGAGGAAAGGGTGCCGAGCGGAATGAAGAACATGCTGGCTCAGGCTGTCTGTTGGGAGCTGATGGATTACCTGGTGTGTGGTAGTGGAAGAGTGTGTGTGTGTGTGTGTGTGTCTCTGTGTGTCTCTGTGTGTGTGTCTCTGTGTGTCTGTGTGTCTGTGTGTCTGTGTCTGTCTCAGGGTGTATTTTGGCAGCTGGCTGGCTCTCTTTATGGTTTTAAGCCAGCCAGGCAGCTAAGTGGTGCAGCCAGAAGCAGGGAGCAGTGCAAGGGCTGATTTTATCTCTGCATATTGGCACTCCTGGGGGTTCATAGGGTTCTCTCAGTCCTTTTGCATTGCCTGATAAAAGTGAGGGCAACTGCTGGCTGGGCTGCCAGGGTCCTCAGATGGTACTATGCTGAGTCCTGAGCAAGAAGCCTCCAGGTGCTCAGACCGGAGAAAACTCAGATACTTCTGAGCCTGGAGGAGGAATGGAAGTAGCCTTTCTGCTTCTAGTCCAGGGCTTTTAAGTTACCCCCAGAGGAGGCTGGGGGCTGTGAATGCCCTCAAACAGTGGGGATCTAGCCCTGGGCTTTGAAAAGCAGACAAAGGCAAAACCGAGGTCTCTGTAAAAGAGGATAATCCATAAAGGATGTTGCCAGAGAGTTTTAAAGCATTTCTTATGATTTTTCTTAAATTAGGTTTTTCTTTTAATTACCTAGTTATCCTTCAGAAACTTGGAACAGTCCCACTCCTTATCAACATATTCCTTGTCAGTTATGCACAGGCTCAGGCTTATGGTGCTGAGGGTGATGCTTAAGTATGAGGCAGCCGGAAGTTTTTCCCCTTGGGTTGAGGAGAGCGATAGGAATGCTAATGGGCTATAGCTCTGGGCTGAGCTGGTAGCTGAAGGAGAGAACTCACTGAACACAGGGCTAGGGGGCTGGGTGGGGAGCAAAGGAGAGGTTCATTGCTGCTGACCGGACTAGATGAATGGAGGCTAAGGGTTAACCTGTAATTTTTGTCATTCTGATCAACTCTGCCTACTTCCTGGATTCTTAGCGCCATATCCACAAATAGCTGATTGAAGTGATACTTAGCTGAACTGCCTATTGGCACTTTTTTCTTTCCTGCCCAGTTGTCTGTGTCTTTTATTCTGACTGATGTAAAATTAGGACTGGAAACATTTGGTGGGGATGTTTGGATGAGATGTGGGCTGAAACCTGGCATTGTGTATAAGTGTGTGTGTGTGTGTGTGTGTGTGTGTGTGTGTTATAAGGTGCAGTGAGAACCATAGTAAATAAGGTACAGCCCTGCACTATATTCAGGTTATCTTGTCCTGTGCTCGTCCTCCAGTGAGGACTTGTGATGACTAGATGTGATAAGCAGAGGTGGAAACAGAATTACAGCTCTCCTTCACACTGTCCCTGGAACTGGACAGAGGTACATTTATGCTTCAGGATTAAGCATCCAATGGTTATTTTGGCTGCTTGGACTGTGTGGGTAGGTGGTTAGTTCTGGTAGGGGGAAGGATGGGGACTTCAGTTTGGAGTAGGGAGCTGGGGGGTGGGCCTTCCCTCCTCCTGCCCATTCCCCTTCCCAGCCCCCACAGAGATTCCCATCAGAGGTGAGTTCTGCTTGGTCAAAGGGGAGGTGTATCCTTTCCATTCCCATTTTAGGTATTGAACCCCAGCACCCCCACCCCCGCCCCCGTCACTGGATTTGGGACCCGTGTGTGTCCAGGGCTCTGAGGTGGAGTCTCCACCTCGAATGGCCCTCCTGCCCCTCCCACCCTTTCTGCACCTTCCTTTCTCTCCCCAGCTACTCCTGTGCCCTTTTTGTTTTTCCTCTGCCTCTGTAGGCACCTGAAAACCTGCTCACGAGCAGGGAAAGAAATTTTGCCTGCAGAGCTTTGGATAATGGTTTCCTTCGGTCTTTGTTTCTGCTCCCTTGTGGGTAAAGGGCAGTATGAGAGCAAAGAGGATAGAAACACACACATTAATAGTACGATAAAAGCAACGCCATATGTCCATCCATGCCTGCCTGCTTTGTCCTTGTTCATGTAAGAGGACTAATTAGTTATGATCAGATGTGGTCAGATATGGTCATAGTGACGCTCATCTGACAGAGTCTGTTAAGATATCTAAGAACTGGTTTTGGAAGCAGATGCAAATTCAGTGCCAGCTCTGTCACTTGTTAGCTGTGGGACTTCAGGCAGATTACGGAACCTCTGAGCCTCTGTTTTCTCCTCTGTGTGACAGAACCTATCTCATGGGAGAAATGTGGGTTAAGCTCTCAGCATAGACCCTGGCACAGAACAAGTCCTCGGGAAACTATCATCATCGCCATTGAGTCGTGTGGCCTAAGGCAGACCACTGTGCCCTGTTTGTGAAAGGGACAGGATAGGTGCCTTATGTAACTTATAAGGATGCATGAGAAGGCACGTTGACTATAGCATCACAGGCTATATAGTAAATAAGAGCATGATTATCATTTTCCTATAACTACACTATAGCAATTCTGGGGGGTCTCAACAGTGTGCTATCTGGCTGCAGACTTATGTCATGATTTAGAAATGGCCGTGGAACTGTTGGAAGAGCCAGAACTCATGGGAAATAGTGTAAAAGCTGCTGGATACATGGGGGATCTTGCCCTGCCTATTGTCTTCCTGCTGCTGCTACAAATGGCTTTGACATTTGGCTTCTTCTGCCATAAGGTTCTTGCCACTGGAAGGTGGTGAGTGCCATCCTCAGCTCTTGTTGGAGTGAATCATTGATAATTCATCCGATTTGGAGATTTTCTTGCTCCTTTGCTTCCTGCCTCTGGAACCTACCAGGCCACCGAAGTATGAGAGGGTGGACTGAAACAGTAAAGGGAGCGAAGTTCAAAACTGTTAGTTTTGCTTAAAATTGCTTCAGTTCAGTTCAATTCAGTCACTCAGTCGTGTCCGACTCTTTGCAACCCCATGATCCTCAGCACGCCAGGCCTCCCTGTCAATCACCAACTCCCGGAGTTTACTCAAACTCATGTCCATTGAGTCAGTGATGCCATCCAACCATCTCATCTTCTGTCGTCCCCTTCTCCTCCTGCCCTCAATCCCTCCCAGCACCAGGGTTTGTTCCAATGAGTCAGCTCTTTGCAGGAGGTGGCCAAAGATTGGAATTTNGTATTCATCATTCATTCATATTCATTCATTCATACACCACCCTGAGTTGCCTGGGAGCCACAGGAACACACAGTGAGGTGGTGTCTGCCTGGGCACCTTTGCCGAGCAGCCCACATTCATGCAGCAGGGCGTGCCCGTTGTCTGGGCTCTGTATGTCCCTAGGTGTCCATGATCCGCCTTGCCCAGGACTGTTCACTGGTCTCAGGGTCAGCATTATGTTTGGGATCTATTGCTTTAAGAGGGATCAGAGAAATTTAGCCACAATTTTAAAAAGTATCTTCATTCAGATTTAAAAAGGGAGAGAGGAAAATAGAAAAAGAAAATAACAGGAGGGTGGGCAATCCGAGTATTCAAAGTGTTCATTGCTCAGTCATGTCTGACTCTTTGCAACCATGTGGACTATAGCCCATCAAGCTCCACAGTCCATGGAATTCTCTGGGCAAGAATAGTGGAATGGGTTACTATTCCCTTCCCCAGAGCATCTTCCTGACCCAGGGTTTGAACCTGGCTCTCCTGTATTGCAGGTAGATTCCTTACCATCTGAGCCACCAGGGAAGCCCAGTGCACCAAAGTACATGAAGTCAGTCCATCTCTTGGTTATGGCCCAG
Source organism: Neotragus moschatus (assembly GCA_006410615.1). Taxonomy (NCBI): domain Eukaryota; kingdom Metazoa; phylum Chordata; class Mammalia; order Artiodactyla; family Bovidae; genus Neotragus; species Neotragus moschatus. The sequence continues at coordinate 760,282 of SJYA01001590.1, forward strand.
AAGGTGGGGAGGGGATGGGTTCCTGGCCCAGTGATCACAACCATTGATGGTTTTGTGATGGACCACTTGACAGTCGCATATACAGTGGGCTTGAAAACAGCCCTTCCTTAACCTGAGTACTTGGATGCATGGGTTGTAGGGCCTGGGTTTAAGGGGAGAGGGCCTTTATGAGAAGATGTCTTATATGTACATCTTGGGTCCCATTTTAGGTACAACTGCTTTCACTTTCTCAAACTCTTTTTGAAAATAGGCAGGAGGAAATATAACTAAAAAATAAAATAATTGGCATCCTTGGTGCACAGGTAAAACCATGTTTCACTGTAGCTTACCTTTTAGACTTTTCCCCCAAAGTCAAACTAATTACAGTCACTGCAGTTGGTGGTGACCTAGGTTTCTGTTGCTCTTTGAAGGATAATAAAGATCTTTTGCAAACCTTCTTCAGTTTGTTCAGTACAACCTTGTTTGTTTGCAAACAAACTCTTAGTTTGTTAAGTAACTCATTATCTATAGTCCTTGTTTGCCCTGGTGTCCTCTGGTCTGTGTTCTACTTGGTATGGACTTTTCCATGGATTTAGAGAAGGCAGATGCTGATACCTCAATTCATTATACCCCATCTGTCCTCTTACTAAATACCTGTGAAGTTTATTTCCTAAATCACCTTGGCCCTGTAGACGCTATGCCTCCTACGCATGCAACTGATTAATTTTCACAGTGTATACAGAGCTCTTGATTCTCTAATTGTCAATAACTCTCCTTATTATTATTTTAAATGTTTGTATTTGAGATTAGACTTAAGAAGAATCACTGCTGGCTTCCTGGGCATGGCTGTGGCTGTCCTGCTTTGTGGCTGCATTGTGGCCACGGTCAGCTTCTTCTGGGAGGAAAGCCTGACCCAGCACGTGGCTGGACTCCTTTTTCTCATGACAGGTACGTGGAGCACCTCTGACGCCTTTCCCAGAAAAAGTGAAAAAGTGAAGGCTATTCTGCAGCATGTAGCTGCACTTTGTTATTTCTCTGTTAATTTTATTTTCACTTGTGAGGAAAGCAACCAAAAGGTTCTTTGGCTTTGGTGGGCAATACAGAATTTAAGGAAAATAGCAATGTTAAAAACACAGTCCTGATTTCCCTATTGTGGTGCATCACAAGATTAGATGGAGATATCTTGGGTTTAATCTCCGTATGTGACAGATCTGATTTTTCTGTCCCGTTCTTTCATATTGCCCCCCCTAGCTCTGATGTGGACTCTTAGCAAAAGTGGACCATTGGTTCTCAGGAACCCTCCAGCAGAGGATGATAGCTCAGCACAGGTCCATCAGTCAGCTCAGCCCATCCTCAGTGATGGAGTCACTGGTGTCATTTTTACGCACAAAAACAGATTCATTCATTTTATTCTACAGATATTTTTTGAGGACTTACTGTGGGCCAGGCACTGCTTTACATACTAAAGACACACAGATTAAGGCAGATAAAATCCTTCTCCATTTCTGTTGTGGGGAGACACAAGTGATCATTTATGACAGCCATAAAAGCTGTGAGAAGGAGGAAGGAGTTGGCCTAGGGGACCCTATTCTAAATGGGGAGTGTGCTGCAGGCAGAGGAAGGCTCAATGCCAAGCACCAAGGAGGGCTGGGGTGATGCTTGTGTTTTGAGCTACAGAGAGACCAGTGTGGCTGGAGAGCAAGGAGAGGAGGGACAGCATCCTGTGAGGCAGAGAAGCAGGCAGTGGCTTGGATTTTAATCCAAGGGTGATGGAAGTCACCAGAAGGTTTTAAATCGAACAGTGACTTCATTTTAAAGGAGGAGGTTGAGTGGGGAGTGTGTGGAGACACAGCTGGTCTTACCGATTAGCAGGTGAAGGACATTTTTGTCTAAGAAGGAGTCAAGAGCTGAATTGAAGGGTGAAATTGACTGAACATGGCTTTGGGGAAAAAAATCTTCCCTCCTGCTTCTTCTCAGGACAGGAGTGTGATAGTGATTAGTGAGGGCCAAGTTAGCAGTCTCACCCGAGTATGCTGAGTATCAGGGTGCTATTACTCTAGATGTGCAGGCACCTTGAATAAGCTTATTTTTGCTTCTCTGGAGTCCTGTTACCCAATTGAGCATGACTGGGTTTTCTGACACTTCTCACTGTCACGGCCACTTACTCAAGCCAGTGTTAACAGGAGGCAGCAGCACCCTTCGGTGGTTGGCACTGTCTTCTCTGTCTTCATGACTGACAGGTAGATGGTCAACCAGTCAGCCCATCTAACCCAGTTCCGCCACAGAGGCCCTTCCTTCTAAGTTCTGTGGGTGCGTTTTCTACCTGTTGATATGGGGCTGTAACTGGCAGTGATCTGGAATCTGGATGATCACTGTGAACAGAGCATTTAGAAGTCACCTGGGTCCTGAAAAATTCTTAGCAGAACATCAACTTTTCCAAATGTAGGGGGTTACATAGACTAGACTGAAGGACTGTAGCCCTGGGAGGCTAAAAATCTCCCTTTTTGTCCCTTCCTTTATTAGCTGAGCCCTCATTTTTCTAACTCTCGTCCTCATACACATCCAAGTAGAGTCACTACCCCCAGCCCTGAAAAGGCCCCACGTTGTATCCTTAGGAAAATGAAAGGAGCTGAGGGTCAGACAAAAGCCTCAGTAGTACTAGTTTTTAAAGGACACTTTTAATGTGGGTAATGCATGAATAATTTAGGTTGCTCTTAGATATAAAACAATTGTTGGCATAAAAATAAATCATAGGGCCATAAAAGCCAGCCTCAGTGAGCATTCCTTGGAAGGCGGAGGGGCTTGTTTAGTTTTAAATGAGAGGAGGTGGGAGTTCAGTCTTGGGTCTGCTCAGAGCTGAGTTAGGAACAGTTTCTTGAGCTAGCCCCACCTGCCTCCACTCAACCCTCAACTGAGTGTGTAACTTCGGGCCAGACTGACTCAGGGCTCAGCAGAATTTATCATTCAAAGTCCCTGTGCAATTGTTAAACGAAAAAGAACAAGCAGAACAATAGCCACAATAGCAAAACCCCACAGCAACCCCCCCCCCCCAAAATCCCAAACTTGTCAACTTGAAATTTAATGACCAGTCCTGGAGGATAGACAGACACACACATAACACTGTTTGGCTATTTTTGTTTTTGATTTTGGTAGCCCAAACGACATTTTTTGTGTGTGTGTGTGGACTAAAGGGAAAATCCACTTATAGATGTCACCATCTGAAAAATTAGGTTGTAAAAATATTTTCCTTATCCTAAACCAAGTCTTGCCCACATTTTTGTCTCATGAAAACAAACGAAAACAAAGGGGAGAGAAGTGGCTGTGGCTCTAAAAGGGTAGATAATTCAGGGTGTTCTCATGATGGAAATGCCCTGTATCTGGACCATGAAAGTGGTCACATAATCTGCACACATGGTGACATTCCATGGAACTAAGTGTGCACACACACAAGTGAGTGTGTATAAAAATGGTGAAATCTGAATAAGGGGGATGGATTGTCTCATTGTCAGTTTCCTGGTTATGCTATTATCCTAGAGTCATATAAGACGTTACTGCTGGGGAAATTGAGTGATGGGTATGTAGGATCTTGCCTACACACATGTTATTTTTTAATTGGGTTATAATTACAGTGATGTATTAGTTTCTGCTGTACAACATGAATCAGTTGTAAGTGTACATATATCCCCTCTTTCTTGAGCCTCCCTCCCACTCATCCTCCATCCTTACTCACCATGTTACTTCTTTCAGCTGCATTTGAGTCTACAGTTATTTCAGAAGAAAAAGTTTAAAGAAAAAAAAGGAAAAATGTTTGCCACCTTCATCATTTGGGAAGTATTTTGTTTTCTAGGCTTCCATTTAACATTACACCAAATCCATTTGTTTTTTAATCAATTTTAACAGCTGCATTTTCTTCCATGGAGGGGACTTGCTGTGCTGTAGTCCTGTACTACTGGATTTAGGGAGGTTTGTTTCACTTTTGGTGCTACAAATAATACCTTTCCATTTCCTTGTAAACACTGAGATAGCTGTGTTAATCCACTGCACGAGCTAAATTAGCTATAGGACCTTTCCATGTAGCAGCAGGAGATGAGAGCAAATAAGGGTTAAAAGAATTGATTTTAATTAAGCAGAAATGTCTTCGGCAGTCCTAGTCAGCGTCACTCCCACCGATTTTCGATGCTAATCTTAGCCTCTTCTAAGGCGCTGGCATCTTCACTCTACCTGAATTTATTAGTCAAACCTTCAATGAAGATCGTCAGTGATGTGACAGTTGAGATGTTAAAAGGGAAACTTGGAAACAATCTCTCCTTCTGTCGTATTGCGTACAGACAGCTCTTGATTACCCACATGTGGAACAGCAGGGCTGTAACTGTCATTTCTCATCCTAATTCCCTGGGGGCTCTCAGGCAGTCCTCCAGCAGGGCCAGGGGCACAGGGCCCCAAGTAGAGCCTTCTGACTTCATGTCCTCTGAGGTTACACACCCTGTCACTGAGGCGTATCCAGAGGACTAAGGAAATGAGCCTAATGATCCGGGGTGAGGGGCTGCCCTTGACCAGACAGCACTGCCTTCGGGCACTGCTAGTGAGTGTGTGCATCAGCTTCAAATGATGCTTTCATTCGATCACCACTGTGATAGAAAGATGATTATCATTTGTTAGACATATAAATATTTTCAAAAGTTAATTTACTCAATGCAGATATTTGGGGGCCTCCATTCCCCTTCATAGGCTGTGCCAGGAGTGACCACTGCTAACAATACAGGGCTTTGGGGACAGCAGAGAACGAAGAAACAGTCCAGGCCATCCCAGCCAAGTTCCGGGTTGGGTAACACCCACATTAGGCAATCCATTGTTTTGCTTCAATACATTCAATTTTTTTTTTTTTAAAAGGCCTCCTCTGTATGTGTATTGACTTATCTAGGGTATCCATTGATTATTACCTAAAACGATAGGTTCTTAATGCTACATCTGAAACTCTTGGCGCCAGGTGCACTTTGGAATTCAGGATTTTAAAAATATATAGTTTTAGATTTTTAGAAATGTAATATAGTGCATGTATTCTGTATTATCCTATGCCCTAAGCAGGGTCTAAAATCAAATTCAGTAACATTTTTGCAGCCAAACATATGAATATTCACACTAGGCAGGATCGATAAGGACTATCAATAGGCTTGTGTCACATCAGACCAAGATTTGCTGGTCAATGACATTGCTGCAATCTCTCAGAAGATTGGATGCTCTCTGGGTTTAGTAGTTACAGCCTGTGGCTCATGTATTTGATTTTTTCAAGAAGTGTCATCTGTCTCTGTTAGTCTTGCCCAGTCATTTAGTTAAGGCAACTTAGCAATGGCTCTTTGAGTAATCTGTGTGAAAAGTAGCATGAGGCTTTTTTTGTGTGTGGAATTGCAGAGACCAGAATGATGGGCAGGTCATCTTTTGAAGGAGTGGGGGAAAAAAAAATCAATGTTTATGCCTTTGGGTGTTGCAGCTGCGTTATTTATCAAACAGGCTAACCAGGATGAAGCAACTTCCGCTCTCTTCTGCCTTTCAAGCACGTCAAAGGAGGATGGTCAGAAGAGTGGGCCCAGTTACCCTAATTACACTGTACCAGCTGGCCACGGGCACTGAGAAGAGTTTAGGGAAGGAAATTAGGTTGATGATCTGAGATGTAGCATAAATTCACTTCTTTCCTGATCTGAAAATATCCCTTCCAGTCTTGTAATTCTGTGATATCACCGTATCTTCTAATTAAGAATTTTGGCAGAAAACCTTTTAATATTTTATAGGAAAAGTAACTGCCTATAGGGCTCTTCAGAACCAGTAATTATTCACCCTTTTGAGAATGCTACCAGCAATAGCCAGGTCAGAGACTTGGGACTTATACACTCCTTTCCCTTGGCACCACTAGCTGGGCTGAAAAGTATCAGTGGTGGTTGCCCCAGGGAGCTCCTGGTTGGTCAGGAGAGAGGAGAAAACGAAGGAAAAGTCTAAGAGAAGAGAGGTGACCTATCTGCTCATGGATCTTTAAGAAGGATCATTTGATTTAGAACTGTGAAATGCAAGGTTGGTACCTTATCTCCATGCCCTCATCCCGTATCTTGCATTAACTAAGTTGCTACTGACAAAAAGGCAACATTATCTGAAATAACTTGCTATCTAGATAAATCTCGCATGCTAAGTCGCTTCAGTCATGTCCGACTCTTTGTGACACCAAGGACTGTGACTTGCTTTCCTTTGTCTATGGGATTTTTCCAGGCAAGAATACTGGAGTTGGTTGCCATTTCCTTTTCCAAGGTAAATCTTACAGAAGGCAATTTGGGGTGAATTGGTTCTTAGGTGTGTAGAACTCACTGTATTGCAGAACTCAGTTTTGTTCAGCAGGTTTTGCTGACTCCCATGTCCTCCGTGCTGTTAGGCCCCATGTGGAACTTACAGGAAGTCTGGGGTGGGGAGGGGTCTCTACTCCTTTTCCCTGAGATGCGTGCTTGGAAGTGAATGGAAAGAACATTTGGGGTTCACGATCATGTTCAGTTCAGTTCAGTTCAGTCACTCAGTTGTGTTCCACTCTTTGCAACCCCATGAATCACAGCACGCCAGGCCTCCCTGTCCATCACCAACTCCCGGAGTTCACTCAGACTCATGCCCATCGAGTCAGTGATGCCATCCAGCCATCTCATCCTCTGTCATCCCCTTCTCCTCCTGCCCCCAATCCCTCCCAGCATCAGAGTCTTTTCCAATGAGTCAACTCTTTGCATGAGGTGGCCAAAGTACTGGAGTTTCAGCTTTAGCATCATTCCTTCCAAAGAAATCCCAGGGCTGATCTCCTTCAGAATGGACTGGTTGGATCTCCTTGCAGTCCAAGGGACTCTCAAGAGTCTTCAACACCACAGTTCAAAAGCATCAATTCTTCGGCGCTCAGCCTTCTTCAGAGACCAACTCTCACATCCATACATGACTACTGGAAAAACCATAGCCTTAGTATCAAGAAAATGATGGCTGTGACCATCAAGAACTCATTCAACTCAGCTACCTCTATGATAATCAGAACTGGGTCTGGAAACTAGGAGGGGCTTACAAATAATTATCTTTTATTTTTTGGCTATGCCTCACAGCTTGTGGGAATTTAGTTCCCTGACCAGGGACCTGTGTCCTTGGCAGTGGGAGTGCAGAGTCCTAACCACTGGACCTCCAGGGAATTCCGCTCATAACTCTTGAGCAACTGAGTGAAAGTGAAAGAAAGTGAAAGTCGCTCAATCCTGTCCGACTCTTTGAGGCACGATGGATTATACAGTCCATGCAGTTCTCCAGGCCAGAATACTGCAATGGGGAGCCTTTCCCTTCTCCAGGGGATCTTCCCAACCCAGGGATCAAACTGAGTAAATAACTCTTAAAATAGTAAAGTTTTGCTTAGGCCTATAAAAGGGATAGAAATGTACTTCATACATAGGACACATGCACACAGTGTTGTCGGCTGGATTGTGTGGCCCCCCTTCCGTTCATATGTTGAAGTGCTAACTCCTAGAACCTCAGAGTGTGACTGTATGTAGAGGCAGGGTCTTAGAAGAGGTAATTAAATCTAAATGAGGTCATTAGAGTGGGCCCTAATCCAAGGTGATTGGTGTCCTTATAAAGAAGAAGAGATTTGGGCTCAAATAGTTATCTAGGGAAGGATGTGTGAAGGCACAGGGAGAAGACCGCCAGCTTTAAGCCAAGGAGAGAGGCCTTGCAAGAAACTCACCCTTCTAGGACCTTGATCTCAGACTTCTAGCCTCCAGAACTGTGATAAAGTACATTTCTGTTGTTTTAGCCATCCAGTCTGCTGCTACTTTCTTAAGGCAGCCCAGGCAACTAACACACATGAAGACGATAAGACATGTGTAGGGAAATAGAATTCAACAGGGTCAAAACTGACCAAGACTACTAATCTAGTTACACCAAAGATGTTTTTGTCCTTTAAACACTTTTCCTTAGCGTCTTTGGAGTTAGAAGGCTTTTTCTTTCCTCTTCTTAAGATATCTTGAATGGAGTAGGCCTCTTTTCCAAAAGCTGGTTGCAAGCATTGGAAACACTGCTTTGTCTCCTGTCCCGATATTTCTTTGTAATAATCAGAAACAGTGCTGCCCAGCCCATGAGTAAGAGCTGTGGCAGCTATATATGTGCAAAGTTCCTTAGAGCTATGAGGGTCCAGCAAGGGGAAATTCCTAGATATGTTCTTTGGCTCGCCTTTACTTTTCTCTCACTCAGAACCACATCAAGAGCATCTTGGAGGGAGAAAACAATATTCCCAGAAGAGCAGCCTCTGGGAACAGCTCTGGGGAGGGGGAGGAGCAGATATCAGGCATATTTATAGGCTCATGGAGTCTCCTCTACCCCATCCCAGCTGAGAGAGTAAAGGCAGAAGGAAATAAAGCCGATTTTCATCAAGGTTTGGTGACGCCCTATTCCAGAAAGAACTTAAGTGGCACAGAGATGTATATATTTCAAGATAAGATGAATAAAATAAGAAATACAAATAAGACAAAGAAGCAGTCCAGTTTGCAAGGCAAGATGGATCCAAGGGTGAGGTCAGTAGCCAAAAAGCATGCCATGAATTTGCCAGTTTTTGCTCCTGGGTGTGGGGTGTGGGTACAAATGTACCTTTTAGGGGAGTTTCAGCTCTCTGGCAACTTGGTGAGGTGGGGAGGGGGGAGAAAAACCTTTTATTAGTGATATCATTCACAGTGTCCATGAGGTAAGCACAAACTAAGTGCTCTGGGCATGACACTCAGGGCAGAGAGGGATAAAATCCTCAGGTTGCAATCTTTTTCTATTCAGTATGAACTGGTGTTGTTATGCTGAAATTCATTTCACTCAGTAGATGACCAGCCCAAGTTTCGATGCATTAAGAAGGGTACTTAAAGCTGGTGCAGTGGGACAACCCAGAGGGATGGGATGGGGAGGGAGGCTGGAGGGGGGTTCAGGATAGGGGGTGGGGGCTGTACACCCGTGGCTGATTCATGTCAATGTATGGCAAAACCCATCACAATATTGTATTATGTGCATTTTCTAATTGTTGTACAATCATTGTTTATATAATAAAATGAGGAGAAACCAAGGGGAAAAAAATTCATTTCACTCAAAGCAGTTTTGGGTGTTGGCAGGGGAGAGATGCCAATAAAATCTAAGTTTAGTATAAAATTAAAAGGAGTATGTGCAGAAAGAAAAATTCATGACTCATTCAATTTTTATTTAGCTGTATAATATTGAGTACTAGATTCACTAGGAAATTTTGGGAAATAGCCTGGCTCTATGCTATATTGTGGAATAATAGAATCCCTGAAAATTGACACAGCAAGGGACTTCAGGAACCAAGCCCCCATTTCTTTTCCTAGATGAAACTCAGAGAGGTTAGGTAATTTCAAGGTCACACAGTGATTAGTAGTAGAGCTAGGGACCAGAATATGTATTACCTTCATCCCAGCCCGATGCATTTGGACATCAAAGGATGCTTAAGAGTCTTAGTTTGAACTCATACTTTCTGAGGTCATTAAAAATATGTTACTTGTAAAAAGCTTTACTTTCAAGCACTCAGCTGTGTGCAGACAGATAAATGCAGATTAGAGTTTGTTCTCCTGTGAGCAGGTTACTGTTCTATTTTTAATATTTTACCTATTGATACTCTAGAGATCAAATTCTTCTGCCTATTGTTCTATTACCAGCACTCATTAGACAGGCCTTGTTACATATAAAACATTGTCTTTGTTTTGCTGCCAGTGAAAACATTCATGTAGATGCAAGAACATTTGCTCTTTACATGGCTAGAAAAAAGCAGAATAGTATTCTTGTTTTAACTGGACCAATCCTTTATGAAGCACTTATTTCCATCATGATCTTTCTTTAGAGAACTCAAAAAGCAATGTGTTTACCATAATAATTTGGAGGAAGAAGTCAGAAAACAAGATTTTATAAAACATAATTGCTTTAGAGTCTAAAAATAGAATTATGCCAAGAGTAGGAGATATCAAATCACCTCAGATCAAGTGTCCTTTTAATTTAAAACATTTCTAAATGCACATTTGGAAAAGGATTCAGGCAATGTGTCCTTATGCAATTTAAGTGCAGGCAAATTCTAACACTTAAAAATGTCATTAAGGGGAAAAAAGGAGGCATTAGGGTGATCTTTATTTCCTCCTGGTTGGTGCCTGTTCTGAGTTTGTTTTCTTTTGGTGTTTCTGATCCCCAAAGCTCTATTAAAAAGGGATGTCGGGGTCTGTTACTTTTCACCCTCTCTTTACAGTTCTAAACCTGTCTCTGAATCCTATGGAGATGCTGCAGAAATCCCTAAGGTTACCAAAGCAATTTTCCAGCAAATGGATATAACCTCCTTTGTACACAGGGATAAACCAAAATACTAAAAACAGATGTGTAGGACTCAGAACAGAACGAAACATTCTGATACTTGACTGGATTTTTGTATTTATTACCCACCTTCAACTCAGCAACTGCCTTATTGCAATCCCATGCCTACCAAAAAGGAGCACCCTTGGGGGTCCACTGTGGTGAGATAGAAGCATCTACATCCTTGAGTACTAAGAATCCTGTCTTTTGGGCTTTTGCAGCATTTTTATCAGAATGCTGATTGTAGTGTTCTGAAAGACAATTGTATGTAACATGTTGACATGAACAAGTTAAATTGTTCATTTTCTTTCAGTTCAGTTCAGTTGCTCAGTCGTGTCCAACTATTTTCAGCCCCATGAATCGCAGCACACCAGGCCTCCCTGTCCATCACCATCTCCCGGAGTTTACTCAAACTCATGTCCATCAAATTGGTGATGCCATCCGGTCATCTCATCCTCTGTCGTCCCCTTCTCCTCCTGCCCCCAATCCTTCCCAGCATCAGAGTCTTTTCCAATGAGTCAACTCTTTGCATGAGGTGGCCAAAGTATCTGAGTTTCAGCTTTAGCATCATTCCTTCCAATGGACACCCAGGACTGATCTCCTTTGGAATGGACTGGTTGCATCTTCTTGCAGTCCAAGGGACTCTCATTTTCCTTAGGCCACCCAAATTACCTGCATTCTGAGTGGTTGAATTATAGATCTCCTATATACAATGTCAGCTATTTTACATCAATTCTAGCTTCTTGGATTTAATTTATGTTATTTAAAAATTTTTTTATCCATTCATTAAAAAAAAGAAGATTTTTGAGGCCCTAGAATATGCCAAGCTCTGTGCCTTAAAAGAAACTTGTAAAGATTAATTTAAGATATTATTCACAGACAACCGGAAAAATTTCAAGGATGATGTTAATTGAAAAAGAAAGACTTGGTATGATTGCAGCTCTCTAAAAATGCATCAACTCAGGTATAGAACAAAGGGAAATGAGACTTGGGACTTCCCTGATGGTCCAGTGGTTAAGAATCTGCCTGCCAATGCAGGGGACACAGGTTCAGTTCCTGTTCCAGGAAGATCCCACATTCCTTGGAGCCACTAAACTCGAGCACCACATCTACCGATCTGGCACCCTAGAGCCCGAGCACCACAACTAGGGAGTAGCCTTTGCTCACTGCAATTAGAGAAAGCTCGCACACAGCAAAGAAAATCCATTGCAGCCAAAAATAAATAAAAATAATAAAAAAGGAAATGAAAATTGTTTGTATTAGGGTTGAGTGATTATAGAAGATTTTTTCCTTAAACATAATCAAAATTTCTAAGCTTTTAGGAAGAAAAAAATTTATATATACATACCATTTAGTTTAGATAATTCTGAATAATTCAAGTTACCAGAATTTCCCATATCTGTCTTTTTCACTCCTGTGTCTCCAGAACCTAGCATACAGTCTAGCATATAAAGGTTTTACCAGTGTTTGTTGAATGAAGTAATTCAAGTGAAAGAATTGTGGATCTTTTATTAATTTGGAGTCATCATCTCATCTGTTGATCTGATGTTCACAAAGGCCTGTCTGGCATTTGCCTGTAGTCGGCAAAACTGTAACGGATCACTCTGTTTTGTATTATTTATAGGAATATTTTGCACCATTTCCCTCTGCACTTACGCTGCCAGCATCTCCTATGATTTGAACCGGCTCCCGAAGCTAATTTATAGCCTGCCTGATGATGTGGAACACGGCTACAGCTGGTCTATCTTTTGTGCCTGGTGCAGTTTAGGCTTTATTGTGGCAGCTGGAGGTCTCTGCATTGCTTACCCATTTATCAGCCGGACCAAGATTGCACATCTAAAGTCTGGCAGGGACTCCACGGTATGACTGTCCACACTCAAGTTCACTGCTTGGTGGCCCCGTCCACAGTGCGGACGACTCTTGAAGGGGACGGAATGGAGTTTGAGTCAGGATCCCAAGCACAAATACCGTCTTTTACATTCCAGTCTGTTGCCTGCCAGCCCCTTGTGGATGACTGATATCATGCAAAACCTCCATACTTTTCTGAGGACAAGACTACTGTGGATTCAAGTGCTTTAACGACTATTTATGCTTTGACTATGAGGAGTAGGGAACAGTGCCATGGAACATTTCTCGGTTTAGAAAGAAAGGAAACCGCAATGGAGATATTTGTACGACTGCCACTTATTTCAGAAAGTTTGTATATAACAATTACCCGAGAGTCATTTCTATTTGCAAAAGGATTCATAACAAAGCGAGAATAATTTTCTTGTTGTTGTACCATGCTTGTTAAATTTTCATGCCGCACCTTCAGGACTTGTCCTAATGGTCTCTTGTTGTGTCAGCTCCAAATACTTGTGCATTATTTGTTGATGTTTTTTGTTACAAGAAGATTCTTCTGTTGCCTTATTTATTTTTAATTGAAGTCTCTTCTCCATCTTTGTACTGGAATCGCAATCATAAGAGAAACAGACCAGCCGTGGAAGAGTTACCCTGTAATACTATGCAGTATTGTTTGAAGTCCTATGTGGTGTTCAACCTGTCTCTTCACGGTAACCGGATCTCTGCATTAAATGACTGCCTCCTTGTTAATCTGGGTGTGTTTTTCTGTCTTTCAGCCGTGGCAGTAGGTCTCCCTAGCCATTTGGACAGGTGAGAACTCTTGTTTTTAACAGACTTGTTTCATTTCAGTGAGGTTGGTCATTTTTATTCATCTTTTGTGGCACCCACACACGTGCTATTGACAAAAGATATCATTGTTCAAGCTTCTTTTAAAGCCTTACTAAGTATTTTGAGTTTTCGTCTCTCCCTCTTCCTCTCTGTTTGCCGTCTGCCTGGTGTTTAGCCAGTGATAAGGATTTACAGTTTCTGGTCTTATCCTTGGACCTCCTAAGCCAATGGGTTTCAGCCTTGGCTGCACATCAGAATCACCTGCTTAATCATCACTTGTACCTAAACTGGGCCCTGTCCCAGACCAATTATCATAGCATATCTGCAGCTGGGCCTCAGCTTAAATATTTTTGGAAAAGAAACACCTCAGGTATGACATGCAGCTGTGATAGAGGGTCACTGTACTGGGCCAGAGCTGTGGTTGTCTCCTTAACAGCTAACATTCATTTAACACGTACTGTGTGCCAGTAACTGGACTATGTTTTTTCCAGGTATAATATCATTCAAATCCTCTCAAAAGTTCTATCGGGGAGGGTTAGGCCTCCAAGCTTTGTGGATGACCAGCCTCAAGACGGAAGACAGAGCCCAGAGACAGCGACAGAGAGACATCATCAGTTTCTTGGACGTGAACTCGTACACACCTAAAGCAAAACGGTCCTAGAGAAACACCCCTCAGTAGATGGCAGGCAGGCTATGGCAGTGGTCTTTGCTACCTGGGGGAGAAGGAGGCTACCATTTCGAAGGGAGTTGATGTCAGGTTGGCTCATTAGTTACCAGGGAAACAAGAAGCTGAGACACGTTCCCTCACAGCCCCCGCCCCTCAGGTTAACAGCGATCATGAGGGTGTATGTTTCCCTTTAATAAACTAGCAGGCCGAGCCATTCTGGTCTCAGGGGCAGGGGCAAGCGTACTCCCTTGAGTAGGGTGTAGGTAGAGCAGGGATGGATCAAGCAGGGAATGTGGTGAGAGTAAGAAGAACTGTCTGAGGGGCCTGAGCATCCAGGTAGGTACTTTTATTCCATTTTACTGACAATGAAGCTAAAGGGCAGACTCAGAGCATTTGCTTCTTCTTCTTTTTTTTAATGTGTGTGTATTAGGACAAAATTAAAACTCTTCCATGGCGTTTCCTTACCTTTTAAATAGAAGAGTGTGTATGTTCAGTTCCTAAGCCGTATCTGACTCTTTATGGCACTGTGGACTATATATAGTCTGCCAGGCTCCTCTGTCCATGGGGTTTTCTCAACAAGAATGCTGGAGTAGGTTGCCATTTCCTCCCCCTGGGGATTGTCCCAAACTAGGGATTGAGCCAGCATCTCCTGTGTCTTCTGCTTTGGCAGGCGGATTCTTTACCACTGTGCCACCTGGGAAGCCCTAAATGGAAGGGTGGGTTTCCTATCTAACTTTTTTGCTTTTCCTTTTAACTTTGGCATTATCTGGTATTCTACACACAACATGTGAGAAAGATGGGCTATAAAAGAAAAAAGATGTTATACCAGAAGTACAGCAGTGTTTCAGATTTTAATTTTGTAAAAGATTTTTCTCTCTTCATGATAAAACCTGATTTGGTAATTGTAAAAGGACAGTGATAATCTACCTACCCCTGCCCCAAAATCAAACTTGATTTCCAAGCGATGGTGTCAACATATTGGCATGTAAGCCTTTCAGAAGAGGTTAGATGATCTGGGTGATCTCATAAGCTCTTCCTGAGGCCTGTGGCTATATTCCCCGACAATCTTTCAGGCCTATTTAATAAACCCATCCCTCTGGATGAGATCAGAGATGTATAGAAAGGGGCAATTATTTTCATTTATTACTTATGTGGGAAAATTTCAAAGCCGGAGAGCCGTTTCTTTGAAGTTTTCTTTAAGGAGCCCCATAGAAGATGTCAGGACTCTTGAGCATTTATATTCCAACCACCAGAGCAGCATCTGAGTAAGTGACTTTTGAAGTTTCTGAGAAGCTTCCCAGGGGCTTGAGGTGTGAGTGGAAGAGAGCCTCAGAGTGACAGAAGGTTGAAGGGTTCACATACTAGAAAGATTTGCCCAGAAGCCAGGGGAGTACACTTAGGATTCAAACTTGTGTTGGCAAGAACAGAGCTTCCCTGCCTTTCAGCCAAAGTGAGCTCAGAGCAATGTTTCTTGCTTTCTATTTACTGTCTTAGAGTGTGAGTAAATATTGCCAAAGACTGGCATTTGGCTTCCAGTCCTTAGGCTTCTCATAGAGGTGTTTTCTTAATTGTCTTGCAAATGAGGAGTGATTGAAATGGCCACACAGTACTGCATGTGCAGAAGAATTAATTAATGTTGTTCTCATGTTCTCTCTCTCCCATTTGGAGTAGCATGCCTGTAGCTAGGCTGCGAGTGTGTGTGTGTGTGTGTGTGTGTATTTTTTTGCCTTGGGTATTTTTGCAGAGCAGAAAGCAGAGGTAGCTGATCTCCTTGAAGAGAGGATGCAGAAGTCCAGAAGGGAGGCCAGGCTAGAGGACTGACTTTGTGGGCGAGAAGTGCTCAAGGGCATCCCGGAGACTGGAGAGAGAAAAGGGTGGCAGGCCTGTGATTAGCTGGGTCTGTGCATTTCTTGGAAGGATTTCACCAATGACTCCGTGAAAGAACCCACCTGCAGTGCAGAAGACCAGGTTTGATCCCGGGGTCGGGAAGATCCCCTGGAGGAGGAAATGGCAGCCTGCTCCAGTATTCTTGCCTGAAAATTCCCATGGGTGGAGGAGCCTGGCGGAATATAGTCCAGAGGGTCACAAAGAGTCGGACATAACTGAGCAACTAAGCACAAGCACGTGAATTTCTTGAGGTTATCAGGACCTTGGGAAGGATGGCTGTGTGGGTGTCCAGAAATACTGGGCCCTTAGTACAATGGCTCTCATGCCCCAACCATGGTTTCAGAGCAACAGAATCAATGGGCGGGGAGGGACCACTCCTTGGAATAATAGATGTCTCAGTGGTGGCCTGTCTGAACCTTAGGAAGTCTGGGGATGTTGGTACAGTGTGTGTGTGTCCCCAGTAATGACTGAGAGCAAATACCCCCTAAACCTGCAAGGAAGGGCTTTGAATAAAAAGTAAATAAATTTACAGAACACCTGAGATTGTAGAATAAGATTCAAGTCCATCTGCCATATATAGATAACATTTACCAAAAAAGAGAGCTCTACCCAAAGCCTTTATGAGATAATCATAGGCTCTGTGGACCCCTCCTTTTTATCAGTATCATTTTTGGTTTATTTGCAATGTTAGAACATTGCTGCCCACTCAAAGGAAACTCTACCCCCTCCTTCTCTGAAGCACCATGACCCTTGATAAGCAAGAGTCCTGCTGCTGCTGCTAAGTCACTTCAGTCGTGACCAACTCTGTGTGACCCCATAGATGGCAGCCCACCAAGNGCTGTGATAGAGGGTCACTGTACTGGGCCAGAGCTGTGGTTGTCTCCTTAACAGCTAACATTCATTTAACACGTACTGTGTGCCAGTAACTGGACTATGTTTTTTCCAGGTATAATATCATTCAAATCCTCTCAAAAGTTCTATCAGGTAGGGTTAGGCCTCCAAGCCTTGTGGATGACCAGCCTCAAGACGGAAGACAGAGCCCAGAGACAGCGACGGAGAGACATCATCAGTTTCTTGGACGTGAAATCGTACACACCTAAAGCAAAACGGTCCTAGAGAAACACCCCTCAGTAGATGGCAGGCAGGCTATGGCAGTGGTCTTTGCTACCTGGGGGAGAAGGAGGCTACCATTTCGAAGGGAGTTGATGTCAGGTTGGCTCATTAGTTACCAGGGAAACAAGAAGCTGAGACACGTTCCCTCACAGCCCCCGCCCCTCAGGTTAACAGCGATCATGAGGGTGTATGTTTCCCTTTAATAAACTAGCAGGCCGAGCCATTCTGGTCTCAGGGGCAGGGGCAAGCGTACTCCCTTGAGTAGGGTGTAGGTAGAGCAGGGATGGATCAAGCAGGGAATGCGGTGAGAGTGAGAGAAGAACTGTCTGAGGGGCCTGAGCATCCAGGTAGGTACTTTTATTCCATTTTACTGACAATGAAGCTAAAGGGCAGACTCAGAGCATTTGCTTCTTCTTCTTTTTTTTAATGTGTGTGTATTAGGACAAAATTAAAACTCTTCCATGGCGTTTCCTTACCTTTTAAATAGAAGAGTGTGTATGTTCAGTTCCTAAGCCGTATCTGACTCTTTATGGCACTGTGGACTATATATAGTCTGCCAGGCTCCTCTGTCTATGGGGTTTTCTCAACAAGAATGCTGGAGTAGGTTGCCATTTCCTCCCCCTGGGGATTGTCCCAAACTAGGGATTGAGCCAGCATCTCCTGTGTCTTCTGCTTTGGCAGGCGGATTCTTTACCACTGTGCCACCTGGGAAGCCCTAAATGGAAGGGTGGGTTTCCTATCTAACTTTTTTGCTTTTCCTTTTAACTTTGGCATTATCTGGTATTCTACACACAACATGTGAGAAAGATGGGCTATAAAAGAAAAAAGATGTTATACCAGAAGTACAGCAGTGTTTCAGATTTTAATTTTGTAAAAGATTTTTCTCTCTTCATGATAAAACCTGATTTGGTAATTGTAAAAGGACAGTGATAATCTACCTACCCCTGCCCCAAAATCAAACTTGATTTCCAAGCGATGGTGTCAACATATTGGCATGTAAGCCTTTCAGAAGAGGTTAGATGATCTGGGTGATCTCATAAGCTCTTCCTGAGGCCTGTGGCTATATTCCCCGACAATCTTTCAGGCCTATTTAATAAACCCATCCCTCTGGATGAGATCAGAGATGTATAGAAAGGGGCAATTATTTTCATTTATTACTTATGTGGGAAAATTTCAAAGCCGGAGAGCCGTTTCTTTGAAGTTTTCTTTAAGGAGCCCCATAGAAGATGTCAGGACTCTTGAGCATTTATATTCCAACCACCAGAGCAGCATCTGAGTAAGTGACTTTTGAAGTTTCTGAGAAGCTTCCCAGGGGCTTGAGGTGTGAGTGGAAGAGAGCCTCAGAGTGACAGAAGGTTGAAGGGTTCACATACTAGAAAGATTTGCCCAGAAGCCAGGGGAGTACACTTAGGATTCAAACTTGTGTTGGCAAGAACAGAGCTTCCCTGCCTTTCAGCCAAAGTGAGCTCAGAGCAATGTTTCTTGCTTTCTATTTACTGTCTTAGAGTGTGAGTAAATATTGCCAAAGACTGGCATTTGGCTTCCAGTCCTTAGGCTTCTCATAGAGGTGTTTTCTTAATTGTCTTGCAAATGAGGAGTGATTGAAATGGCCACACAGTACTGCATGTGCAGAAGAATTAATTAATGTTGTTCTCATGTTCTCTCTCTCCCATTTGGAGTAGCATGCCTGTAGCTAGGCTGCGAGTGTGTGTGTGTGTGTGTGTGTGTATTTTTTTGCCTTGGGTATTTTTGCAGAGCAGAAAGCAGAGGTAGCTGATCTCCTTGAAGAGAGGATGCAGAAGTCCAGAAGGGAGGCCAGGCTAGAGGACTGACTTTGTGGGCGAGAAGTGCTCAAGGGCATCCCGGAGACTGGAGAGAGAAAAGGGTGGCAGGCCTGTGATTAGCTGGGTCTGTGCATTTCTTGGAAGGATTTCACCAATGACTCCGTGAAAGAACCCACCTGCAGTGCAGAAGACCAGGTTTGATCCCGGGGTCGGGAAGATCCCCTGGAGGAGGAAATGGCAGCCTGCTCCAGTATTCTTGCCTGAAAATTCCCATGGGTGGAGGAGCCTGGCGGAATATAGTCCAGAGGGTCACAAAGAGTCGGACATAACTGAGCAACTAAGCACAAGCACGTGAATTTCTTGAGGTTATCAGGACCTTGGGAAGGATGGCTGTGTGGGTGTCCAGAAATACTGGGCCCTTAGTACAATGGCTCTCATGCCCCAACCATGGTTTCAGAGCAACAGAATCAATGGGCGGGGAGGGACCACTCCTTGGAATAATAGATGTCTCAGTGGTGGCCTGTCTGAACCTTAGGAAGTCTGGGGATGTTGGTACAGTGTGTGTGTGTCCCCAGTAATGACTGAGAGCAAATACCCCCTAAACCTGCAAGGAAGGGCTTTGAATAAAAAGTAAATAAATTTACAGAACACCTGAGATTGTAGAATAAGATTCAAGTCCATCTGCCATATATAGATAACATTTACCAAAAAAGAGAGCTCTACCCAAAGCCTTTATGAGATAATCATAGGCTCTGTGGACCCCTCCTTTTTATCAGTATCATTTTTGGTTTATTTGCAATGTTAGAACATTGCTGCCCACTCAAAGGAAACTCTACCCCCTCCTTCTCTGAAGCACCATGACCCTTGATAAGCAAGAGTCCTGCTGCTGCTGCTAAGTCACTTCAGTCGTGACCAACTCTGTGTGACCCCATAGATGGCAGCCCACCAAGCTCCCCCATCCCTGGGATTCTCCAGGCAAGAACACTGGAGTGGGTTGCCATTTCCTTCTCCAATGCATGAAAGTGAAAAGTGAAAGTGAAGTTGCCCAGTTGTGTCCGACCCTCAGCGACCCCATGGACTGCAGCCTTCCAGGCTCCTCCGTCCACGGGATTTTCCAGGCAAGAGTACTGGAGTGGGGTGCCATTGCCCCCTCCGAAGCAAGAGTCCTGGTATACTTCAAATATTTGTTGAATTCTAAGTGGTTTTCTAGGCGCTTGGGGAACACCAATGAAGCAAAATAGACCAAAATTATTGCCCCTGTGAAGCTTTTTCTAGTGAAATGCAATAAAGTGCAAATAAAAAGCTTGTTACCCTTTCAAACCTCATGTGCATGCTAAGTCACTTCAGTCATGCACAACTCTTTTCAGCTATATATTATAACTCGCCACGTTCCTCTGTCCATGGAATTCTCCAGATGAGAACACTGGAGTGAGTTGCCATTTTCTCCTCCAGGGGATCCTCCCGACCCAGGAATCAAGCCTGCATCTCTTGGATCTCCTGCATTGGCTGGTGGATTCTTTACCACTAGCACCACCTAGGAAGTCCCTTCAGGCCCCACAGGATTCCATAAATCCAGGATTAAAGTAATTCAACCCAGTTATTAAGTAAGTTTCTTTTGAATTATGTTTTCGTTGGCTATGTACTTCACTTCATATCTTTCTTATTTGAATCTATCCTCAGTAACATGAAAAGTACATTATTAATTTTTTTTGGCAGAGGGGATGAGTTTGCCTCTTGAAGAGTTCCAGTTGACTAATCACCTGCTCACCCCTAACTGGATGATAGACTCTTGCAAGGTGTAAACTGTGTCTTGTTTGAGTTTTGTCTCCAGTGTTTAGCTCTGGAGCCCAACAGGTGCTTATAAACCTTTGTGGAATAAATGTATGAGTTCAGTCATAAAAACAAACTCTCCACTTCCCTGGACAGAACTGACTCTGTTAGCACCAATTTTAGGGTATCGATAAAAAATAAACAGTCGTATAATAGGCTAAATGGAATGAGAAAATAGCTTGGCAAGCAAGGAAGTCTCATTATAACAATTAAAAGGACTATTAACCTAAACTATCCCAGATATAACTTGAAATGTGTTATGAACTAAGTACCATGGGACATTTATTTGATGGTTCAAACAGTATTACATTAGTAACCTCAATATGGTTCTACACCTCATTTTAAAGTTTTTCCATTTGTGTGCTGATATGTTTCAAATCTCTAATTAGAATTCTGAAAGGAATGCTTCAAAAATGATTTCCTAAACCCTTTTCAGTTGCATTATTTGAATTTCCCTGGGGCCCTGTCATTTGACCGGAAGTTCTCCTTGCTGTAGGACAACCACAAATGCCTGAAGATGCTCAGGTCACCCCACTGCATACTGGGAACGTGGCTATCCAATATATTTCCTCTTTGTATACAACCTATATTTTGCCATCCTTCAAAAGAAAGATTTCTAATTGTTCTAAAACCTAATAGAATATATCTTCTTATAGCATCTATAAGAGGAAAACAAATTGGTCGGCTATAAAATAAGATACTTTTCTGTCTTATTTCCTATTTTTCCCTCTGTCAGCATGTACTGTACTGTAGAATACTGTCTGCTATGTGCAAGGCCTTGGGCTACACATGGACTTTTTTCAGGGTCTGTCTGCAGACAAGAAATGAGGAAAGTCCATTGACTGGAAGAGCTAGAGCAAGGGGCGGTGGTGTAGGAGAGACTTCCAAGATGGGCAGGGCCTTCTTGGTCACCATAAGGAGATGAGATTTTATTCTGGCCTTGAAAAGCAATGAAAGTCTTTAATGAAGGACAACAGTGGGATCTGATTTCTGTTTTAACAATGTCAGTGTTGTTGCTGGATGGAGAATAGATTGGAAGGAGGCAAGACTTGAAGTGGAGAAGGCCATTGAGAAGGAGAGGGGGTTGTTGCTGGAGTCCTGGAGATGTAATGGTGGGTACGAATATGATGAGGAAGATAGAAGTGGGGAGATATACTTTATAGATGGAATTGACAAGGGATGCTGGTAAGGTAGATGGAGGGGGGAAAAGAGGGGACATTATCAAGGATGACAGCTAAGTAATTTTTGGTTGTTCAGTTGCTAAGTCATGTCTGACTCTCTGTGACCCCATGAACTGCAGCATACCAGGCTTCCCCATCCTTCACTATCTCCCAGAGTTTGCTCAGATTATGTCCGTTGAGTCAGTGATGCCATCCAACCATCTCATCCTCTGTTATCCCCTTCTCCTCTTGCCCTCAATCTTTCCCAGCATCAAGGTCTTTTCCAGTGAGTCAGCTCTTCCCCTCAGGTGGCCAAAGTATCGGAGCTTCAGCTTCAGCCCTTCCAATGAATATTCAGGGTTGATTTCCTTTAGGATTGACTGGTTTGATCTCCTTACTGTCCAAGGGGCTCTGAAGAGTCTTCTTCAGCACCACAGTTCAAAAGCATCAATTCTTTGACACTCAGCCTTCTTTATGGTCCAACTCACACATCCGTACATGACTACTGGAAAAACCATAGCTCAGAATATTATGGACCTTTGTCAGCAAAGTGATGTCTCTGCTTTTTAACACATTGTCTAGGATTGGCATAGCCTTTCTTCCAAGAAGCAAGCATCTTTTAATTTTGTGGCTGCAGTCACCATCCACAGCAATTTTGGAGCCCAAGAAAATAGGTTATTTACTAAGGAAATTATGGTTCTTATATCAAAAAGGCATATAGTAATTTGAAAATACAAAGTTTTATGGCAAACACAGTGTCACCTAGGATGGCACCTGGGTTAAGATAAATCCTGAGTGGAGCCCAGGATTGAAAAGCTGTAGATGAGAATGTGTTCTAGTGACTGCAATGTGCCTTCTCTCTAATTGATCCAATGGCTAGCCTCGTCCTCTTTGGTTTATAGTTGCTCCCCAGAAGCTGCTTATACCAGTGTTGGCAAATAGGATTCAGTCTGAGTGTGAACTTGATCAATTACTGGTGTTGGGAAGATTTCAGTCCGGCCAGAGAGGAAAGGATGTAGTGATTGTAAGTGAATGGGGAAGGCAGATGTCATGCCCTGGCCACCTCTAGCTTAAATTCTACCTGAGAGACTATTGGCCTGCTTTCATTAAGTCTCCATCATGTCTGAGAGCTGGCATTACTGACATTCACCAAATGCACAGACCACTACCCCATCATCTGCTCGTTCTGGATGGCCAAGTCTTGGATGATGCCCCCACCTTGAGAGCGTGGGTTGTGAGTGTAGAGAACTGTATTCTCAAGCTATTTAGGAAACATTCTAAATTGACACAGGCCCCTGGAGGTAAATCCCCTAAATACTGTGTAGATGTGGAATGACATCCTCTGGGAACTCTGGAAAGTGCATGGAAACTTTGCTGGAGCAGGGGGTCATGAAGGCTCCACTGGATCCTGGCAAGAAGGGCCTGGGACCCCACTGACAGTGCCCCCGAACACAACAGATCCCTCAAAACTCACAGAGAGATGTCAGGCTCTGGATGTTTAGTTCTTGAATTATAAAACACCACTTATTTTTATCCTCCTGGCTTTGCCTGTCAATCAAGTTGACTGAGATGAGGCCTCAATACTTGCTTCGGGAATTGGGCCATGCTGGAACCTAACTTCACTGGCTGTGGCATCAGTGGGCTTCACACTCATTCCCCACACATGAAACACATCACAGCTCTCCACACCGGTGGAAGCTGTTAAGCACTGGGCTGCAAAAGGGACCCAGGCGGCTGCATAAATTGTTGAGGTTTTCTCATCTCCCCCTAAGCCCTGGTTTCTATTTGTTAGTTCTGGACTCTCTTGGGTGCCCAAAAAAACCACTTCCCATTTTCAAAGCACTTGAGTTTAAGAGGCTGGTGCTGGAGTTTTATTCCTGTCAATTTCCAGGTCTCCTTCATTCTTGTAAATGTTAGATATAAATGAGAAGTGGAAAAGAAAGCTCTGATTTTTAAGTCCTCTCCAGTTCTGTCTCTTAACATCGATGAGATGCTGAAGGGGATGGACTGAGTTTTCTTAGGGACTGTTTCAGGCCATGTTCCTTACAAACATTCAGTTCATTTCAGTTGCCCAGTCATGTCTGACTCTTTGTGACCCCATGGACTGCAGCACACCAGGCTTCCCTGTCCATCACCAACTCCCAGAGCTTGCTCACACTCATGTCCATTGAGTTGGTGATGCCATCCAACCGTCTCATTATCTGTTGTCCCCTTCTCCTCCTGCCCTCAGTCTTTCCCAGCATCAGAGTCTTTTCCAATGAGTCAGTTCTTCACATCAAGTGGCCACAGTATTGGAGTTTCAGCTTTAGCATCAGTCCTTCCA
>SJYA01001590.1:787013-809000 GCA_006410615.1 Neotragus moschatus
TTCCACTGTATAATCATAAGGGATTTGATTTAGGTCATACCTGAATGGTCTAATGGTTTTCCCCACTTTCTTCAATTTAAGTCTGAATTTGGCAATAAGGAGTTCATGATCTGAGCCACAGTCAGCTCCCAGTCTTGTTTTTGCTGACTGTATAGAGCTTCTCCATCTTTGGCTGCAAAGAATATGCTGCTGCTAAGTCACTTCAGTCGTGTCTGACTCTGTGCAGCCCTATGGACCGCAGCCCACCAGGTTCCTCTGTCCCTGGGATCCTCCAGGCAAGAATGCTGGAGTGGGTTGCCATTTCCTTCTCCAATGCATGCATGCATGCTAAATCGCTTCAGTCGTGTCTGACTTTGGGCAACCCTATGGACAGCAGACCACCCGGCTCCTCTGTCCACAAGATTCTCTAGAAAAGAACACTGGAGTGGGTTGCCATTTCCTTCTCCAGCAAAGAATATAATCAAGCTGATTTCGGCGTTGACTGTCTGTTGATGTCCGTGTGTAGAGTCTTCTCTTGTGTTGTTGGAAGAGGGTGTTTGCTATGACCAGTGTGTTCTCTTGGCAAAACTCTGCCTTCGTTTTCAGGCAAAGACTTTGACTAGCTTTGTTTTGAGCTCCAAGGCCAAATTTGCCTGTTACTCCAGGTATCTCTTGACTTCCTACTTTTGCATTCCAGTCCCCTATAAGGAAAAGGACATCTCTCTTGGGTGTTAGTTATAGAAGGTCTTGTAGGTCTTCATAGAACCATTCAACTTCAGCTTCAGCATTACTGACTGGGGCATAGACTTGGATTACTGTGATATAGAATGGTTTGCCTTGGAAACGAACAGAGATCATTCTGTCGTTTTTGAGACTGCATTCAAGTACTGCATTTCAGACTCTTTCGTTGACTATGAAGGCTAATCCATTTCTTCTAAGGGATTCTTGCCCACAGTAGTAGATATAATGATCATCTGAGTTAAATTCACTGATTTCAGTCCATTTTAGGTTCTATAGCTCTTTCTAAATGGAGAAACTAAAGCTCCATGTGGTTAAATCACCTTCTCTAAGGTATCAAATGGCAGAACCAAGGTTTAGATTCTGGCCTGCTGACTCCAAAGTCATTACTTTTTCCACTTTTCCACATGACATCCACACCACCTACTGGAGCCCCAGGACAAACACTGCCAGTACACTTTTAACTATATTTGATTTTATTTTTCAAAGTTGTATACATCTAGATACGTTCATACTCCCCCACATTTTTTTTATGGTTTCCCCTTGGAAGTTATTGCTCTGCAGTTTTTAATCAAGCTACTGCATTTCTAAACCAGAGCACACACTGACCTTTGTAATTCTCTAAAGAATGCCAGACCTATTTTTACAAGCACAGAACCTCTCCTTACATGAGTGACCTTCAGCAGCCTAAAGGTATGACAGCAATTTTAATTACCTTCTTGGCACTTTCCCCACTGAACATTTTGAGAAATTCCCATGTCACCAGGGTGGCTCAAAGATTAATATTTAAGTGGGTGGGTCTGCCTTCTTTTGTCCTGAGAAAGCATTCCTGATGGCTTTTGAAAAATTAAATGAGAGCTGTTACTCAGAAAGGAGGCTATATGGTTAGAGATAGTATCAGATCTCAGAGACTCATGGACATTAGTCCTTGTTTTGTGACTGTCTTGATGTACAGTATTGAAAACCAATCACCTCTCCTGAACCTCTAGACACATCCATGAGCTTATGTGATTTCCAGGGATGTTGGCAATCACCACAACTTTTGAGAAGCCCATGAAATACTTTGAATACTTCTGTAAACTTTTATTTATCCAAGTTGAATGCAAATTGACTTTGAAAATAGAGCATGGCAATTACACAAACAGTAAAGTAAAGCCATCTGATATTGAGTCAAAAAAGGATATCCTACAGGTTCTTCTTATTATTTTTTTTAATGAGTTAAGGAGAGTACTTCATTTTATGTTTTCTCTTAGAGAGGTTGATCACTGAGTGGTGTGTTCAAAACCAAATCAAACCTCAGTGCAGCCTTGGAAGGTATATGGAGGCCCTCATCATCATCTNGAGCATGGCAATTACACAAACAGTAAAGTAAAGCCATCTGATATTGAGTCAAAAAAGGATATCCTACAGGTTCTTCTTATTATTTTTTTTAATGAGTTAAGGAGAGTACTTCATTTTATGTTTTCTCTTAGAGAGGTTGATCACTGAGTGGTGTGTTCAAAACCAAACCAAACCTCAGTGCAGCCTTGGAAGGTATATGGAGGCCCTCATCATCATCTCTGTTGACAAGAGAGGACACTGAGACTGAGTACTAACCTAAGATCTCTTAACCAGTCTCTGGTGAGGCATCTAACACCTGAAACAGAAGAGCTAAGTAGCTTTTGAGGTTGAACAAAGTATCTGTATTCCTGCAAACACTTCAATGGGGCATCTGTGTCTGCTTTATACGCCTCTGCTGTGGCTACAGTAAATCACTATTGTGCCAACACATTTCTCAGATAAAGTGGACTGGGGGATGGAAACTAAACCAAGTGTGAAAGGTAATCTGGAGGAGATAACACAAGTGATTAATGCGGTATTGATTCAAAGGATGAGCTAGTTCTTAAAGAATTTTCCAAATCAAGTAACAGTTTAAAGAGTGTTCATAGGACGGAGGAATAGTTTTCAAGGGAACTGAGGTGAAGGAGAGGGAGTAATGAGGGTGAGCTGGAGAGAGATGGATTAAGGGGCTAAGAGTTTTGTGGAGCTGGACAGGGCCAGATGCATGGATGCCCGCTTTTCACAACCTTGTCCAAAAAAATACCAGTGACTGTGGGGAGCCAAAGGAGTGAAGAATGCAATGGGTTAAAGTGAAATTTAGTACAACTTCATTATTTTTAAAAGCAGCCAGCCTGTGGGGCTGTGATACGCCTACATAATCAAGAAGGGTGTCACAGAAAATGTCAAGCTTTTACCTAGTAACGATTGAGCAGCTGGTTCTGGGCTGCGTGATTCCATACATTCTAATGTCACAAAGGAAAGGAAAGCGGGTGAGGGGAATTTCCCTTCAGGGAATAACAGTTGAACATTTTTTCTTTTTTGGAGTGCATTCGTTTGTTCAGAGTGAGGGGGAACTAGCATCCAGGCCTTTCTGGCTCTGTTCATCTGGTTGGAAGATAACCATGGAATGGAGTCTTGTGGTCTTTTAATTACCAAATCTATATTGAGTGCCTAGTATGTGTCAGAGACTGACTTCAGTACAGGAGAGAAACTGAGCAAATCAGTAAGGCCACTGCCTTCAGGCATGTGCCGCTGTAATGGTGGGGAGACAGCCAACAGACAAGCATGTCATACATATAAAGAGAAATGGAAAAATAGCTCTGAGACTAGGTGTGAAGGGTGAGGTGGTGGCTGCTTTAGGTAAAGAGGCCATGATGGCCTTGCTTATCAGAGGGCATTTCAACTGAGAGCCTGAGTAGTGCAAGCATAAGAGGAGATGCTCAGGGAGAGGGCCAGCAAGTCCAAAGGCCTGAGATAGGACAGAACTTTGCACATTCCTGGGTTGACAAGGGGTCAGAATGAGAGAAGATGTGTCAGAGATGAAGTTAGATGGGTACCAGGGGCCAGATCAAGACTTTAGGTTTTATTCTGAGGAAAATGGGAAAAATGAGCAAGACAGTCATACATATTATCTGACTTCAGTTCAGTCGCTCAGTCGTGTCCAACTATTTGCGACCCCATGGACTGCAGCACACCAGGCTTCCCTGTCTATCACCAGCTCCTGCAGCTTGCTCAAACTCATGTCCACTGAGTCGGTGATGCCATCCAACCATCTCATCCTCTGTTATCCCCTTCTCCTCCTGCCTTCAGTCTTTCCCAGCATCAGGGTCTTTTCCAAGGAGTCATTTCTTTGCATCAGGTGGCCAAAGTATTGGAATTTCAGCTTTAGCATCAGTCCTTTCAATGAATATTCAGGACTGATTGCCTTTAGGCCACCACAGTTTGGTCTCAGGTCAAAAAACAGGGAGGGAGCGTAGCCCTGCCCATCAACAGAAAATTGGACAAAAGATTTATTGAGCATGGCCCCACCCATCAGAATAAGACCCAGTTTCCCCAACAGAAAGCTTCCATAAACTTCTTATCCTTATCTGTCAGAAGGCAGACAGAATGAAAACCACAATCACAGAAAACTCATCAAATTGATCATATGGACCACAGCCTTTTCTAACTCAATGAAACTACGAGCCATGCCGTGTGGGGCCACCCAAGATGGACAGGTCATGGTGGAGAGTTTTGACAAACCATGGTCCACTGGAGAAGGGGATGGCAAACCACTTCAGTCTTCTTGCCTTGAGAACTCCATGAACAGTATGAAAAGGCAAAAAGATAGGACACTGAAAGATGAACTATCTGACTTACATAAAAACAAAACCAAAAAACCTCTGGCCCAGTGAATTGTGTTAATACCCAGAGTCCAGGACTGGGCATTTGGGAGCCCCTGGAAGAATACATGGATAATATGCCCACTCTTCCGAGGTGAATTCAATCTAAATAGTGTAGACCTATCAAGGGGAGGAGCCACAGAAGGGCAGCTAGGAGGAGAGCCACTCAGTGGTAAGAGGAAATGTGAAAAGGAAGATGGGCAGGGAGAGGGCCTGGTGTAATTGTTCTCATTTATTACACATTTGAGAAGGCCATTACTTGCTGAAGGAACTTGATGAAAACTGACACTATTAAATGATTGTGGCATTCGGATGGCAAAATGACACTTCGAATTCTTGCATCTCTTGAGCATCATAAATTCACAGAATTTATATGAATGAGAGGGCAGTGCCCAGGGGACAGGAGTGGGCTTCAATAACCCAAGTGTGCAGAACAGGGTTCCCAGCTGCAACTGACAGAATCTACTCTAAGTAGTTTAGCAGAAGAAATGTCATTAAAAGATGATGTAACTAAAAGATGAAGCTAGCCATAACTAGGCATGTGTTCAGTTGTTTTAAACTCCCCACAAATCCATTATTTTTTGCTCTCAATCCTGGACTCTGTCCATCTTTCTCTGTCAAGCTCTTTCAGACAGTGATTTTGTCCTTCTATGTCTGGAGATCGGGGATAGCCCTGTCATACGCGGAGACCTCTGGCTGCTGTCTTCCTGCTCCCTGCCCACCTTTTCACTTTACCAGTGAGCATCCCAGAGCCTGACACACAGCAGGTACTCAGAGATGCTTGGTAGTCCAGTGAATGAAGGAGCAAGTTACTGAGTGAAAGAATAAGAGAATTGAATATGCCATAAACACTGTGTAAACATATGTAGTGTTTGTATAACATGCATGAAATCACTTAAGATTTATTACCAGGATTTTCCTGTGAAGAACTCTCATCTCACTAATTTTTGCCCCAAAGCTTTCTTGCATGGCTTCTTGAATGCTCCTGTTTACCCAATATCCAAGTGAGTGATTCCTCTTGAAAAATCAATATATTTAGAATCCCTGAGGAGGCTTAGTTTTCTAGGTTATGTAGAAAGTAGGCCTCTCCCCAGACAGCTGTCTGTCTCTCACGTGGCTTTCTGGGTGTCTCTTTAATTAACTGTCCTCAGATCCACAAACATCTATTTGTTCCCCTCCAACAGGAGCCAATTTAATTTCATTCAAGGAATATTAACTGTTCTTGGGGGCCACACCCTGTGCCAAGGGTGGGGGAAAATACGACAGAATACTCCCACTAGGAGATACCTCAAATTTTGGAAACTTGTTTTAAAAAGCTTTATCATTTTGTGCATTTGATTATTAAAGCTGTTTTAACAGACACTGAAACCATGATTTCACTCTGCCAAGTATGCAAAGATAGAACCACTGCCTGTGAAGATGTCCACCAACTGTCATTCAAGTCCATGAGGAAACATATTTTCTACCTGCCATTTGCTGCATCTTGGTTACACACAAAAAGATATCCAACTTTGCACGTTTCGTTTTTCTCTTCTANAGTATGCAAAGATAGAACCACTGCCTGTGAAGATGTCCACCAACTGTCATTCAAGTCCATGAGGAAACACATTTTCTACCTGCCATTTGCTGCATCTTGGTTACACACAAAAAGATATCCAACTTTGCACGTTTCGTTTTTCTCTTCTAAATACTCCAGTAAGGTTTAGGCACAGAATGAAAAAGACTGTATTTTTGTTCAACGTCTTTAGGAGGCCAAAACATTAAAAGTAATTTTGGTGAAGTGGGGGTATGGAAATTATATAAAATTAAGACCTGTGGCAAAAGGACAAACGCACACCTGGCAAATGGGTAAGCGCAGAACAGGTGAGCGAACCTCACCGAGAAGGAGAGGGCAGCGCCGGGAGGACGGGAGTGGGCTTCAGTAGCGCAGATGTGTGGGACAGGGTTCCCAGCTGCAACCGACAGGATCTGCTCTAGGCAGATTAGCAGAAGAGACGTCATTAGAAAAAAAAAAAATATATCAAGGTGTTCAGGAGGCCAGGAAATTAGTTTGTGTGGCTACCCAGCCAGAAGCATCATCCAGCTNAGGGAATAACAGTTGAACATTTTTTCTTTTTTGGAGTGCATTCGTTTGTTCAGAGTGAGGGGGAACTAGCATCCAGGCCTTTCTGGCTCTGTTCATCTGGTTGGAAGATAACCATGGAATGGAGTCTTGTGGTCTTTTAATTACCAAATCTATACTGAGTGCCTAGTATGTGTCAGAGACTGACTTCAGTACAGGAGAGAAACTGAGCAAATCAGTAAGGCCACTGCCTTCAGGCATGTGCCGCTGTAATGGTGGGGAGACAGCCAACAGACAAGCATGTCATACATATAAAGAGAAATGGAAAAATAGCTCTGAGACTAGGTGTGAAGGGTGAGGTGGTGGCTGCTTTAGGTAAAGAGGCCATGATGGCCTTGCTTATCAGAGGGCATTTCAACTGAGAGCCTGAGTAGTGCAAGCATAAGAGGAGATGCTCAGGGAGAGGGCCAGCAAGTCCAAAGGCCTGAGATAGGACAGAACTTTGCACATTCCTGGGTTGACAAGGGGTCAGAATGAGAGAAGATGTGTCAGAGATGAAGTTAGATGGGTACCAGGGGCCAGATCAAGACTTTAGGTTTTATTCTGAGGAAAATGGGAAAAATGAGCAAGACAGTCATACATATTATCTGACTTCAGTTCAGTCGCTCAGTCGTGTCCAACTATTTGCGACCCCATGGACTGCAGCACACCAGGCTTCCCTGTCTATCACCAGCTCCTGCAGCTTGCTCAAACTCATGTCCACTGAGTCGGTGATGCCATCCAACCATCTCATCCTCTGTTATCCCCTTCTCCTCCTGCCTTCAGTCTTTCCCAGCATCAGGGTCTTTTCCAAGGAGTCATTTCTTTGCATCAGGTGGCCAAAGTATTGGAATTTCAGCTTTAGCATCAGTCCTTTCAATGAATATTCAGGACTGATTGCCTTTAGGCCACCACAGTTTGGTCTCAGGTCAAAAAACAGGGAGGGAGCGTAGCCCTGCCCATCAACAGAAAATTGGACAAAAGATTTACTGAGCATGGCCCCACCCATCAGAATAAGACCCAGTTTCCCCAACAGAAAGCTTCCATAAACTTCTTATCCTTATCTGTCAGAAGGCAGACAGAATGAAAACCACAATCACAGAAAACTCATCAAATTGATCATATGTACCACAGCCTTTTCTAACTCAATGAAACTACGAGCCATGCCGTGTGGGGCCACCCAAGATGGACAGGTCATGGTGGAGAGTTTTGACAAACCATGGTCCACTGGAGAAGGGGATGGCAAACCACTTCAGTCTTCTTGCCTTGAGAACTCCATGAACAGTATGAAAAGGCAAAAAGATAGGACACTGAAAGATGAACTATCTGACTTACATAAAAACAAAACCAAAAAACCTCTGGCCCAGTGAATTGTGTTAATACCCAGAGTCCAGGACTGGGCATTTGGGAGCCCCTGGAAGAATACATGGATAATATGCCCACTCTTCTGAGGTGAATTCAATCTAAATAGTGTAGACCTATCAAGGGGAGGAGCCACAGAAGGGCAGCTAGGAGGAGAGCCACTCAGTGGTAAGAGGAAATGTGAAAAGGAAGATGGGCAGGGAGAGGGCCTGGTGTAATTGTTCTCATTTATTACACATTTGAGAAGGCCATTACTTGCTGAAGGAACTTGATGAAAACTGACACTATTAAATGATTGTGGCATTCGGATGGCAAAATGACACTTCGAATTCTTGCATCTCTTGAGCATCATAAATTCACAGAATTTATATGAATGAGAGGGCAGTGCCCAGGGGACAGGAGTGGGCTTCAATAACCCAAGTGTGCAGAACAGGGTTCCCAGCTGCAACTGACAGAATCTACTCTAAGTAGTTTAGCAGAAGAAATGTCATTAAAAGATGATGTAACTAAAAGATGAAGCTAGCCATAACTAGGCATGTGTTCAGTTGTTTTAAACTCCCCACAAATCCATTATTTTTTGCTCTCAATCCTGGACTCTGTCCATCTTTCTCTGTCAAGCTCTTTCAGACAGTGATTTTGTCCTTCTATGTCTGGAGATCGGGGATAGCCCTGTCATACGCGGAGACCTCTGGCTGCTGTCTTCCTGCTCCCTGCCCACCTTTTCACTTTACCAGTGAGCATCCCAGAGCCTGACACACAGCAGGTACTCAGAGATGCTTGGTAGTCCAGTGAATGAAGGAGCAAGTTACTGAGTGAAAGAATAAGAGAATTGAATATGCCATAAACACTGTGTAAACATATGTAGTGTTTGTATAACATGCATGAAATCACTTAAGATTTATTACCAGGATTTTCCTGTGAAGAACTCTCATCTCACTAATTTTTGCCCCAAAGCTTTCTTGCATGGCTTCTTGAATGCTCCTGTTTACCCAATATCCAAGTGAGTGATTCCTCTTGAAAAATCAATATATTTAGAATCCCTGAGGAGGCTTAGTTTTCTAGGTTATGTAGAAAGTAGGCCTCTCCCCAGACAGCTGTCTGTCTCTCACGTGGCTTTCTGGGTGTCTCTTTAATTAACTGTCCTCAGATCCACAAACATCTATTTGTTCCCCTCCAACAGGAGCCAATTTAATTTCATTCAAGGAATATTAACTGTTCTTGGGGGCCACACCCTGTGCCAAGGGTGGGGGAAAATACGACAGAATACTCCCACTAGGAGATACCTCAAATTTTGGAAATTTGTTTTAAAAAGCTTTATCATTTTGTGCATTTGATTATTAAAGCTGTTTTAACAGACACTGAAACCATGATTTCACTCTGCCAAGTATGCAAAGATAGAACCACTGCCTGTGAAGATGTCCACCAACTGTCATTCAAGTCCATGAGGAAACATATTTTCTACCTGCCATTTGCTGCATCTTGGTTACACACACAAAGATATCCAACTCTGCACGTTTCTTTTTTCTCTTCTAAATACTCCAGTAAGGTTTAGGCACAGAATGAAAAAGACTGTATTATTGTTCAACGTCTTTAGGAGGCCAAAACATTAAAAGTAATTTTGGTGAAGTGGGGGTGTGGAAATTATATAAAATTAAGACCTGTGGCAAAAGGACAAACGCACACCTGGCAAAAGGGTAAACACAGAACAGGTGAGCGCACCCCACCGAGAAGGAGAGGGCAGTCCTGGGAGTGGGCTTCAGTAACGCAGGTGTGTGGGACAGGGTTCCCAGCTGCAACCGACAGGATCTGTTCTAGGCAGATTAGCAGAAGAGACGTCATTAGAAAAAAAATATATATCAAGGTGTTCAGGAGGCCAGGAAATTAGTTTGTGTGGCTACCCAGCCAGAAGCATCATCCAGCTGCCGTGACGGGACTGCTGTCAGTGAGCCCTTGCAGCTTCTGCTGGGCGCCCACACCGCAGCTTGTACTGTTGCTTTTGGGCCCGGAATGCTGCCCTCTGTGCCTTTCTGACTCCTGAGGCCAGATCCTTCTGCTGACACTCTTCCAGAGAGTGGGGTATGGTACCCGGCTTGCCTTCCACTTTCACCTCCTGGTCCCTTTTTTCTGACTTCGGGAGAAAGAGCGCCATCTATTGGTCTCTGGTTCATAGTGCACATGGCATTCTGCAAGGAGGCCTCTCGCCCTCTCAAGGACTTCTCTATGCTGGCACAGTCATTGAGTGTCGAGTGGCCCTTCCACCTTGCCATCAGGACTTCTGTTTCAGGTGATGGGGCAGATGGTACAAGACTAGAAATTCAATGAACACTGGTCTCACAGATCTCATAGTGGTGTGTCTCACAAACAGCACTGTAAATGAACTCTGATGAGAAGTATTGTTGCAGGGAAACAAGGTCCACAAAAGGCGTGGCTGGTCTGGAGAGTTGGAGTCCAGAGTGAGCAGTTAGTCTAGTGAGGACAGATTCTTGCCCTCCCTACCAGGGAAGGGTCTCCACTCTAATTCCTTTCCTCCATGTGGTATTATATCCTGCAGAGGCAGCAGGCAATCAGCCTTGGTGAGAAGTCCTTGTTGGGCCAGTGCCCCATCTCTGTGTCTGAAACCATGCCCACTTTGTCCATGCGGCTGTTGAGTGAAAAACAAGGAAGGCACAGGCCAGGCAATCTGCTGCTCACACACTTGAGTCTCATGCACGGTGGGAGTTATTGACCCTTCCAGTGATTGAGACCCAATGATTCTCCCATAGGGGGGCCCATGCTGAGATGTCCATCCACATTCCTATTCCCACACTGCATGTTGCTCACCATCCTTTCAAACTGGTAGTCACTGCCCATGACAGGGTGGGCATCCTCCTCCCAGGCCATCTCTCCTTTTAGGTAAAGTGGACATTGCGGACTACTTCAAGCGGTACTCCCTGGGAATGTTTCCTTTCCCCATCATCCCTTGACCCCAAGTGGGGCTGAAATGCTCTGGGATTTAAATGCCAGCAGATAACAGCTAAACTGGCAGAACCATCTGCGAACCAGATTTAGCTTTTTTTTTTCCTCCTTGGTGATCTGCTCATTGGGAATTCCCTGTGGGACCATGATTATGAGGGAGGGGAGTGGCAGGCAGGAGGCGCCTCGCTGGATGAGAACTGTTGGTCACACACACTCAGTGTTGGTATATATCACTCCCATCTGAGGAAAGTGTGCTGTCAGACTAAGCCCTCTCACTCTTGGCTTGCTGGATCGAATCTCGGGATGGATAGCTTAGGGCACATGGTCACCTAAAGTCCTATGGTCAAGCCCTTAGCAGCAAGAGTTATTTCAAAAGAATAACTACTTGCCTAAGAAAGCTTGGCTTTGCTCCAAAAGCCAAGAGGCTGCAGCTGCATTTTCCCTTTTGGGACCTGTGGCAGAGTCCACGCAGCATCCAGGCTGATCCCAGACTGTCTGGGCATCATTCACTCTCCTGGGTCCTAAGGGCAAAATGCAGAGCTGCTTCCAGGGTGCCTGGACCAGCTAGGGAGCTGTCTCCTACCCAGGCCTCCAGGAGAAGTAAATGAGCCAGAACAGCAGACCCAAAGCTGACCAGGTCGCATTCAGATGCCAAGTGATGGGATCTGTGCCCTCGAGCATCTGCTTCACTCTTCTTGGTGGCAGCAAGATCTGCAGTTCCTACAGATGTACAGTGTTGCTTTTGTTTGGTCATTTTGATAGGAAAGGGGAGCTAGGGAGTACGTAACCTTAGTCCTTCAATAATAGACACCCCAAGCTCCTGGTTTGGAACTCATTGCGTGGATTCTTTCACTGCACAGGAAAGCTGTTCCAACCACAGACTCAGAAACTGGGGAAATAACCACATACTTTTTCACTGAGAAAATGGAAGTGGTCAGAAGACTTTCACAGTCTTTCAGCATCACATCCGCCCACCTTCCAGCATCTGCTCCCACTTACAGTCTGTTCTCCTACGCTGTGTGTTTCTGTGACAGGCATTAAATATTATTGCTAAGTAGGGAGATGATGTCACTGTAATATGGAAATTGGGTTGGATCACAAGTGATTTTTTCCCCCCAGCACATTCATATTTTGTTCCACCAGATAAAAGCTGCCAAATGGGAAGGACGCCAGTGGGGTGGGCGGAATGGACAAGCTGCAGAATAAGGTACTTGACGTAACGCCGCTCCTTCCTGGTCCTTCCTGGTCTTGGTGGTTTGGCCACAGGTTCTGTCCTGGAGGGGGCTTTCCTGATGGCTCAGTGGGTAAAGAATCTGCCTGCAATGCAGGAGACACAGGGGATGTGCGTTTGATCCCTGGGTTAGGAACATCCCCTGGAAAAGGAAATGGCCACCCGTTGGCGTGACTCAGCAGCTTCTATCCTTCCTTCTAAATTCTAGCAGGCTGTCTTTGCCCTTTTCTTGGGAAGGTGAAGTCCTTTATTTTATGATTTATTTATATGAACTATAAGGCTTAAAAAAAAAAACAGTTTGCAAAGTTGGATAGGTTTGGAATGGTCTGCCCCAACCCTATTTTTCCATAAATTGTTATTTTTAGTGCATGGATTTTGGACTGAAAAGTGTTCAGGAACACATTTATCATGTTATAGCAGAAATGCCTGTATGTTTCTTCCCACTTGTAACCATGGAGAAATTATTCATGCTCTTATTGAAAGCTTATTCCTCCATGTATGGATTCAGGGTCATTTTAGCATTTGGCCCCTTTTTCCTGGCTCATCAATTTTTTACCTTTCTTGGAACAGTCTCGTCAACATAAAAAATGCTACTTTTCTCATCTTAAAAAAAAAAAGAGTCATTCAACACCATGTCCCCGACCAACTATTACCTCCAGTTTTTGCTCTCTTTTCAGCAAAACTAGTTGAAGGCATTGCCTATACATACTACCTCTGGCTCTTTTCCTGTTTTCTCTGAAGCCCAATCCAGTGTGGTTTTTCTCCTTCTCTACAACAGCAAAACTCCCATTATCAAGATCCCGTATGCCCTCTTCATTGTTAAATCCAATGGTCAATTTCCAGTCCTCCTCTTACTAGGCTGGTTAGCAGTGTGTAGTAGTTGGTCCCTCCCTCCACCATATTCTTTACTTGCCTTCCAGGCAACTGCTCTTGTTTTCCTCCTGCCTCACCGCTTGTTCCTTCTCAGTCTCCCTTGCAGATCCCTCTTCTGTTGAAGGAACCCAGGGCTCAGCCCTGTTCCTCTTCCTTTCTTTCCTCCACTCCATCCTACGGTGACCCCATTCAGTTTCACGGCAACTTATGCTGTAAATTCCCAAATTTCCATCTCCAGAACAGACCTTCAGCTTAAACTGCAGATTATTTATTCAATTGCCTACTCAGCTCCTCCAGTTGAATGTTTAGTATGTATCTCAAAGCGAGCAAGTCTGAACCTGAACTTCTGATACCTCACACCGAGCCTGCTCCTCCTGTGTTGTTGTTCCCTGGACAGTTGACTGGAAAACTCCACTGTTCCAGGTGCTTGGCCAAAAATCTTGTGGTCGTTCCTGCGTCTTCTCCATCAGCAGATCCTGCTGGTTCTGCTTACAGAATACATCCAGAATCCAGCTGCTTCTTACTACTTGTGCTGCCACCATCCTGGGGCAGGCTACCATCTTCTCTTGCCTGAATTATTGCAAAAATTCACAACTGGCCTCTCTACTTCCACCCTTGCCTCCCTACAGTCAACGTGCAATACAGTAGCCACAGTGATCCTATACAATGTATGTTGGCTTGTGACTTTTTAAACTCTATACTGCTTTTGAGTCAGTCTTCCTGTAGTCTTCAAGGTCCTATGTGATTAAACCCACCCACCAACCCCTCCCACCCTTACCTGCCCCTCACTTTCTCTTTAACCTCTCATTCTCCCAATTACTCCCTCTCCTCCAGCCACATGGGCTTTTCTGCTGTTCCTCAAACACATCAGGCACTCTCTTGCCACAGGGCCTTTGCAGCGGCTTCTCCATATGCCTGGAACACTATTCGATGTCCTTTAAATGTTTGCTCAAATCTCACATTTTCAGTGAAGCTGGAGCTGCTGTAAGCAGAATACAAAACATTTGCCCCTATCCTCCTATGTCACTACTCTGCTTTATTTTCTCGCTTCAAGGTCCCCCCGCTTATCTAGGTTATCTTTTAACCTAGCAAATAAATGACTTATTATGTCTATCATTTCTTATCTATTTCCCCCATTAGATTTAAATCCTATGAGGGCAGGAATTTGCTTGGTTTGCTGATAGCTCCAAGGGCTGAGAAAGTGCCCTGGCAGATAGTAAGTTTGCAATGAATATTTACTGTATGAATACACAACAGATTACTGTCCCACTGGGCCCACTATGAGGTGCTCTGGGTAAAAGTCCCACGTATCACCTGTACCCCACTCACCCCACACTGACAGTGGACTCTGGTAACTGAGCTGAGGTTACACGTCACACCCTAGCCAGAAAACAAGCTTTTGCTTCTATTTTGGAGAGGTGGGATTCACAAGGTGAGAATTTTCCCCCAAATGGAAACATTGTTCAAATGGTACCAAAGCAGCCATGAAGCTTTATTAGGCTATGGAAAAAAAATCACATTTTTCATCAACTGTTTAAGAAGTGAACACAAAGGATGCACTTAAATAGGAATGAAGTGACAATGCTTTTAGAAAAAAACCAAAACTTTACTTTCCATCATGTTGGAGGATATTGGTTTAGTTCATATTATTATTCCCACTGATGCTTTACGTAATATGGGACATAAAAAAATCTACTGTGAATAAAAGTTCTTTTCATTTAAATAGAGAAGAAAATTATAGGTGAAAAAAATCAAGTTAAATATCAAAAGAGGTTAATATCAAAAAATAAAAGTTTCTATGTTTCAAAAAATCTGACAATGAAGATAGTATCAACTTTGTGATGATTGAGATACACTTTATGGTGAGCCTCTGAAAACCTTGGCTTTGAAGTTGAAGCTTCTGCTTAGAAACAGTGTGGGCAGAGCAGACCTGTTCACATTTTGACAGAAGGGCAAGTTTAAGAGTCCTTTAGTTCAAATATCTGTTAATTATCCTCTGTCAGAAACACTCTTCAGAGTGTTAGACAGAAGTTCTTATGGAAGAACAGGCGTCCAGCAGCCACAACCCTGTTTTAGAGGAATCTGTTGACTTGGAACTCTCCGGCACTGTTAAGATCCCTGAAACAACTGCCTTCCACTCTGTGCAGCTGATATGAAAGGACTCAGTAGCAGCAGGCTGCTATCGCCCAGGGGAGTACGACTTCTTCTTATACTTGGAGATGAGCGCGTCTGTTTTTCCAAGGCTCACTCTGTAGCAGTCCACTGGCACCAAAGAGCCAAGCCGTGGCATGCTGTCCAGGCACTCCTGGCTGCTGGCTGCGAATGAGGACGACACTGGCTCTGAAACAGCAGCTTTTTCTGCAGGAGGCAAGCACTCTTCGCCTCCAGGTTCCTCTGTGTGGCTGCCCTGGGAATTCAAAGGGCCGCTACTCGCCTCACCACCCTTAAGGTGCCTGTGGTGATCTTCGCTGAGTAACAGCACGATGGTGCCACCAACACGAAGCACTCTGGGGCCAAAAAAAAAAAAGGGAATTAGTATGAGTATTTCTTTCTTTGTAGACAACAAACAATCCCACTTTGTTTAAAATATTTGGTGTTCTTAATTGGAAATTTAATTTTAGCCATTTAAATGCCAGGATTTTGATAATTAGGTAGTATCTTCCATAATGCATATTCATTATAGTAATTATGAAATCACTAGTACAAATCTGCTTTAATTATCTATTTTTACTCTATTTAAAAGGCAAGCCTCAAAGTAATTTGTAGTCACAGTTTAATAAGTGATTGTACAAAGGAAAAGGCAAATGAAAGGATCCTGAGGAATCTGAGTACATGAAAGGCAGCAGGCTGAACAACAGCAGAACTAAGTCCCCAGGAAGGAGTGAGGATGAAAACAAAGAAAGGGCGACAGGGAAGGCCCGGCAGTGTCAGCCGGTGGAGGAGGATTCCCTTTCTCAATCGCTTGACCAAAGTCTACACAGCACTTACATGGAAACAGTGATGAATGGGGACATACAGTCCCGAGCTGCTAAAGAGATGACTGAGCAGTGGGGGAGAGAGGCAAGGAAAGAGCTCAAGAGCATGTGTGGCAAATGCCACTATGAAGGCAAGGGTGAGGGGCTCCAGAAACACCTTAGTGGGACCCAAACCTGGGCACTCAGAGTGGGGAATAGCTACAGTAGGTGTGAGCTGGGCCGAGGAACCTGGAGACTGGAGCAAGAGAGTGCTGGAGGCAGGGAAGGGAGCAGAGAGAGGGAGCTGTGGAGAGGAGGACGTACTGAAAGTAGTCCAGCAGGGGGGGACCAGAGCGGGAGGGACCAGGGGATGGAAGAGTTCGGTCTGGAACATGCTGAGCGAGGGGCCAACAGACAGCTGGGCGCAGGGCCTGGAGCTTGTCCGAGAGGCCAGGGCTGGAGGTGGAGACTTGAGTTTCCCATAATAAATGGTAGATGAAGCCAGGTGGTGCTAGTGACAAAGAACCCACCTGCCAATGCCAGAGACATGCCAGGCAGGTTTGATCCCTGGATGGGAAAGATCCCCTGCAGGAGGAAATGGCAACCCACTCCAGTATACTTGCCTGAGAAATCTCATGGACAGAGGGGCCGGGTGGGCTACAATCCATGGGGTCGCAAAGAGTCCGACACAACTGAAGGAACTTAACAAACACAAAGCAATATTGGGGGATGAGATCACCTAGGGTGGAAGAACAGAGAGAGGAGAGAAAAGGGGTCAAGGAACAGGGACTTAACATCCAGGAAGGATGGAGAAGGAAGAGCCCATGAAACAGCCAAGGAGAAGGCCTGAACTATGGTGATAGCATGGAAGCCAGAAGAGCAGAGTTTCAAGACGGGAATGAATGGTCTCANGGGGCCAACAGACAGCTGGGCGCAGGGCCTGGAGCTTGTCCGAGAGGCCAGGGCTGGAGGTGGAGACTTGAGTTTCCCATAATAAATGGTAGATGAAGCCAGGTGGTGCTAGTGACAAAGAACCCACCTGCCAATGCCAGAGACATGCCAGGCAGGTTTGATCCCTGGATGGGAAAGATCCCCTGCAGGAGGAAATGGCAACCCACTCCAGTATACTTGCCTGAGAAATCATGGACAGAGGGGCCGGGTGGGCTACAATCCATGGGGTCGCAAAGAGTCCGACACAACTGAAGGAACTTAACAAACACAAAGCAATATTGGGGGATGAGATCACCTAGGGTGGAAGAACAGAGAGAGGAGAGAAAAGGGGTCAAGGAACAGGGACTTAACATCCAGGAAGGATGGAGAAGGAAGAGCCCATGAAACAGCCAAGGAGAAGGCCTGAACTATGGTGATAGCATGGAAGCCAGAAGAGCAGAGTTTCAAGACGGGAATGAATGGTCTCAGCAGTGTCAAATGCTATAGGACTAACAAGTGATAAGGATGTTACTGACCCTGGGGCAGCACTCCTAGTTGGGGCCAGGAGCCAGTACTGGTCTGCAGAGGCAAGGCAGGGGGTTGGAAGGTGAGGAGAGCAAGTGTAGACTTTTCTCTGAAGTTGCAGAGGCTAAGAAGCCAGGTGCCAGCTGGAGGACCAAGACTTAAAGGGAGCCCTGCCCCCACCACACCCAGCAATGAGGTCAGGAGCTGAGGTAGCTTTCCCTCATCTCAACTGTCCGCCAATCTCAACGAGTCTGTCTGCAAACCACATCACAGATTCTATGCTTCACTTCATTCTATGCTCGCCTCTGCCCACACTATTGCAGCCTGACAGGTCTTATTTCCAAATCTGTCATCATCCCCCAACCTCCCCTTCTGAGTTTCTGCACCAGACACAACTGTACGTCCCTGTGAACCTCTCGACCATTAAACTTCAAATAAACTCTCGACTCCCACTTGTCTGCTTCCCTTTGCTCACTGTGTGTTCCGCAAACTGACCTCCCTTCTTCTTGCCCCAGGACATCCAGCTCTGCTGTTCTGGGGCACTGACACCCACTCCCTGTGTGCCTCTCATCATTCAGGTCTCGGAGTTCAGACGCCTCCTTGGAGAGGCCTTTCCCTGAGCATCTATCTAAGGAAGCCACTGCTGCTCTCTTCGTCACTCTCTGGCAAAAATGTCGTCTTTAGTGTTCATCGTATCTCTCATGATCTGAAATTATTCTGTTGATTTATTCATGATCTGTATTCCCACGCTGGAGTGCCAGTCCCACGTGGGCAAAAACTCTGTCCTGTTCACAGCCAGATCCCCACTGCCTAGTACTGTGTGTGGGTATGAAAGGCCACAAAAATGTCTGGGGAAGGGATAACTGGATCTGGAGAGAATGAGGAGGTGGACAGGTTGAAGGTAAGAAAGAAATGGGCAGAGAACAGTTCCTGAGGAGGCAGGAACCAAAGGGATAACTTCTGCTACTGGGAGAGGAGGCGGCGAGATGATAGGTGTGGCTGGACACCAGGGAACAGAAACAAAAAACACAGGTATCTCTGAACACATAGGAAAAAACACAATTAAGATAATATAAGAGATAAAATTTTTCACCTACCATATTAACAAAAATAAAAAGACTACCACACTCAAGATGGCAAGATTAGGGAAAAAAATGAGTATTCCTAAAGACAAAAATTGATGTAACTTTTTTGACAGTAGTTTAGCAATAATATGTCAAAGATACGAAATGTACATCACCTTTGACCCAGCAATCTCACATCTAGGAATTTACTCTAAGATATAAGAGCAGAAGCTCTAGCAGTAGTAGAGTAATAGTGACAATTAATGGCAAAGATGGCTAATATTTATCGGAACCAAGGGCTTCCTTGGTGGCACTAGTGGTAAAGAGCCTGCTTGCCAATGCAGGAGTGTAAGAGATGCGAGTTGGATCCCGGGTCAGGAAGATCTCCTGGAGGAGGGCGTGGCAACTGACTCCAGTATTCTTGCCTGGAGAATCCCATGGACAGAGGAGCCTGGTGGGCTACAGTCCACGGGGTTGCAAAGAGTCAGACACGACTGAGCGATATCTTCTCCAAAGAGCTTCAAACCTACTGACTCCTCAGGTCAACGCTATCAAGCAGGTACTATTATTTAAAGATGAGGCACAGGGTGATTGAGCAATGTGCCTATGACAGAAATGACAGAAGAACTATTGAGTATTCTGACTCCAGAGACTATGCTCTTCACCACTGTGTTACAATATATGGCCTGTATAAAACCTCAAACCAGAAACAGTCAAAGGCCAAACCATAAAGGCTGAGGGCATGTGGCAAGCAAAGTTGGTCATAGGAGCCAGGAATGGTCCTTATGTCCATAAGCATAATTATTTTTTCTAAGTTTTATTTAAAAAATTTTTTGCTTTTTTAATTTTTACAGTGTTGTGTTGGTTTCTACCATACGATTTGAATCAGCTGTAATTATAAATACAGCCTTTCCCTCTGGAGCTTCCCTCCCATTCCATCACAGAGCACCAGACTGTGCTCCCTGTATTACACAGCAACTTCTCACCAGCTATCCATTTTACACGATAGTGTATATATGTCGATACTACTTTTTCCATTTATCCTACTCTCTCCCTCCCCGACAGTGTCCGTAAGCCCATTCTCTACATTTTCATCTCCATTCCTTCCTTGCAAATAGGTTCATCAGTACCATTTTTCTTTCTGGGAGGCACCTGAATTACACGGGAAATCTTCAATGTCTTCCTGATTCTCGCGTAAATATTTAAATTTCCCGAAACAATGTGAGGGTGGTCTTATCTGTTAGTTTCATTTTCAGTTACTTAGAATAAAAATCAAAACTGACCAAGAGAAAGTCAGGCCGGTCTAATTTTACTAGTGATGAAAGGACAGTCTACTCTGAACACTGCCCTCCAATGACTTGTGAAGATGTTTAAAACACACAGCGCTATATCATCAGGTAGGCTAAGCTGCCACCTCTAGTGGAAAGTTCCAGGTTGGGTGGAAAGTTTCATATTAAGTGTAACATGCTCTTACAGTAATATCTCACCACGGGCTAGCTTAATAGTACAACTGGTAAGTTACCTTGCTAGGCACAAAGGCTGTGGTTATTAATCCTTGGGGCACCACAGAATCACCTTGGGAGATATTAAGAAATACTGGATGCCCAGGTTCTACCCTGGACTGATTAAATCAAAGTGTCAGCGAGGAGGAGTGGAGAATGGGTATCAGTGTTTTTCAGAAGCTCCCGAAATGGTGTTGATATGAAATCAGCATTGCAAAATCTTGAGGGGAATGCTCCATCCAGCAGAAGGGGAGACAGGAGCTCAAGAAATGTCTGTGTTACAGGTGCTGAGACCCAGGTGACATCATAAGTCAGGTAACTGTGGAAAAGGGTTACACACAGGCTCCCGACCATGTACTATGTTGTCCTGTACTGTCAAACACTCAGTTGAGACAATTTAATACAAACTGACCCCTTGTCCATGTC
The DNA here is from genome assembly GCA_006410615.1 of Neotragus moschatus. NCBI lineage: Eukaryota > Metazoa > Chordata > Mammalia > Artiodactyla > Bovidae > Neotragus > Neotragus moschatus. The sequence continues at coordinate 807,355 of SJYA01001590.1, forward strand.
CCTTCATTCCTCTGTGTGTTCTAGGTTCTCTCCTTTATCAACTGAAATGATCAGGAAAATTCATATTCAGGTCTCACTGTTTGAACCTCTCAAAGAAGCAATTTCACTTCACTGCATTATATTCCCTGAGGCTGACCTCAGAAGCATTACATGACTAGCCCTTCTGCATTTTCAATTCAAACCAACAATGCAGGCATCCGTTCTATATGACTGAATGTTTCCTATGTAAATTCTGTCCTGTTGCTCAGCAGCTCTGTGATCTTGAGGAGGATAATATTTCTGGGTCCTGGTTTCTCTCCTGTAAAATGTGGGGGATTAACACACAGGAGGCAGGGCTGGGGGGCGAATTAGAAGTAAATATGTAAATTAACTAGCTCAGTGACTGAAATATGTGTCACTATTTTAGGTTTTCAAAGTTTTGGTTATAATGAAAAATTATCTTTTCCTGAATAAAACTTATAGTATGATGATATAGAATAACTATATCAAGCTTATAATTATATAAACTTCTGATTTGAAATCTTAGAAAATTAAGCTATAAAAACACGAGGAAATTACTAAAATGTAATCAAATCTTAACTGAAGAGCTACAATACATTTTGGTTAAATGCCCCATGGCTCAAAGATTTTGGAAAGACACTCAACAACTTACCTTTCCATCTCCTGCAGAGTCCTTTTGATGTCTTTTCCTAACTTAAACTTTTTTCCAAACGGAATATCAGAAATAATAGTATCGACACTTTCTGAAGGCAATGGCAATTCTGAAATACAAAAATGAGAAAATTCTATTATAGTAAGTTCAAACATTTACAACTTAAATATGAGAAAACTAAAGTACATAGGATTATTTTTGCATACTGAATAAAATTTAAGGCTTCTAATATTGTTTCTAAGGAATGACAAGATCCTGAAGGCTTTCAGAATCACTAAAAATAGATGTTACAATTGTTGTATTTTGTTCTTTTTGTTTTCAAGTGTAATAAAATATGACATAAGTTTAGCAGAATTTTAAATTAAGCAGAAAATTAAACTCTTTAAAAATATTACATGAGAAGAAAATGGGTAGATCCAAGAAATATATTAGGATGCCTAGAAAAACCTTTTACAAAATTGTATCGTATAACTTTCATTCTTCTTTTCATGATCATATATAAAATCCATTTGTAGATCTATTTGTTTTTAAGAAAAGTGACCCATAGGTTTCATTGTATTTTTAATGGCAACCCCAAAGGTTAAGAACATCCACTTAAGTCCTAAGACTAGAGAAGAAGTTAATCAAGAAAGTGACATCACTAAAACAAAATATAGTGTTTGATTATCAAATCTAAATTTCTTTCTCAACTTTACATTTTACTCTCAGAAATTAATTCAGTCAGTTAAGTTCAGTCGCTCAGTCATTTCTGACTCTTTGCGACCCCATGAATCGCAGCACACCAGGCCTCCCTATCCATCACCAACTCCAGGAGTTTACTCAGACTTACGTCCATGGAGTCAGTGATGCCATCCAGCCACCTCATCCTCTGTCATCCCCTTCTCCTCCTGCCCCCAACCCCCCCCCCCTCCCCCAGCATCAGAGTCTTTTCCAATGAGTCAACTCTTCGCATGAGGTAGCCAAAGTACTGGAGTTTCAGTTCAGCATCATTCCT
>SJYA01001590.1:809044-872019 GCA_006410615.1 Neotragus moschatus
CCCCTTCTCCTCCTGCCCCCACCCCCCCCCCCCTCCCCCAGCATCAGAGTCTTTTCCAATGAGTCAACTCTTCGCATGAGGTGGCCAAAGTACGGGAGTTTCAGGCTTTAGCATCATTCCTTCCAAAGAACACCCAGGGCTGATCTCCTTTAGAATGGACTGGGTGGATCTCCTTGCAATTACCACAAGGTAACACACCCAGTCTTAACTTGCACATTTTTTGAATATACTTTTCACTTTGCACTTTTTATACTTCTACTACCACCATCTAAATTTAAATAATTATTTTAATTTCAGACAGCACCTAATTCTATAAAGTACAATAGAATTTAAATAATCTTTACTATTCTGAATACAAATTTTTGTTGGCAGGAAATTTAAAAACAAAAAAAATCCTGTTATCTGAGAAAGTCTAATGAATGAACATTTGCTAACAGAAGAAAGAGTGGGTTGTTAGAAAACAAGTAATGGGATAATATTTTGTTAGAACTAGACAGAAAATCTTTTTTTTTTTTCCAAGTCATGTTTTAACGTCATGGTGGGTCAGACCGCCTGCATGCAGGAGATCCGGGTTCAGTACCTGGGTCCCCTGGAGAAGGGAATGGCAACCCACTCCAGTATTCTTGCCTGGAGAAACCCAATGGACAGAGGAGCCTGCTGGGCTACAGTCTATGGGGTTGCAAAGGTTCGGAAACAACTAGTGACTATCACTTTCACTTTCTTTTTTCATTTAGTTTTAGGGTATTGATATAAAGTGGGGCTTCCCAGGTGGCTCAGTGGTAAAGAGTCTGCTTGCTGACATAAGAGATGTGGGTTCTATCCCTGGGTTGAAAAGATTCCCTGGGGGAGGAAATGACAACCCAATCCAGTATTCTTGCCTGGGAAATCCCAGGGACAGAGGAGCCTGGAGGGTTATAGTCCATGGGACTGCTAAGAATCAGACATGACTGAGCAAACTGGACACACACACACTGATACAGGACACATCCACTTGAATACTGCAGCTACACTTGTAGAACTACGAAAGACAATGAGCAAACATGGTTATCACACGTTTGTATGTGAGGAACCAGGCAGTAATCTACTCTTGAGATTGAGCCCAAGTCTTTTGCTTACATAAACACACAACAAACATGAGTTGTCCATCTTCCGGTTTGGATTTTTTCCCCGTTCTTGTTAGTCTATCATTTGCAAGTTTTCTACTCTGTGTTATAATTTACCGAACTGCTTTAAATCATTTTAGAAGATGAAGGCATAAACATCGCTGAGACAGAAGAGTGTCATCTTTTACACAGAACCAGTGTCATCTTCCAGTAATACAACAGAAAATCATCTGAGCTTTTGTGCAGGCTCTGGTGTCAGCTTGCATTTGGCTCTGCCACTTACCAGCTGTACAACTTTGGGAAATCATTGCTTTACTTTTCTCATCTGTAAAATGGGAGAAGAGTACCTATCTCAGAAGTTAACATGTGAGGAACCTACAGAAAGTATCAACAGACACTCCCTGGCACACAAGGAGCAGTCAGTAATTGTCAGCTGTTGTCAGTATTTACAATGTCCTCCCTAGTGTATATAAGATGACAGCCAGGTGGAGCCAGTGGGTCAGAATCCTTCCAGGAAGCTCTGCAGAACTTAGCCATTCCTTCTCATGGCTCCTCAAAGACCTAGTGAGGCTACTACTTCCAGATAGGCCTCTTTCCAACTTGCCTTTCCCTTAGCAGTGGTTTTCAACGTGCGGTCCCTAGAGAAGTACCATCAGTATCACCTGAAACTATAAATGCAAAATCTTGGGCCCTACAACCAACCTTGATATTTAGTGTGGATCAGAATCAACTGAAAGGCCTGGCAGAATGCAAACTGCTGGCCCCACTTCCAGAGATGCTGATGCATAAACTCCTAAAATCACGTGCACCTGACCCATAAGAGTCAACACACAGTAAAGTCTTTTAAATTATTAAATGTTTGAATTGCCTGTGAACAAAGAGTTTGTAACTAAGGAGATAAAATTCTGAAATAGAAACATAGCTTAAAACAAACAAGGAAAACAATCATCTTTTTTACGTCTCTGCAGGATGATTCAAAAACATGAAAAAAAAAAAGGTAAAAGACTGGTATGTCTTGAATAAAACTGTCCTATATACTCCTTCCTTCTGGGGATAAGTTTGAGTAAGAAATGCTTAAAACCAGGATATAGCCCTAAGATATTTTCTCCCCAAAAGTTTTAAGAGCCTTTAAAATAACTTTCATGTATATATGTAGACAAGAGACTGGGTAAACTCAGAACTTTCACAAGGTTGAGCACATCCTTTTTATATTTTCTTTCATTGTACTTGGTCATTCTTTCCATCATCTGGATTTATAACAACGGCATTCTGTCTTGTAATTCTCAGCTGCTCAAATAGTTGTATTTTTGATTCAATCCTCATGACCAGTCATTTCACCTTGGCTTTCTCTATTCCTCAGTTGGTTCATCTCTTAAATGTCTGGGTTTTATTAATTTTCAATAATTTTTCCCCCTCTGACATGCTTGTTAGTGAAACGTTGCCTGAACTTTTATATTTGAAAATATCTTTGTACTAAAATGACATCTTGGTTGAGCATGGTATTTCTGGGTCCCACTTTGCTTTAGTAACCTTGTAAGTAGCCACTATTTCATGGCTATTGTTCTACAACTTTGTTTCCACTGTGGGTTGATTTTGAAGTTTACTGCCTTAGATTATGCCTTTTCTTTGTATGATTGCTGCTGGTGAAATTTTTCTCTTTTACTATCTTTCTCTTTACACTATTCTTTTTGATTTCATAAAAGAGAATACAAATACTTCAGTGAAGCTGAAGTTTCAATGTGTATTGCTAATTCAGAAGTCCATAATTAGTCTTGAATATGCAAAATGTAGTTTGGCATCTGGGAGATAATTTTAAAGTGCTGTTGACAGTTTTGTTTTTAATGACTGCAATTTATAAAAAACTTTAAAAACTTAAAAGTTTTTTTGCACTTCATTTGTTGAATTCTTTGATTACAGATTTCCAATGAAGTCTGAAAAAAAATACAACTACAATTAGGCAAATTGTTTGTTTAAAAAAGTTTATAGCACAAGTATAAGACACTCCGGCCAGGTACATCAGACATCTTCAAGAATTTAAACATTTTTAAGAAAACTGAAGTATATTGATTTACAATGTTGTGCCAATCTCTGCTATATAGCAAAGTAACTCAGTTATACACAAACAATACTCTGTTTATAGTCTCTTCCATTATGGTTTATCCCAGGAGATTGAATACAGCTCCTGCGGCATATAGTAGGACCCTGTTGTTTATCTATTCTAAATGTAATAGTTCGCATCTACCAACTCCAGACTCCCAGTCCATCCTACTCCCTCTTCTCTTCCCCTTGGCAGTCACAAGTCTGATCTCCCTGTCTATGAGTCTTGTTTTTGTTTCGTGGATAGGCAGATTGTTTTCTGTTTTGTTCATTTGTGCCATATTTTAAGAGTCCACATGTAAGTGATATTATATGGTATTTGTCTAACTTAATTCACTTAGTACAATAATCTCTAGCTGCATCCACATTGCTGCAAATGGCATTATTTCATCTTTTTTTTTTATGGCTGAGCAGTATCACACACACACACACACACACACAGACACACAGACACACCCCTCCCCCACATTTTCCACCACATTTTCTTTCCCTATTCATCTGTTGATGGACATATAGGTTGTCTCCAAGTTTTGCCAATTGTGAATAGTGCTGCTATGAACCTTCGGGTGCATATCATCTCTTTGAATTATACTTTTGTCTGAGTATATATGCCCAGTAGTGGGACTGGTGGATCATAGGATAATTCTATTTTTAGTTTTCTGAGGAACCTCCCTACTGTTTTCCATAGTGACCGCACCAACTTAACATTCCCACCAATGGTGTAGGGAGGGTTCCCTTTTCTCCACACCTTCTCTAACATTTGTTATTTGTAGACTTTTTAATGAAGGCCATTCTGACCAGTGTGAGGTGGTACCTAATTGTAGTTTTGATTTGTATTTCTTTAATATTTAGTGATGCTGAGCATCTTTTCATATGCCTATTGGCCATCTATCCTCTAGAGAAATGTTTCTTAAGGTATTCTGTTCTGTTTTTTTTTTTTTCTTGGATTGGGTTTTTTTTTTTGTGGTTGCTGAGTTGTATGAGCTGTTTGTATATTCTGGAGATAAAGCACTTGTTGGATGCATCATTTACAAATATTTCTCTCATTTTGTAGGGCTGTCTTTTTGTGTTCCTTTCTCTGTGCAAAAGCTGATAAGTTTGGTTAGGTCCCTTGGTTTATTTTTATTTCTATTGCCTGGGAGACTGGCCCAAGAAAACATTGATACGATTTATGTCGGGGAATGCTTTGCTTATGCTCTCTTCTAGGATAGGAGTTTTATGGTATTATATCTTTTTTTTTTGATTGGACGATAACTGCTTTACAATGTTGTGTTGGTTTCTGCCATACAACAATGCGAATCAGTCACAACTATACAGATATCTTGTCCCTCTTAAGCCTCTCTCACACCTCCAGTGTTACGTTTGTCTTTAAGCCACTTTGAGTTTATTTTTGTGCACAGTATGAGGATGTGTTTTAACTTCATTGATTTAAACGCAGCTGTCCAACTTTTCCAATACCACTTGCTAAGAAGACTATCTTTTTCCTATTTTAAACTCATTTTAAACATTTTAAAACCCAACAAATGATGGGCAAACAAAAACCGGTCAAGCCTGAGTTTTGCTTCACCTACCAGCAGCATCTGACACAGCTGCTCATTCCTGCTCATTCTCTCTTACTTTCTCATCCCTGGTTGTTCCTTTTACTAGATTCTCACCCTCCAGAACTCTAACATCTCATCCTCAGAGAAAGCCTCTCTCTCTATTTGTGCTCATTTCCTAGGTGATCTCAGGGATGTAAATGTTATCTAGACTAGTGACGTGTGCCGTCTCCCCTAAACCCCCGATCTGTATGTTGACTATCTGCCTTGAGATCTTCATGGTTCTTAATCATCATGTGGAACTGAACAGGCCCCCAACGCTTAACTTGCTCCTCCTGCAGTTTTCCGCAACTCAATAAAAGGCAATGGCACCCTCCAGCTGTTCAAGCCAGAAAGCTTAGTCATCCTTGTTCTTTTTCTCACGTTTAATCCACTAACAAATCCTGTTGGCTCTACCTTCAATGTGTATATACATATATATGTGTGTGTTTATTTATGTCTGACCTCTTTTCAACACCTCCACTAATATCATTTTGTTACAAGCCACCACCATTTACCTGGATTATTGCAGTAGTCTTGCAACTAGCCTCTTTGTTTCCATCTTTGCTCTACTATTGTCTGTTCTTAACAGACAATAAAAAGACTACTCTTTTAAAAAGCTAGGATTTATTTGGCTACTAGGTATAATAGAAAACTTAAAAAAAAAAAACTTTTATTAACAATTGAGCACTTAATGCTTGTTTTTAAAGTGAAATCTTATGAGAAATACCCAAAACATGAGAACTGATGAAAGTGGAGCTGGTACAGCAGCGATGTTCTGATGGACAAATTAGTACTTCCTTTCTCACGCAACCAAGGCACTTTTGAGACTATAAAGGGCTGGAAAAACCACTGCTCTGGAACAATTTATAGAGCTTTTCCATTTTTTCTTGAAGATCTCAAAAAAACCCCAGCTTTCTTAAAGAAATGTATAGGAAAACTTTATTTCAATCTAACCATCCCTCAGCTTCCTCTAGAAACTTGTGTTGCACACAGAGTCCAATTAAAAACCTCGACAGAAAGACTGAAAAGATAGTCACTGGCAGCAAACAACTATGAAACTTCAACCAACAATGCAATTTCTTCTTTGAGGCTACTTTATTATGCATTTATAGAAAAGTTATCCTAATATTTTGTCAACAATGCATTTCTATTACTTTTCTACTATAATAGAACAATTTTTTTTTTAACAATATACTGTTTCTCTAGATTATGGGGACTTATCTATCACCTATTCTTACTGTGCCAAGAGAATATGATTTTCTTAGCTGAGAATTAAATGTGGTCACTTTTAAGGGAGAAAGGCACACTGAGGGAAAGACAGGAGGAATGTGAGGCTTCTCTCAGTCTAAATACCATGAGTGTTAGTAAAATATTATTTTGGACTCCACAGACTTGATTCCTTAAAATGTTTCTTGCTGCTGACTCCCCATCAGTAAACAGGGAGTAATGGCTTTCCTCTGCCTCACAGGGTGATGAATCCTGGTTTGCCCTAGAATTTCTGTTTTAGCATTAAAAGTAGTACTGGTGTAGCAAACTGGGAAGGCTTGTTACCTCATTCCCCACAACACAGGAATACTATCCAACTGAAGCAAGGGCAAGGTAAGGTAATTCAAAAAACATTTCATATAGTTTATTGCAAAGAATTCACAGATTCTCAACAAATTGTTGTGGTTGTTATTCTGTTTATTTTATGCCTATAATAAATGATTCCTGGTTATCATATGAGAAATGGTTCAGATGCAACAAACACATCTTAAAATTTCTTAGGATGCTTTTACTTTGTACCATGCTTTTACTTACATGCTTACGGAAACTACAAAAATATAGTTCCTGACAATGAATCTTTTGAAAAATAAAAAAGTTACATTTATAGTATTGGAAGTAAACTGAGTATTGGCCCCACAGATACATCACAAGGTATAAATAATTCAACCTTTATATTAACATATGGAAAGTGAGTGGTGTTCTATATTATGATTCTAAGTGTGTTTACACGTTTATTTCCCCCAAATGTTTGCACGTTTAATATCTTACCTGTAACAGAGACTTTAAGTAACTCGATCTTATCCTGGAGGCCTGCAGCTCTCAGATTGTCATATGCACCTGATAACTGGGAGTCACTGACATCAGCACCCACATAATACACATCCTATGAGGGGAGAAATTCAAATTATAAATAAAACCATATTTTATGCAGTTAAGAAAATCTACTTGCATTTTTTCAAATGAAAATGAAATCAATAGATTTGTTAATTCAGATTAAAAGAAATTTAGGATACTTCTTTAAAATAACATTCAAGGACCAAAACTTGAGAAGTTTTTGGTAAAATGTTAAAACATTAATTTTTAACATTCTACAATTAATATTTTACAGTACAAATGTCTAAGGAATTGAGGGATTTATATAATGTAGGTCATGACTAGTCATTGGAATCCTGTCATAATTTCCTAAATTTATCACAGTATTTAAAGGAATAACAGTAATTTAATTAACCTTTCATAGTCTACTTTGACTACAATTAAATAGTAACTCATATAATTAAAAATTATAGTCCCTAAATAGACCATCTACCTATAAATAATTGTTAAGTATACACACAACACACACTGGTTAAAGTAAAACACTGCTTGGTTTCCCAAACTTGAGAACTTACTGGCCATTCCTTAGCAGCTTCCAAAAGTATGGTTCCAAGTCCACACATTGGATCTAAAACAACTGCACCAGCCTAGAGACAGAAATGTTGATTTGCTACTGTAAATCTCCTGTAACAGGTGTTATACAAGAAGCCTAAAACTTGAGGACTCAATCATTTCAGAGTAAAGACTCCTTTCTAAACTTTATTAGGAATTTCAGGTCGTTAAAGCCCTAGGGGAGGTGTCTGCTCGGCATGTCTAAAGATTAGGCAGGAGACCAGCGTGGCCAAAGCACAGTGAGTGGGAGGGGGAAGTGGTGATGACATCAGAGAGGGGGCCAGGCAGCTCCCCCAAGATGGGCTGTGTAGAATTACAACCACCACATCCTACAGGTTCAAGACACTGTGCAGCTCAGGGTACAAGCCTATAGTATGACACCTGGGGCTTTGGCTTCTTCCCGGCAAGTGAAACAGTGAAGGGGTCACCAGCAGAGGCAAAGAAAACACAACAACTCAGGCCCTGGCTTTTAAAGTGCCATCTGGAAGTGACACACGTCATTTCCACCAACACTGAACTGGTGAAAGCATGTCAGTCGCATGACACACACAACGTGAAGAGGTCAGGAAAGGGGCCACCCTCTCTGCACCTGAGAGGAGAGCAAGAAATCTGGAGGAAAAAAACGAATGACTCTCCCCTCTGGGGGACAGAGGGTGTCACACCATGTCTGATCTTGTAGCTGTTAGAGGATTCTGATTCTATTCTGAAGGATGGGAAACTACTGCAGGGTTCTGAGCAGAGGAGAAACATGATGTAACATTTCAAAGGGATCATCTGGCTGCCCTGTTGAGAAAGGACCACAGAAAAATAGGGGAGTTACGAGGAGGCTAGTTAGGGAATCCAGGCAGAGATAATGGTGGCCCGAACAAAGAGTGACATTGGTGGAGGTGGAGAGAAGTAGTTGGTTGGATTCTGGGTACATTTTAAAGGAAGAACCAACAGGATGGATGGCAATGTGGAATATTACAAAATGACAATGGTCTGACGTGACTGAAGTTTTTAAGAGAAGGTAAAGAAAAAATATATGTCTACTGTCTGGATGCTGGTGATCTCCTAAGTACCAACGTTTGGTGGATGAAGGTCCAGCAGTGTACATGACAGCAGAGTGCCCTGACACAGAACCTAGACTGGTCCTGAGGCAGAGGGGAAACGTCCAACAGGCAGGAGTGATGACATCACCCACGTGCTAGGAGGCTAAGCAAGGTGAGTGGTTTTGGTGGAGTGCTAGGGGGACACAAGAGAGCACGGGAAGGAGGAAGTAGACACCAAATATGGATGGCTGGTCTTAAGTGCTTCTCTAAAGGGAAGCAGAGGGGGTGAGAGCTGATGGATCACGTGGGTTCAGGAGAGGGTCAATCCATTTTTAAGTTGCAAGACATTATAGCACATGCACATGCTGATAGGAATGATCCAGCAGAGAAAAAAGTCCTTAAGGAGGCAAGAGGGAATGGAATCCAGCACACAAGTAACGGAGCGAATCAAGGAGAGTTCACTTATTGTAATGATTATAATAATTATAAGCCATTATAATTTCAATATGTTGGTAGACCTCGTGAGGAGAACATGTTAAACTTCTCTTCGGATTCCAATGTTTATGTCACTTAAGCAGGAGAATTACAAGTATGCCCAAGGGAATGACTGCAATGAAAGAGCCTAAAATCCAAGTGGGGAGGGAGGGCTGAGTACAGGTGGTGAGTAGTGCCGCCTACTGGGCTTCCTTGGTAGCCCAGCTGGTAAAGACTGCCTGCAACACAGGAGACCCTGGTTCAATTCCTGGGTCGGGAAGATCCCTGGGGAAGGGCATGGCAACCCTTTCCAGTATTCTTGCCTGGAGAATCCCCTGGACAGAGGCACCTGGTGGGCCACAGCCCATGTGGCTGCAGAGTCGGACACGACTGGACTAAGCACAGCACAGCACAGGGCCACCGGTGACTAGAGGTCTCATGGAGTTAAAAAACGATGGCAGGGCACAAGAGGAAGTGAGTGGGCAGGAGAAGGAGGATAAGAGCAGCATTGTTGAGATTTGGGGAAGGTTCATCTGGGTATGATAAACTCTAGGATATGACTATAGCAGATCATGAGAGGCAGGGAGAGCAAGACACTAAGGGATCAGATAGCGCAGACACCGAGTTGATAAAGATTTCTGACACGAATAATGGTGTATACCACTACAGCGGTGACAACAAGAGATCTGTAGATGACCAAGAGAATTGGATGGCACGTGCTTCTAAGGCAGTGGGAGATCCTGGGCAGAAAGGGCAGCGAGGTGCAAGCAGGACACCTACCCCAGCTCCAGGCCCAGCGGTCCCTTGGTCTGTCTACAGAGGAGGCAGAGTGCTCAGAAGACAGCAGGGTTCAGCCAGAGCCAGGGGTTACCTGATGAAAAGAAACAAAACGTCCTTCAGAGGCTTCTCCCTGACACTACGTTCTACCAGTGTGTCATATGGATCCCCCATCACGGGGCAGAAAAGTAACAAAAAAAAATAATGATTTAAACGACAATTTTAAGATTAATAGTGGTATGAGAACTAATTTTTTTTTTGCCTTTTTTTTTTTTTTACGGATCTTCACATTTTATTCATTATTCATCTAAAATTCAAATGCAGCTGAATGTCTCATTTTTTTAACTTTTTAAAAAATATTATATTTTTTAATTTTTTTTTTCTGTCTCATGTGTACATGAGTTCCCAATCTCGAACCCTCCCGAGAACTAATTTTTGTTAACGACTTAAAATGCACCAAACCCCATGCTCTTTCTCCCCACAGTCCTTCTCTGATGAGGTGATCTGCCCTTAAATATTTTTCAGTGTCCTTATTCTACTGCAGGACTTTTTTAGTCATGACACCTGGGACATAGACAATAGCAGAGAAGTTATCTCCATATGCTTAAAGTAATAACCAAGATTTACAAAGAACTTGATTTTCCTTGCTCTTATGATCTATATGAAGGAGAATGGTTTACACTGAACATGAAAAATACCTAACAACCCCAGGTTTAAATTTCAGTTTCCATGGCATTGGCCTACTCAAGGTTGAGCTGCTTGTGCAAGTTTTAGGTACCAAGCTCCAAAGAGGGGCCGCCTGGATCAAGGCTGGATACTGGGATCATTTATTCGGTGGGTTACACTGCGTTCTCCCAAAAAGAACCGTGCTGTGCACATCTAAGGGGAGGAAGTCCCTCAAAAGCTAGAGCGAAAACAGGCAGAACAAACAGTACACATCTAGTGAAATGAAACTTCTGGAGGGAACAGATAAATATGTGAAAAAAGTTAAAGCCGCTAGAGAGATCAAATATAGCATGTGATGTGTGCTAAGTAGCCTCAGACTCTGTGTGACCCCATGGACTGCAGCCCTCCAGGCCCCTCTGTCCATGGGATTTTCCAGCAAAGAATACTGAAGAGGGTTGCCATGCCCTTCCCCAAGGGATCTTCACAACTTAGGGATTGAATCCAGGTTTGTTCCATCTCCTGCACTGGCAGACAGTTCTTTACCAAATATAGCATGCTGCTGCTGAGTCGCTTCAGTCATGTCCGACTCTGTGCGACCCCATAGTCAGCAGCCCACCAGGCTCCTCTGTCCCTGACATTCTCCAGGCAAGAACACTGGAGTGGGTTGCCATTTCCTTCTCCAATGCATCCATGCATGCTAAGTCGCTTTAGTTGTGTCTGACTGTGCAACCCCATGGACAGCAGCCCACCAGGCTCCTCTGTCCCTGACATTCTCCAGGCAAGAACACTGGAGTGGGTTGCCATTTCCTTCTCCAATGCATCCATGCATGCTAAGTCGCTTCAGTCGTGTCTGACTATGCAACCCCATGGACAACAGCCCACCAGGCTCCTCTGTCCATGGAATTCTTTAGGCATGCTGCTGCTGCTGCTAAGTTGCTTCAGTCATGTCCGACTCTGCGACCCCATGGATAGCAGCCCACCAGGCACACATACACAATTTTCTAAAGCTAAAAAAAATCCATGATTTTAAAACTAAACATTTCAATAAAGTACAGCACATTCTGGTGACTCTGGTTATACCTTGGAAGATAATGTCCAAGGAAAACTCAAAATACACAGGCAAAATGAAAGAGATAGAAAACGTGAAAAAGGAAGCTTAACATGTTGATCACAGGAACTCCAGAAGCAAAAAAAAGGAAGCTGTTTAATGTAAAAGACACTAAAGCAAAATAGTTGAGGAAATAATAAGTAAATAATGGATGAAACAGTACCTGAGCTGGAGGAAAAAATGATTTCTATAATTATTATATATCCTAAATAATAGTTATTATAATTATTATTACTGTTGAAGTCCAGGGCAGGATGCCCCAAAATATGCTTTAATGGCATATTGATTATTTTGAATAAAAAGTTACTTAAGAAACAGCAGGTAAAAATAAATGATATTAAAAAGAAAATGCACTCTGGTCCACTTCTCTCCCCCTGAAAGCAGAAATTTAATCTCCCAAGTGAAGGTATCTTCCCTCTACCAGAAGGATAGAAAGCATCTTTATCACCAGAGTTAGGGAATTCAAGGCTGTATACATAAGAAAGCTGGACTTCTTCACTAGTCTGCTACCCCAAGCACAGACCCCTTTGTTTTGTTAAATCTTCACAAATGTTTCTTTGTCTAAAAATAATATATAAATAGCCTGCTTCCATCACTTCAGGGGTCCCATTTCTATAAGACTTTCATGCATACAAATTAAAATTTTTTTTCTCCTGTTAATCTGTCTTGTGTCAATTTAATTATTAGATCAGTCAAAAGAACTCAAGGGGGGATAGCGAGGTAATTTCTCCCTCCTTGACATTACCATAGCGGAAATTAATACTTAGGTACTTCCTATATGCTAAGTGTTGTTCTAATCCCTTGACAAATGCTAATTCACTTCGTTCTCACATAGTCCTATGAGATGACTAGTTTTCATATTGGAAGTATGAAACCAAGGCACAGAGATGTTAAGTATCTTACATAAAGTTTCCCAGCCTGTAAGTGGTAGAGTTGGAAAGGGAACTCAGGGAGTCAGACTTACATAGTTCTGCACTGAATAGAAAAAGATACTTATACAAGTACATCTGGTAATATCCCCGAGATTAGAGGATTAAAAAGAAAACTCTTACAAGCTTGCAAACAAAAAGAACAAGATAGCTATCAAGGAAAAGAAAAATCATACTGGCAGGAATTGCTCCCTTGAAACACTGGAAGTGAAAAGATAATGGAACAGCATCCTCTGAGAAAAAAGGACTGCAACTCAAGGATCTCATACCAAGCCAAAAGGGGATACTCAGATGACAAGAAGGAGTGTAAGGAGATACAGGAGTCCAGAGCATATATTATTCAAATACCAAGTTTGAAGAAAGTACCAAGAAAAGACTATCCAAGCAACAAATAAAGCAGAGCAGAGACCTCAAAGAGAGAAAGATAAAGTGAAGAAGAAAGGTGAGAAGCGATGTATCTCACACTATACCTTTGTGTGTTTACACAGAAATGGACGCCACACACACTGCATCTTAATGGTTACTGATGGGTGTGTAATATAAGTGCAGTGTCAGAACTTTTGAAAACAGGAGGGATATACTTGGAAACTTTGATGCGTAATAAATAATTTAGTTCAAGCTGGTAGTTGGGAGTGGAAGAGGGTAAACATGTTTCAAAGGTCTCACCGTAGGGAGGAGCAAAGGTGGGACAGAAGAAGAGAAAAAGTACCCTGGAGGTCTCATCTCATGACAAGGAGAAGCGGATAGAGGAGGGAGTTCAGAGTGTCGGTGGTAAAAACAGTGTGGCAAGGAAAAGAGTTGATGTCTTTAACAGTAAGAGTCAAGTCTCCTGTGTTTAATTAAGAGAGCTGGGAGAGGGAGCCATGAATGGAATAGCACACAGAGTAAAATCTAACCTCAGGGAAAACAATGAGATGATTCACGTGATGAAAGTAGCAAAAATAAAGAGGAAACTGTAAGAAGTTGTAAAGGAAATCTATCATAACTGGTCTATCCATCATAATACCGTACTGAATTCTCTCACTGAAAGAGCCTATCACTGTGGGATAAAGACAGAGTTCTGTGTTTATAAAAAATACACACTGAAAGTTGAAAACAAAGCAGAACTATAAAGGAAAATGCAAAGAAAAAAGAGTGGAAATACTAATAAGACACGGTGAAACTTAAGTTTAAACCTACAAATCAACATAATGAAAACTGTAATAATAAAAAGGTACACTTTACAATGAGGCAGTAACAGTCATAAACGAGTATAAACCAAACTACAGGACAAACTACAGAATGAGGTGACAATGAATAAGAATGCAAAATCTTGAAAAATATAATCTAATAAATTTCAAAATACCTCCTTCAGTACTGAGCAGACAGTAAAATGGCAACTAAAAGATACAGAGGCCATCTCTTGGCTAGAAAATAAAATTATTTTCTTATGTTCATGGAGCATTCACAAAAACTGATCAAGATCTTGGTTAAATTTTATGAAGCAGAAGTTGTACAGGCCACATGACTGTGACAAAAAATTAGAAATAATAAAATGGAGTTATCTTTTGACTCGGCATTTTCATAGCCAAAATACTCCCAGAAGTTTGACAAAAGCCTATCTCTGCAGTTTGTAAGTGTAATGGCAAGAAAAGAAATAGAAAAACAATAAAAAAGGGTAAAAGAACCAAGGAGAAAAGAAAGCAACCATCGATAAGAGGCTGTGTAAATTAATTATGGAAAGGACCTGTGTATTCAATCAAAAGGGACAAGAACAGATTCCTTACCTTAATTTCTGCGAGGGAGGCCATTGCCCAGGCTATGGTAGACCTCAGCCCTGCCGTCTTGATGTACGCTCTGCAGGCTAGAGGAACCCTAAAGTGAAATAACACCCCAAAGTACTGAATGTTAATAGGATACAAACAAAAATGATTAACCCATTCATACCTGTACATCATGCACTGAAGTATTCCCTAAGTTAGAGAGTATGTAACCTTTTTATTAATGCAAAATTACCTTCTCTAACTGGCACCTTGTCTAACCAGCCAGTGTGGTATTTCAGAAAGGAAAATTGTTTAGATAACCGAAATTTAAACCCTTATGTGTTCAACTTAAAAAATTTTCCCATTTGAGGGAAGTCTTTCTAACTTTATATGCTCCTCTGACTTCCCATGTAGAATAGACCTTTTCTCACGGATCCAGAGTCACCCAGAGGAGTAAACTGCACTGTGGCACAGATGCAGAAGCACAACTGAGTGGATGCTGACCCTTAAAGAATTCCTAAAAGGCCCCTTTTGTAAGTCTGCCTTTTGCTCATTTGCACCTTTCTCTCAAGTTGGAATGAAGCTTGACACTGCACTGTCGAAATTAATTTACTGAATGAAATGCTGAAGCAGAGGACTCCCCAGTGAGTTCACTGGTCTCCATTACTTATCCCTTCATACTCGATCTTCTACCCCATTATTGCTAATATCGGTGTTTCCAGATTTGATACAGATTTTCAAAATATTATTTCTGTTTCTGGTGCACTGAACAACATTGCCTTGCCAATTTCAATGCACTTACCTATTCTGTGTGTACAATTTATTGGTAAGACATGATGTATAATTTCAAAAATCAATGCTTGGTTGTTTTGCGGTTAGGCCTGTTTCAAAGCCACTAAGAGGGCTCTTCTACTAACATTACAGCAAGCCACAGTGTTTCCCAAACTTGATTTCCTTTCATCATTTTCTTTCTGCTCTTTAAGTTATCTTGTTTTGTCTGTATCTGTTGCAAGCCTCTTAAGATCTTAGAATTAGATGAGGTATGTCTTTTAAATAAAACAGTATAATTGTGTATTTACTATTATGATGAAGAAGCCTGCATGATAAAACTATTAGAGGTTGTTTTTGTTGAAAAGGTTTTTCAGGAAATAAAATTTCATACTGTAAATAGTACTATATCCAGAGATTTGGAATCTGGGATATAAACTTTGTGGGCAGAAGAATTATAAAATAATTTGATCAACGAATCTTGCTTCAGCAGGCTAAGTGCAGCAATTATCTCGCTACAAAACACATTCAGTTCAGTTCAGTTCAACACATTAGATGAAACCAAAACTGAGAAATTACTTTCACTCTAGACACATACACACACAAATAGAATTGGTATGGAAAACTGTCTTTGTCCATACACATTACAGAGTCCTTTTCTACGCATCGGGGATTTATATAGAACCTTTGAAACTNAACCATAGCCTTGACTAGACGGACCTTAGTTGGCAAAGTAATGTCTCTGCTTTTGAATATGCTGTCTAGCACCGTGCTAATCAACAGCAACGGTGCATCATTTGATAAAACTGTTACAATGACCTTAAGCATTCTTTTTTACATCCTGATCCAGGCTTACACATGCACAAATGTGACCTCAGGGTCAATGGGATCTTTCCATAGGATTTTTATGATTTTAAAAATATTCCATACCTAGAATCACCTAGAGAAAAGATATTTAAATCACTTTATCCTATGTAAACATGGCTATGCATATAAAATGTTTTGAAGATGCCAACAATATTTACATGCTCCCAAGAAACTGCAAATCATTATTTCCATCATCCAACCATCCATTCCTTCCCAAAGCATCTAAGAAAGCTATACGACAAACATTCAATAAATATTTCTGAATAAGAAATATTCAGAAAAATTCAACTGCATTATTGTATAGTACCCAACATAACTCGGGAGAAAACCTGAATAAGATTTTAAAAATTGGAATTACTCTCCCACGACAAAAAAAAAAACTGCAGTAAAATGTGAAGGAAGTTCAAGATGAATTTTAAGAACTGTGATGTATTTTCTATTTTAATGAAAAATCCAAGAGGCCAATGGACTAAAATTTAGTTTAAATGTGGGCCTGTGAAAATAATTTAATTAAAAAAATAGATATGATTTTCAATATGAAACATGTAATCAGTCGATTNAATTTTAAGAACTGTGATGTATTTTCTATTTTAATGAAAAATCCAAGAGGCCAATGGACTAAAATTTAGCTTAAATGTGGGCCTGTGAAAACAATTTAATTAAAAAAATATATATGATTTTCAATATGAAACATGTAATCAGTCGATTATTGTGATCAAATCTTTCACAACTCAGTCTAATCAGGATCCAAAGTTCCATGCAAATGCTTTACTGGTTCATGCAAAGAACTCAAAGGCTTTGATTTAAGATCCCTCTGATATATCAGTGTTTCATACTATGAATAAAAACACAGAGTTTTTAGTTTTACAAACTCATCTAAGACACAAACCTGAAGCTTAGAAATAATACATACCTGAACACAGGAATTCCCAACACAGAGTAAATGTCACTTAGATGTATAAAGATCTGAAAGAACAAATACTGAAGTTAGAATGGACCAGGTAATGCATTACCCAATGAGTGGCAATTTGAAAGCTTCCATTTTGAACCCCACAACCTATATTTTAATAAGAAATTCCAAGGCCTCTTCATATCTGAAAAAATGTTCCATAGTATTTTTTATTGAGCAGAAGCAAAATAAATTTTAAGTACATCTCATAGAAAAATTCTGAAGTCAATTTGGTTAACAACTTATATTGAGAATCACATTATGAAGAACTCAAGATCACTTTTCTTTATAGCGATTCTTTGAATTACCCTAACTTAAGATTTTTAAGCATTTTAGGTTAGAGCTGCTGCTGCTAAGTCACTTCAATTGTGTCCGACTCTGTGCGACCCCACAGATGGCAGCCCACCAGGCTCCCCTGTCCCTGGGATTCTCCAGGCAAGAACACTGGAGTAGGTTGCCATTTCCTTCTCCAATGCATGAAAGTGAAAAGTGAAAGTGAAGTCGCTTAGTTGTGTCCGACCCTTAGCGACCCCATGGACTGCAGCCCACCAGGCTCCTCCGTCCAGGGGATTTTCCAGGCAAGAGTACTGGAGTGAGGTACCATTGCCTTCTCTGTTTAGGTTAGAGACAATTACCTAAATCTACCCTTATTCTAGCCTCAAGTAAGACTTGATACCATGGTTAACAGAAAATCTGCTTAAGCGAAATGTACTGTAGCAAGAGTGACCTTTCACTCTGTTATTTATAGGGAGTGCTTTTTTTTTCTTTTTAAAATTTTTATTGGGGTATAGTTAATCCCCAACTATGCTACTTCCAGGTGTATAGCAAAGTGCATCAGTTACATGAAGAGTTTATTCCTTTCTATCATTCTCCTGTTATTTTCCTCCCAGTTTTACTGAGAAATAATTGACATACATCAAAGGCATAATGCATGTACATTGTGAAATGATTATCACAATAGGTTCAACTAACATCCATCTTCTTATGTAGATGAAAAGAAAAGCAAAAAAGGGAAAAAAAAATTTTCTCACCATGAGGACTCTCAGGATTTACTCTTCACAACCTTCCTATACCACACAGCAGTGTTAGCTATAGTCCTCATGTTAGGACATGATGAGGATTTAAATGTCTCAAGTTGAAATTAGCAGCCCACATAAATTTTAAAAGATTCTTACTCCTTTAGCCTGATGAGGTTTATGGAATATTCTAACTCTGTTCTTTGACCTCAACAACATTTGATTCCTGATACTTTTACCCCAAAGGTATTTTAATATAGTTTAATCAGAACTATTCCACTATTGATAAGCTTTTACTAAGAAAAGAATAATCTGGAATGAATTCCATTTAGTTCACTTCTTTGATCGCTGAAGCTAAACTTTCCAACTTTTTAATCTTATTTATGTTAGCAAAGCTATTGATTGGTATTGATTCTTTTCTATTTAACAGTTAAAGTTATGATATGCTGATATTTTTATATATCAAATGTTACCAGGTACAGCTTTTTGCACTATGAATTTTTCTCTGTTAATTGTACAGAACAAAATTTGCTAAAATATGATTCTTCTGTCAGTTTTGGTCACACAGATTTTACCATGTGTGACTGATTCTGTTGTCGATTTTGTTTCGTGCTAATTATTTCTACCAATAGTTATTATTTGCATTAAATGGATGATAGGAATTAAATTAGATATATTTGTTTATGAGAAAACTGTAGTTCTGAGACAGTGAGATGGAGTCACGGAGAGATGAGAGGAGGAAACCAGACGGAAGATAAGAAAACTATAGATGGGGAGATAAAGGAAGATACGCTTATATAAAAATATTCTCAGCGTTAAAGTATTTTGCAAAACCGCAATAAGATATATACTAGGCATGCCTTTTTAAAAGCAAAAAATATCAAATAACAAAACAGGAAACAACACAAAGCCTTCTGATTTGACTAGCCATTATGCCTTTTAAAGCTATATATAAATAATCTGCCAATTAATGATTCATAAAAATGACTATTGGTTAAACTTACGGTCTTCAAAAAACATTGAAGAACATCTGTTATAGTTACAATTCATTTTCCCATGTGTTTACTTTGTTCCAACTAAAAATGGTATAACCTCATTAAATTAATTTTGAAAATAGAGAAAAGGGAAAGAAAAATAATCCCACAAGCCTAACAAAGCCACTATTAACACAGGTCTGTTTTCCAATTTTATTTTTACATTAACTAGAATTTCTTATTATAGATATTTGTTATGTATGATAGTGATTATAGAGAGCATCTCTAGTGTTTAGTTTAACTGCAACCAAACAATTCCATTCCAAAAGTTCAATTTGAATGAGACATTTTCACAGTGAAAACTACTAGCAAAAGAATCTGCAGTATTCTGTTGCTAAGGAGGAATCAGACTGCTGGATCCATGTAGACATGACTTAAAACTTTAAAGCAAAGTTAAAAAGCACAGTAAAAGTTGTTGACATTGCAGCTGTATTGTAATAACTTTGAATGGAGACAGATGGCTATTAGACTTGTGATGATTTTATAATGTATGCAAATGTTCAATCACTGTGTAATTCACGTGAATCATAACATTTTATGTCAACTACACTTCAATTAAAAAAAAAAGAATAGTTGACATTGTCTTTAAAGAATTAGGTTATGAGCATATAAAATAAAATGAACGTTCATTACCTCCAAATTTGGATTCCTCAAATCTGCTTTCCATCCAAACTGTTTCATAAAAGCAATTCCAATTACTCTTCCTACCTCCTGAAAAGGCAACAGGTTAAAAAAAGATAAGAATACTAAAAATGAACATTTTAAGTTTAAACGTAAGCAAAAAACTAGCAGGGAAATCAATCATACTATCCGATGGTAATTTAGGTTACAATGTTAAA
Source organism: Neotragus moschatus (assembly GCA_006410615.1). NCBI lineage: Eukaryota > Metazoa > Chordata > Mammalia > Artiodactyla > Bovidae > Neotragus > Neotragus moschatus. The sequence continues at coordinate 828,716 of SJYA01001590.1, forward strand.
ATACTACACAAAAGCATTTTCTATTCAAGGCAATAAGGGTGCGTTGTACCTCTTCCACCCCAACAAATCTTATGGCATTGACGTTTACTTGTGTGTAATCTCTCTCCTTGTAATTTCAGACACATGAAATAACCAGATTGTGGCCTGATAAATATGAGCATTCTGGGTTCCAGGAAATAGATGCAAACTGAAAGATGAACTATTTTAGCTATGGTGATCCTATACGTTTAAAAATTTTTTTAAATGTTTAACAATTTAGTAGCAGTAGGTTTAGACTGAAGAGTCTGTCTGATTTCAAGACTGGCCCAAGGCCCCACACTTGTGCCCTCCATATCACTAAATTTTTCAGGGTCTTTTTGTGGTGTTTGCTCTCCTTTGAAGTACACCTGTGTGTCTCAGTCTGGCTCCTGGCAAGATCCCACATGCAAGACCTGGTGCACAGCAACCACTCGATCAACACAGAACCGGACTGAAGAGAAAGCCAAAAAGCTCAGGGCCATGATATTAGGATTTCCAAATGTAAACAGTACCTATGAGTTTAAGGAAACTTTTAGGGAGAAAGTAAAAGGAACTCTATGTAGACTGGCACAGTATTCCTCTTAAGCATCTCAGGTAAAGTTAAGAAGGAAAATGCATTTTTAGAAGAGATTTAGTTATGTACGATTAGGTCGAGCGATCTGTCTGGGCCCGGTTATGTATTCTGTGAAAGGTTTTCATCTCATTTTTGATCTAAAGAATAATTAATTCTTTTAGAAAATGGGAACCCACTCTGGGGGGCAAGTGTACCTGTGCAGTAAGGGTCTTTGCAACGGCTCCACTGCAGCGACAGGAAACTCTAAAAGTTAAGTTGGTCTGGTTATGCGTCTCAACAGCTTCCGTTACAGCATTCTGAAGTTCTTGAAATTTTTCTTCTTCAGTGATAAAATTTCCTTGCTCCAATATTTTTTCTTCTATTTGTCTTCCCAGCTGGCATTCCTTAGTCTCTTGCATCTCTTGGATTTGTTCTGTTTTCAATTTCTTAGCTGTGATATCATCTTCTCCCACTTTTCTTTTGAGTGGGTTAGCATTTTTGTGAGAAAGTTTTTCCTTTTTTTCATCAAATTCAAGAAGATTCTTCCAAATTGAAATGGCATTCAACCAACTTTCAGGATCATCATTTATAAGTTTTTGCAGTTCATTAAATATTTTTCCTAAATAAGTAAAATCTCAGTTTACCCTTTATTGAAGCTATTCACACTCTCAAATCCCATTACCTTTATTTCTTTAAAATAAGAAATTTAATTAAATTGCTACATGAATACTGATTTCCATTTTATCTGGAACTTATAGAATTTAACTTAAGAATATTGTGCAGAATAAAGTTCAATCACGTATTCCATATTTAACATCAAACCTGTTTTAAAATTCCTATTAAGTTACCATTTACTTTAGCAAGATCATTTGTCCTATGATAACATATGTATCTCTTCAATATACACAGAGATGTACAATGTGTGTTGATCTTTGAAGTAATGGTGATCTTGCCTATAAAAAATTAAGTTTTAAAAGACAGAGTAAATTGCAAAACAGAGATCAAAAACAGAACAACTGAATCTTAAGACTATTTAAGACCACAAAATATTAGCACAGATCATAAAAAGAGCTTCCATAAAGTAACATTTCAGATACACAAGTCATTCATAATTTAGGAACTGGCAGTCATGCTTAGTAAAATGTAATCTTTTCTTGATAAACAAAAGCCATCAAGATGATCAAAGAACAATTACTGTAGTTCTTTAAAGAGGAAAGTGTGTGGAATATTGGGATGAAATTATAGTGACCTTACAATGTAATATCTGAGGATTTGTTTTAAAACAATTTTTCAGCCCCATCTTGATTTCTCACCATTTGAATTGCTCTTGACACAGTTTATTATAGGCTGTGATGACATGATTTCTTGTGCACAAGCAGCAATCAAAATTAGGTTTAAGGCAATGTTTTATCCAGCGGTAGCTGATCCTTTTTTGCTTTTGTCAATATCTTTACATGATTTCAGCAGCATATTTATAAAAGTAGGGAATGGATAAGAAATCTCTTAAGCCCTCTTTAACTCTAATGCTTTTTCAATTTAAAGTTCCCCACAATAGGAAATTTTACTATGTAGTATTTTCCAATTATATCACTCATCAGGTAAAATTTATAAGTTCTGATCAATTATTTAAATCAATGCATTTGGGGTTATTACATGCTCCTAAATCTAAATAAATGCACCAACCATATATAGCCTTAGAGAAGGTGTCTGATCAAAATTCTCAAGGAAGAAATGTGACTTAGGACACTAAAACTCAGAAGGAAGGCAGCACATTGGTCAAAACTTGTAAAAGAGAAGAAACACAATTAGGTGATAATATTCAGCAAATACAGAAAAATAACTAATTAATGATCCTAGGGTATGAATGATTCCTAAAAATGTGAAATGGCTACATATTAATTGCCAAGCAAAAAACTTTGGAGTGCACTATATCATGTAGGTAAAAGTAACAGGTATACACCTACCTTTACTTACAGAAGAAACAGGAAATGGAAGCTGCTTTTTAATCAGCAAAAATAACCTTTCTGCAGATTTCAATTGTTTCAGCATATTCAAGTCAGAACAGGTGGTGAAAAAAACTTTTCCTGAAATGTATTCAACCTAGAGAAAGAAAAAATAGATATTAATGTAGTTCAATGTCAGACTAAGAATCATTTCCCTTCCCTCCTGTTTAATGCATTAAAACATAGCACCTAGACTAACAAAAGTAAAAATGTCTATTTCTGAAGTATCTACTAATTTATTAGACTATCCTAGGCACCCTGAATACCTTTCTCCCCCTCATTCTGTAACAACCCTCTAAGGTATATTTTATCATCTCCATTTTATAGATTAGGAAATTGAGGCTTAGAGTGGTTAAATAATTTGTATGAAGTCACATAGTCAGTGACCAAGACCATAATCTTCCTGTGTTACCTTTTGGAAAGTGTGTGTGCACTCTACTAAAAAGGAATAGAACACAAAATACTGATTAATTATCAAATCTCACACAACTACTAAAAGTGGGCAAAGGAAAGGCAAAATGGATAGGACAAATTAGGTGTCTAGACCAAGTTTAACCTAATCAGTAGGTATTTGTTAAACATGTACCTCATGGTCTACAAGGAAGCATACAGTATAAACCCTAAAGATGAATAAAGGCATATACTGACATACAATTAAAATGTAAAATGTATAAGACAATAACTTGCATTAAGCCCAGGAGAAAAGTAAAACGTTAATAAATGTTCTGCTAAGTTGCAGGTACAATAAGCATTACTAATGAAGGAAGCCATCATTAGTAAATGTCTTGGGAAAGAATCCTATAAGATTTGGTAAGAGGGATTCTCACAAAAGAATGAAGGGGAAGAACGCAGAGGTGGGTGTGGCAATCAGGATGAAGTAAACTGTAAGAGAGCACGGCAACCTTTGCTGTGTGACGCTGACTGATGGTGTCAGGCGGATGGATGGGGTAGCTCAGGCCCAGCTTGAAAAACAGTCACGATTTTACCCCAGATGGTAATGGTTCAGCATTATAGTCTTTTGATGAAAACTATGACAGCACGAAATTAGCCGGAAGAAAGATTTCTGTGGACGGGGCATAAAGGACTGAGTGCTGAATGTGATGCTGGAGGGAGAAGTAGATTACTGAGGAAGAAGTAATGAACCGCTTGGCTGTGGGAACCGGACAATGGATGGAAGCAAGAGTATGCGTCAAACTGAAAGAGGCTTTGAAGACAGGACAGATAAAGAAAGGAAAATGAAAAGAGCACTGTTTCGGAGAGAGTCAAATGAGGTCCAGCAAACGCCGCCCAATGCCAATGGAATCCTAAACCTTTCGGGTCAACCCAACCCCCTTAAGTTCGGGATGGATGTGGATGATCCTAGCATTCTCCTTTTAGCAGTGGCCTCGGGCTAACATGGTTTTAAGTCANAAATGAAAAGAGCACTGTTTCGGAGAGAGTCAAATGAGGTCCAGCAAACGCCACCCAATGCCAATGGAATCCTAAACCTTTCGGGTCAACCCAACCCCCTTAAGTTCGGGATGGATGTGGATGATCCTAGCATTCTCCTTTTAGCAGTGGCCTCGGGCTAACATGGTTTTAAGTCATCTCCCAGGACTGAGGCAAGCATGGATCCAGGGGTGTTGCATGTGTATAGGCAGCTTCCACTCAGTGGGAACTTGAACTCCCAGTGTATGGTATGTTTGATCTGACCTATTCTAATTAAGCTTCTACGGTGGTAATTTTTAAAGTTCCACTCTAGCTTGATGAAGAAGAATCTCTGCTGGGGAAGCCCTAAGTTGATGACAATTAAAACCCCAATACTTCTATAGTTGTAAGATTAACAAATTCTGGGATTCTGATGTATAGTATGGTGATTTTGGCTAATAATTCTGTATTACCTAGCTGAAAGTTGCTAAAAGAGTAGATCTTAAATGTTCACACCAAAAAAGTAATGCTCATTACCTGATGGGATGGAGGTGTTAGCTAATGCTATGGTGGTCATCATTTTGCAACATATAAATGTATCAAATCACCTTAAACTTAAATAATGCTATATATCAATTATATCTAAATAGAGCTGGAAAAACAAATAAATTTTAAAAACTCCAAAGATTTTTGGTACTAGCAATGTACCTAAGACAGACAGACGGAGGAAGTAGGGAATGAAAAGAATGTTTAGAAATCAATATTTAAGGGGATAATGAAGTAACTAAAACAAGAACTTCTGGTTTTTACAGTTTACTTCTTTCTCATTACAAAGGTGACATTTTCCCACTAAAGTCAAAACTGAATACCTCAAAATGGTTAGAACTTAGAAACAAAGTTTTAAAAGGTAAATATTTTTGAAGTTTAGATTCTGTTACTTGATCTAATAGTATAATTGATATCAAGCCATCATATGAAATAGCTGGTTAAGATTCTGGGGGAACTGAAATAAATATTTTACTGTAAATCTACGGTTCTAAGATTCAAGTCTTATAAACAAACTGATACAAACATCTAATAGTACAAAGATCTTATCTTTTCTCATTTACTTGAGTATCAAGGGAGACAATTTATATAATGAACTTCTAAAAATATTTTATTGGAGCAGGGTGTGGAGAACAAAAAATTTTTTCAACTGAAAATCAAGTTAAGAGGACCTAAAAGGTCCTTTAATCAACTGGGGTGCTCAATCATAAGAATGATATGTGTTTAGCCACTTAAAATGTTAAATACATTCTAAAAATCAACACCAACACTGTTTTATTCTGTTTATTAAAAAAAATTAACACTAGGCCTACATTCCTTTTATAAGAAATGAACATGTATCCAGAAGTAGTTTATGAAATGGTAAAAGAGCCGCTGTGAGAATCAATCATATATATGAAAGTGCTTTAATAGTTCACCTTTTGTAAAGTATTCTACCTCAAAGTAGTAGAAAAATGAGTTTTGGTGTTTGTGATTTCAAACACTGTTGAAGCTACTGTTACTCATTTTCTTTAGTTTATTGTTTGTAACTGATCATATTCAATTATAATAATTAGAGAGGGCTGTGGCATTTTAGAATATTTCACACTAGTATTTGTTACTTGAAAATTTATTTATACATCCAATCTGTTTTTTCCATTTGGAATTAAATCATTAAAAGTGTCTAAAACCAACTGGCTTTATGTCTAACACTTCAGAAGATGAAACAACAGCCTTTATTAAAAGAAAAAAACAGCTCTGTTGTCAGCTAGAATATCTAAGCAGTTAGTATTTTTGCCTTTCTTTTAAAATTTAGGGAGTCAGATCTAACGCAAAGACGAAAAGCCTAAGCCAAGGCAAAAAGGTAAGGTACAGTAACAAGGAGATACCAAAATTTTCCTAATTCTACAGATGCCATTTAATTCTGGAATTAATTTTTAAGTGCTAGGTGAAGGACTGAGGTGGGGTGTGAGCTTTTGTGTTTCATTTTAGGAGAGAGAATTAAAAATATATATTTTACTTACTTTTTTAAAAAGTATCCAATCTACAGGGAATGCACAGAATCTTCAGAGAAGCTTATGCAATCATCTCATTAAATGAAATAACTGAAATAATTCGACTATCTGCTTAGCCCTACTATGTGGGCTGTTTTGCTATGTGGGTTTATAAAAGCTGATTAATCAACTGACCGGGTCTCCTGGCTCGCTGGCATTGCAGACACCTCTACTAAAGTGAATTTTATCTTCAAAATTACTGGTTCTACTTTTATTTTTATAATAACAGTATTTAACACATTAAAGAGAATTACAAAGTAAAGCTTAATTTTACCCAATACATTTCTTTAAGCTATGCTATACACTGCATACTAGAGTATATATTATATTTATATGCCATAAATTAAATATTTTAAAACACCCAGGAACCTATAAAGAGGCTTGCCTCAACACTGGAGGAAAATCAAACCTGAATGTGACCAAGTGGCAGCTATAACTTATAGGACTCCAATTTATAGGAAATACAGAAAATAGAGGAACATGTGAAACTACACCATGGAGGTGTAGAACAAGCAGAGAGGTCAGTTTTCTAATAATGAAGCCTATGCAGATTGGGTCAAGCCTTCTATTTTTCATACCAAGAACATTTGAAAAAAATAAAAATCAGCCCGCCATGATGTCATGGCTTCGCAGTGTTCAAGGAACTGGAACCAGGTGCCCACCTGCCTGGGTTGAACATGATAACAGGTCTGATTTCACAGATGGCTTGGGTGTGAATCCCAGCTCTGCCATTTTCTGCTTCCATGACATGATTATTTTATTGGACTTACTTGTGCTTCATTTTCCACTTCTGTTAAATGTGGAGCTCACCTCAAAAGATAGGGCTGCTGTGAAAATTAAGTGTCTGACATATTAAATGCTTAACCCATGTCGCAGTTGCTATTATATTGTTGCTTTTTTAGACTAGCTACATTCAGCACTCTATGACTTTCGGTGACTAAAACCACAAACGGCAGTTAGTGTAATAAGAATGATGTCATTCTTCATGACCCTCTCTATCCTCCTCTCCCCAATCATCATCACAGACTCCTTTTGTGAGCTTTCAACACTTCAGGAGTCCTGGGAGTGGAGTGGTCAATTTCTTTCAATAAGCTTTCATTTCCCAAAAATACATCATTCACACTGTCATATATAATCCCATCAAGACACTGGAGCCTTCTTCTATTACATCCTTTCCCTGTTTTCAAGAAACGGGCTCAGCATGTACTAGACCGTAAACTGATGTTTACAACTTTCTTCATTTCATCGAAATTAACAGTGTAATAATACCAGCAACTTCTAACTTCCTTCTCTGAGGCATCCTAGAGTATTTTTCTAGCTACTATTTACTGCAGTTTACACTGTACTTTACATAACCTTTATCATTGAATCCTCCCAACAGTCCTATGAGATAAACACAGTGTCAGGAAACTGACAAAAATAGCTGAACCTGACGATTATATTTGCATTTAAAAGCTGGAGAAAGAATTCTTACAGGTCTAATTCTAATTATAGGCACTATCAAACATTTTTCTTTAAAGAATCTAGGAAGTAACTCGCATCAATCGCTCTTTTTTAAAAAACCTTCAGCCGTGACAATAACAGATGTGTAGGGGGAAAGGGCTGTCGGGTCTTTCTGGCAGTAATTAAAGGACCCGCAGGCAGAACTCCGAGAGCCCGGCCGTCGCCTCTGTGGGTTCGCGTCGCTTTCGCGGGTCCAGGGCCGACCCCAGCGGGGAGGGACCACGGGCAGGGGTGGGGCCTGGGCCGCCCTGCTTCTCGCTCCGGCTCGCTGCGAGGCCGACTCACCTGGGTGGCAGCGAGCCGCTCCCGCACCTCCCGCATCAGGAAGGGCTCCAGGCCGCGGCCTGCGGTGCAGAAAAACTGGGCGCCCGCTGCAGGCCCGGAGCGGGGACCTCCGGGAACCACCGCCATGGCAGCTCGGGGTCACGTGGCCTCGGGTGCGCGCGGCGCGGCCCCGAGGTCCCGGAGGCGGCGCGCAGGGGCCGAAGGGCCGGGTGTTGCCAAGGGCGAGCCAGGCTGGAAGGTCCCAGGAACGTCTGATCGGCTGGCAGGGGGGGCCCTGTGGGTCTCCTAGGTTAACCGATTGGAAGCTTGTTGATTAGGCATCTGGAATTATTTAGAATCCCAGGTGGAAGGGATGTGATTGGGATATATAACTGGGAAGAATAAAGACTGTCATTCATCTGTTAGATCCTTAGATGCTATCATGGCACATCTTTGCCTCTGATATCATGGCTTCGCTATGCTAAAGAAATGAATGAAAACTATAGAAAAGCAACATAAAATGTGAAAGACTGGAGGGAATAACTGATGGCGTTGTTTAAAATATCCATTAGATTTTTCCTCAGTTCTTCCCCGGTAGTGAGATAGGGGATAAGATTACTGGTTTGTGCTAATATTGAGACATCCTATTCCAACTGATTGATTGTTGGTGTATAAAATAAATGAATAATATTTTCAAATCAATATTTTTTAAGGTGGGAAAATGAAGCATTAAAAATGATTTCCCTATAACGCCTGTGACTGCTACTCTTTATATGACTATAACAAAGGAAGATACATCAGTAATAGGTCCTTCTGTTGTACCTTGGAGAAAACAAGTCGGAACTTGGATAAGAAGTTGGAACTTGGATAAGAAGGCAAGTAAGGGTATAAATAGTGTGCTCTTATTTTTAATCTTTGACTATAATAATATAAACAGGCAATTAAAAAATACGCATTAGTGTGGGCTTCCCAGGTGGCGCTAGTTGTAAAGAATCCACTTGCCAATGTAGGGAAAGATCCCTTGGAGGAGGGCATGGCAAGCCACTCGAGTGTTCTTGCCTAGAGAATCCTATGGACAGAGGAGCCTGGCGTCCTACAGTCCTTGGGATCGCAAAGAGTCAGACACAGACTGAAGTGACAGAGCAGGTTCATACTCATTAGCATGACTTTAAAACAAATTACATCTCTGACATAACTTTTAAAAATAAAGATGTGAAATATTTTTTTAAAAGGAGATATACTATCATCTCATTCATCTTCTTATTTTTCAGATAGAGGAAATTGATGCTTAAAGAGGCTCAGGGACAGTGAGTTAGGGGCATAGCTCAGGCTAGACCCTAAGCCTTGATTTATACTATACATACTGAGCTTTGTCCATTCCTACCAACTCCCTCCCCTCATCTCCTTCCCTCCCCACTACTCTCCTAAGATAAGGACCAGGCTCTGTCTTCTCCAAGTATTGGGCCCAAACTGGGAATTTCTAGGCCCAAGAGCAGACATTTCCATGCTCCAGCAAAATGTCTTTATATTCATAAAACAGGTGATATTTCTGCACTAAATTAACTATCTAGTCTGGGCCACCTGATTTGATTGACTCTCTTAACAGTATTTGAAGAGGTGTTTTTTAAACTCTGAATTTTAAATTGACAACGAATACATCACTTGAAGACTAGAATTCATATTANTCTTTATATTCATAAAACAGGTGATATTTCTGCACTAAATTAACTGTCTAGTCTGGGCCACCTGATTTGATTGACTCTCTTAACAGTATTTGAAGAGGTGTTTTTTAAACTCTGAATTTTAAATTGACAACGAATACATCACTTGAAGACTAGAATTCATATTATTTAATAAACAGCATTAAATTAGCTCTGTAGTTATATAAATCAGATATACAGAAACTACTAAATGTGAATCTCTATCAAGTTTGTCTCCTGTTGTTCACAATAGGATATCAAGTTCAGTAAGTGGATATTCCTCCACTCTGCCCTGCCCGCTACCCAGCTCATGGTCCACTAGGACACAGTGTGAAAATTCTTATGGAGTCAGGTTACATGAGCTTTCCAAACTTCAGTCCTAAAACTCTGCAGCCTTGCTCAGCTGTGGTTCTGTCCAGGAGAGTACATTGCTGGCCAGCCTGAGGCTGGAGGAGTTATTTCTTCTTCTGCCTTGGGCAGCGCTGCCATGACCTAGCCTGTACTGATCTCTCTATCTCCAGATATCAACTCATATAATTTATGTTCCAATAATTTGCNCCCTGGGTCAGGAAGATACCTTGGAGGAGGGCATGGCAACCCACTCCAGTATTCTTGCCTGGAGAATCCAATAGACAGAAGAGCCTGGAGGCCTACAGTCCAAAGAGTCGGACACAATTGAGGTGACTCAGCATGGTTGCAAGGGTCCTCCTCAGATTTTACCTCAGTTAATTGCTTGAGATAGTGATAAAAGTCATATAGATAAAATTTAATTTTTATATAAAGTATTTAGAAAGGTTTGTAAAAATTGCTTTTGAGATGATGGTAAAAAAAAATAAAATAAAAAATTTTACTGACCTGTAGTTTATTTTACAATGTTGTGTCTAACTTCCGCTGTACAGCAAAGTGGCTCAATTATGCATTTATACATTCTTTACATATTCTTTAGCATTATGGTTTATCCTAGGATATTGAGTATAGTTTCCTGTGCAATACAGTGGGACCTTGTTGTTTATCCATCCTGTATATAACAGTTTGCATCTGCTAATCCTAACATCCCAGTCCTTCCCTCCACCACCCCCACTTCCCCTTGACAACCATGTCTGTTCTCTATGTTTGTAACTCTGCTTGTGATCATTTGTGTTCTACTTTAGATTCCACATATAAGTGACATCCTGTGGTATTTGACTTCCTCTTTCTGACTGACTTTGCTGAGTATAATCTCTAGATCCATCCATGTTGCTGCAAATGACACTATTTCATTCTTTTTTACAGCTGATTCATATTCCATTATATACAATGGAATATTACATATGTATATAAATCACATATTCTTTATCCTATACATTCATATATCGATGGACATTTAGGTTATTTCCATGTCTTGGCTGTTGTGAACTGTAGTGCTATGAACAAAGAGGTGAATGAATCTTTTCAGAATTGTAGTTTTGTCTGGGCATATGCTCAGGAGTGGGATTTCTGGATTATATGGCAAATCTAATTTTAGAAAATTAGTTATTTAAAAAAAATACCAAGATCTCTGTAGCCCTGGGCTTGACTATTATTGATATCTACTTCTTATCAACTAAATAAAAGGGTTATTATAGGGAACCTAGTGGGGAAAATTCTTCACTAGCTAGCCCATGGCTTGTTTTTCTAAAGAAAAGTCTTTTAAATGTACTTGAGTGTGGTGGATGGCTAGGGAATAGAGAAAACACCCAAAACCAAGGATAATGCTTTTTGTTTTGCACAATGTTGCTCTTTTGTACAATATCCAGGGAAAGGGACACGGCTTCACCTTTAGCCAAACTACACAATGTAAGGGACTTCTCATGGCCACTTTTAAGAGCAAAGAGAAGACTCTGGAGCCTTTGAGAGAGGTGATTGAGGGCTGGTTGACGTTTTATGGATGCATGGTTTTAGCCTAGTTTGGTTTTATGAAGGGAGAGGAGGAAAAAAAATATGTTGGTTGGAGTGCTCTGTGTTTTATTTACCTTCCTGAGTTATTGTGATGGCCTGCTAGGCTGAAGTTTTATGGCATCAAATGAAAACTGTTTATTTTACCCGGGCTTTGCTGACAGAGGCAAATCATCCAATCTTACATCCTGGATCACTTGTAAACAGAAGTGTGATAAGATACAACCCAAGGAACAAATTTTACAAATATTAATCATCACTCATATACAGTTTTTATAAGTTTTTCCCTGTTTATTTCACTTGATTGCATTAACACTAGCATTGCCTACAGAAATGAGATTTTGTGATGTGTGTGACATTATTCTATTTATTGTTGAAATTGAAAACAAATATCTCAGTAAATAAATATCAGAATAAAACCTGTATAAAATTTCAAATTGCTTGCTGTTGTTTCTATGATTTTAAGAATCAACACAGCTATGTATTTTATGTGTGGTTAGATTTAATTCAATAAAAATATTTGGAAATCAAAGAAAAATCTTGTTCTTATGTATCCTAGGAAAAGGATCAATAAGATAGAGTGTTAATGAATCTATTCTAATTATTTTTTTCCTTTGGAGTTGATAGTGTAATTTAATTTAATTTAATTTAAATTCAGCCAGTCCATCATTTGACAAGAACAGTAACACAACTCAAACTATTAATTTTTCAGAGTTTATTTTGGAGATATTTCTCAGTAATAGTCTAAAAGAAATGACCAATTGTGATAAGTATTGATGAGCCTTGAAGAGATAATAGTGTGAGTTGCTCTGGGTGGGGGGAGGGGGGCATTAGTTGCTCATTCATGTCTGACTCTGCGACCCTGTGGACTGTAGCCCACCAAGCTCCTCCATCCATGGGATTCTCCAGGCAAGAATACTGGAATGGGTTGCCATTTCCTTCTCCAGGGGATCTAGGAAGACTTAAAAGCTTAAGACAAAAAAAGTTTTTAGAAAAAAAAATTTAATTTAATTGATTTAAAGGTTTCCAATAATCCCTTAAGAGATTCCCATATTTTATGTANTGCGACCCTGTGGACTGTAGCCCACCAAGCTCCTCCATCCATGGGATTCTCCAGGCAAGAATACTGGAATGGGTTGCCATTTCCTTCTCCAGGGGATCTAGGAAGACTTAAAAGCTTAAGACAAAAAAAGTTTTTAGAAAAAAAAATTTAATTTAATTGATTTAAAGGTTTCCAATAATCCCTTAAGAGATTCCCATATTTTATGTAAAGGGTCTCAGATCAGATGAAATCCATGGTACACAAGGTCAGCCATGAGTCCAACAGTCCTATTTAAGTGGTAGTATTCCCAATTAGAAATTTCCCACAAAAGAGACTTAGTCTTACAGGAAACTTCATCCAAAACAATGAATATTTTCTAGTCTTCCTCCCTAGGCTTCCTTGATTATAGAGGATGTAGTTATGCTTTGAGTTGTTAATGTTAATAATATTAAGTGAAAGTGAAAGTGTTAGTTGCTCAGTCATTTCTGACTCTTTGAGATTCCATGGACTGCAGGCCACTAGGCTCCTCTGTCCATGGAATTCTCTGGTCAAGAATACTGGAGTAGGTAGCCATTGCCTTCTCCAGGGGATCTTCCCAACCCAGGGAACAAACCTGGGTCTCCTACATTGCAGGCAGATTCTTTGCCATCTGAACCACCAGGGAAACCCATTAATAATATAATAGCCAGTTATTTTACCAGCAAAAGCAAGCCTATTCTGAAATAGTCAGGAGAACTGCAATGTGGGATATGTGAACTATGGTGGACCATAGGCAATTCAGAGAACAAGGAAGGCAAATAGGTTCTTATGCGGGAAAGGGAGGAGAAGGGAGGGGCTGTAATAACCAAGGGACCACTGGAAGAAGCTGCAAGTCCAAAGTATGGAGGCTTCTTATCTGTTGGGGCTGCTAGCAGACTGGATTGTCAAGTGGCTGAGAGTTTTGTTTTTCCTGCTGGACAGCTGAGTAGGAGATGACTTCCTATCAGAGATGTAGGCTTATGCCTCTTCCTGTTTGGAGTAATTGATGATGCAATGCAGGGCAAAGAGAGCTCCTTTGAGAGGCTCCATTTTAGCTTAGGTTTCTTTAATTCTACAAAGTAAACATTCAAATTAAAATATTTGTCCAGAGAGATGCAAAGTTAAACTTTCCCCGAAAGCATCATTAATGCCATATTGTGGGTCCAAGTTCTGCTATTAAATCAGATCTTTGAATCGTGGGTTTTGCCAGTTTCTGTTGCTCTGCCTTTATTAACTGTATAATAAGAAATAAATCCACCTGAATATTGGTAAACCTTTATTTCTGTTAGTCTGATAACATGGTCTTCTATTTCTTTTCAGTCCTGATCATAGTGAGATAGAGATTTTTGACCTACAACATCATGGTTATAGTTAGATTTAAGAGAAAATATCCTTTGGATTTTTGTTCTTAAAATTGATTTTTTATCAGGGAGAATTTTGTTTCTAGAAAACATCTTGTTTTCTAGGATACTGATCATAAAAACATATTTTTATGGGGCTTGACCATCATTTGTAACAGTCATTCTTAGGAGATATTCACAGAACTGACAAAACATTGGCTTTTAAACTTGGATTCCCTTACATTTTGAGTCTATTGTGTCAGACTTTTACCCTGGCCACTCCCCACAATGCTCTTTCTTCTAAACTTGGATTATTCTTAGTGAATGAAAGAAAAGAGGAGACCAGAAACTTATATTCTCAAACATGACTGGTTCAACATATGATAACAACAGAATTTTTTTTTTTAAACTTAAAGCAAGTAATTTCATAATGCATTGCTTCTGGAGTCCTGATGGTTTCCCAGTGATCAACTGAGTGATATTTGAATTACTAATAGACTGAAAACTTCCTACGTGCTAGGAGCTAATGCTATGCTAAGGCCTTTCCATTACATCATTTCACTCATTACTCAATATTTCCCATCTAAATAGGTGGAGAAACAATAGAAACAGTGACAGACTTTATTTTTGGGGGGTCCAAAATCACTGCAGATGGGTGACTGCAGCCATGAAGTTAAAAGACGCTTGCTCCTTGGAAGAAAATCTGTGATCAACCTAGACAGCATATTAAAAAGCAGAGACATTACTTTGCCAACAAAGGTCCATCTAGCTATGGTTTTTCTTGTCGTCGTTTATGGATATGAGAGTTGGACCATAAAGGAAGCTAAGCACCAAAGAATTGATACTTTTGAACTGTGGTGTTGGAGAAGACTCTCGAGAGTCCCTTGGACTGCACGGAGATCCAACCAATCCATCCTAAAGGAAATCAGTATATTCATTGGATATTCATTGGAAGGACTGATGTTGAAGCTGAAACTCTGGTACTTGGGCCACCTGATGTGAAGAACTGACTCATTTGAAAAGACCTCCTAATGCTGAGAAAGATCGAAGGCGGGAGGAGAAGGGGATAACAGAGGATGAGATGGTTGGATGGCATCACCGACTCAATGGACATGAGTTTGAGCAAGCTCCAGGAGTTGGTGATGGACAGGGAGGCCTGGCGTGCTGCAGTCCATGGGGTCACAGAGGGTCTGACATGACTGAGTGACAGTTCAGTCACTCAGTTGTAACTGTGATTAGTTGGGTACTAGTCTCATCTTACACATCAGAAAATCGAGGCACAGAGTGGTTAAGTGACTTTCTGAAGTACACACAGTGCTCAGTGGCAGAGCTGAGAATGAAATTTGTGCTGCCTGACCTCAATGCCCAGGCTCTTATCTGCTATTCTCACTTTTTCTCCTTCAAGGGATGTGCAGTGGATGATTCAATAAATGGAGGGTAATGCTTATTTTAACTCTGTTGATGAATGCTCACAGTTGCACTGAGACATTTTATTCACCTATTCTTCTACTGTCGTTTACATTAGCACTAAAGATCTGTGCCTTTGACTGTTACATTCAAATACCTTTTCTTAAGGAAGACATTAATTTTCACCTTACTTTCCTGGGCCTTGGGTTTGTTTTATAATCTAATATTGTGATTAGGGTTATATTTTGGACAACTGTATTTTTGTGCAAGGGGGATAGAATTAGAGCTTTAAGGTAATGAATTTGTACTGTTTGGGAGATGTGTAGATGCTATTTTCTAGGTATAAAATGCTCTATCTATCACTGGTTCTTGTTAACTTTGTTGTTTAAATCTTCTACAGCAGATGCTGGCAATCTTTCCTTAAAGGACAGATAGTAAATATTTTTGGCTTTGCAGACCATATATTCTCTGTCATAACTACTCAATTCTGCTGTTGTAATGCAAAAGCAACCATAGACTCTACGTAAATAAATGAGTGTAGCTGTGTCCCAATAAAATTTTATCTTCAAAAATTGGCTGCCAGCCAGCAAGGCAGAATTTGCTGATCCCTGTTCTGTTACTTTATTTATTTGTTATCTACCTGATCGATCATTTTCTGTAGGATGTGTTAAAATTTCCAAGTAAATTCATAAATTTTTCTTGATTTATCACCTTAAAAACTTGTCGGTTATTACTTTATAATTTAGAATAGGAGTGGAAAATAAGGGTTGAGAAAGTGAACTCTGAGTCATGTAGTCTGAGCATGTCCTATGCAAGCCTCTTCACCCTCTGTGACTCAGTTCCCTACTCTGCTGAATGGAGGTTAATATTTACAGCATAGGTTTGTTGAGGATTAAATATGTTGATACATATAAAGCTCTTAGAACAGTGCTTGGAATCTGATAGGCACTAACTGTAGATGAACTATTATTATCTGAGATGTCGCTAAGTGCACTTAGGGATATAATCATTATACCTTTTGGGTTTATATCCTTTTAACCTGTATATAGTATTCTTCCCTGCTATTTTTGGCCTGGCATTCACTTTCAGCTGACATTAAAACCACCTCTCTGGCTTTCTTTTGCTTCACACTTGCCTATTATATCTTTTTCCTTCCTTTCATTTCCAGCTTTTCTGTACTAAGCACGTCTCTAGACAATGTATTTTTAAATCTTATTTTTTTGTTTATTGTTAAACTAACCTGACACCCTGTTTGTTTTTGTTGGTGAGTTTAATGTAATGATTTGCATTTATTTTAGTTATTGTCATATTTAAAGTTATTAAAACTATCTGATTGATCTCTTTATCATACTTTCATTTGGTCAATTTATTTTTCCTTTCTTTACCTCTGATCAATACATCAAATATTCTTATGCTGGTTAGACAGGTATACATTTTAAGTTTTTGTATATCTGGTAGTTACCTTAAACTTAAGATCTACTTTTATGTTGTTTTTTTTTCCCTTTCATAGTTCTTGATTTTTATCGATATCTATATTTTCTGCCTGAAGGTTGAACTCTGAGTCATACTGCCTGAATTTGGCACTGGATCTTAGTGGCTGTGTATCCTTACATAGGTCTTTTAACCTCTCTATGCCTCAGTTTCCTCATCTGTAAAATGATGTCTTACTTCTGATGGCAACCTCTTCTTTCCTCTTTTCTCAAGAAAATCCACTTGGTATCATCCCCCTTTAGCTCAGGTTATTATGGGTATTGACTTTTTGCTCTGTTGATTTTTAAAGGTAAAATAAAACTTTTAAACTTATTTACTCACTCTAACTTCCTTTATATCAGACTTTAGTTTTTTTCCTTCTTTTGGAGTGTTTTCATAGCAGGTCTTTGTGCTATGCTGAGCTTTCTTCTGAGGCTTTGCATACAAATAATACTTATTTATTGCCTTCTTATATTTAAATGACACTATTGGGCATAAAATTTTAACTTCAATGCTTTTGTCTTTAAACCCTTTAAAACATTTTTCATTGTCTCTGCTATGGCTGTCGAGACCACTAATCACCTGAATTTTATTCTTTGTAGTTGAATTGCTCTTTCTTACTAGAAGCTTTCCAAATTTTCTCTTGAACTTTGATGTTCTTTGGTTTTCCTCTACTGAGGTCTAGATTTTGGATTTCCTTTTCCTCTTCTGTTTACCCCTTGGTATGCTATAAGGCTTCTTAATCTAAGGCCTTTCATCTTTAATTCTGGGAAACTATCAGTCATTAATTCTTCAAATATTTACCTCCTTTCATTTACTCTCCCTTTATAGTTGACCCTTAAACAACATGGGTTTGAACATGAGTTTCAACATGGATCACTCATATAAACATTTTTTAAAATAAATATGTACTGCAATACAGCATAATCTGTGGTTGGTTGAATTTGTAGATGTCGAATTGAAGATGTGGAGGAAAGACCAATGTCAGATGCAGATTTTTGACTGTATAGAGGGTAAGCATCTCTACCTGCTGTGTGTTTAAGGGTCAATTGTATGTTATTAATATTATGTAGATGGTAACACTCTCCTTCATATCTCTTAAATATATTCATAATATCTCACATATATTCCATCTTAATTCACCCCTGAATCCTTCTGTGATTCCTTGACCCAGGATGGGAGTCTGAAGCTGGTGTCCTCATTTGTAAACCTCCTGAGCAGACTATTATTTCTTTTCCACTTAAGGTCATAACCACTTTCTAGATCTTCAGGGGGCTCATATGGGTTTTATGTTAGCTTTTAAAATGCATATGTTTCCTCTCTGGTGTTTGGTTTGTTTTTCTTGCTTTTCCTTTGTTTTGGTTTTTGCTTTTTTTAAAATTGAGTTCAGGAGAGGAAGCTAGCAGTCTGGGTTAGCTCATTGTCATGCCACAAGGGTACTTATTTTTTTGTAAAATATTGCCAGTTCTTGAGTTATATTGAGAGGAAAAGTTAAAATTTTTGCTAAACCCTTGAGAGCAGGTTCTTATCTCATGCAATATGGCCTTTAGGCTCTCTCAGGGGTTGTTTTCCCTTCGGGGACTTTCCAAGAAGTTGTTTTTCCAGGCCTTCGGAATGTGGCCCCGACCAGCCGTTTAGACCTGGTAGCAAACGAGCCTATCCCTGTAAAGGTCAGGACCTGCGAGCCAATCAGACTGTTCCCACCCTAGCTGCACCCGTTTGTGGTTTTTGTGCTTAAAAATGCTCTGTAATGACTGTTCGAGGTTTGTCCCTCCCTGGAGGTGACTGAACCCTGGCGCACCGGTCCAATAAATCCTCTTGCTGTTTGCATTGAATCTGAGTCTCAGTAATAGGAGCGACGGGTCCTAGGAAAAGACCGTAAGGTCTAACAATATGTGAGTGAAAGCCGCTCAGTAGTATCCAACTCTTTGCAAACTCATGGACTATACAGTCCATGGAATTCTCCAGGCCAGAATATTGGAGTGGGTAGCCTTTCTCTTCTCTAGGGCATCTTCCCAACCCAGGGATCAAACCTAGGTCTCCTGCATTGCAGGAGGATTCTTTACCAGCTAAGCCACAAGGAAAGCCCAGTGTTTAAAAAGGACAGTGTATAGAACTGCTTCTTCCCAAATTTAGTAAGTTTATTAATAATTGCCTATTATATGTATTTGACTTAGCCATATCAATCTCCACCTCTGAAGACTGCTGATATGAATAAAATGGTATGTCTGTAGTATATAGATTTGACTCAACTTTTCTCTTCTTGATGAGGCTGAAAGGGCCAAAACTCTAATTCAAGGGTATAATTTATGTACTTGAATGATGATTCTCTAGTTCTATGTGTAGTAATTTTTATCAGTCTTGCTGATTTACGACAACAGCAAAGTCATATCTTGAAACTTATGGTATTTTAATACAAAATTTAAATTGAATTTTACTTTCATTGATTTCCACAAAGTCAAGCCATTCACTTCAGGATTATAAATTCAGCACCTATACCAGGTCTGTCAAGCAATAATGATGAAGACTGATGCTCTTTCTGTTCTTTTCATTTTCATGCAACTTCCTGGTTTTGTAAGTCTTCTTGTGGGAAGGTTTGCCTGAGAGTTCATCAGAGTGTCTTACCACCAGCCTTATGGAACTTGTATGATGTTTATTTTCCTGGAGGAAAAAAAAATTAGATTTAAGGGTTAGGTTGAGAGAGTAACAGGCAGGAAGGCCAGGGGTCTCCAAACGGAGGAAATAGCCTGCAAGTGTCATTCATTTTTATCTCTCTTAAGCAGCAGGAGGAAACAAACTAGCAATATTTTTTCCTTATCTATACAAATTTAAAAGAAGGTTTCTCTTAAAATTCTGTGTTGCCATAATGACACCCGGTTTCACCTGAAGTTAACCAATGCCTTTTTCTTATGGAAATTTTTATCTTAAGCTATGCTAATATACTATGCATTTACCCCAAACTGTCTTTAAGTCTGTTCCACCTTTTGGGCTCAGAACCTACTTGATAAACCAGTATGTTATACTTGGATATTGTTCCTCTAATCGGTGTAAATGAAACTATTTGTATGGTGATCTGCCCTTCTTCAAGATTCAAGTTAATCATTTTATGGCCCAAGATAAACCATTTGGTGCCAAGATTATCCCAAAATACATCTTGGGCTGAGGGGCCTGGTGCCATTCTGAGTTTTGAGACATTCCTTTCTTTTATTAACAGGCTGCTTGTGACTATATAACATCCAGCTGAAGACTAGCAGGGGGTACTCTTTCTGCCCTCTTCTGATGCCTAAGTCAGAAGCTTTCTCTATCTCCTTTATACTTTAATAAAGCTTCATTACACAAAAGCTCTGAGCAATCAAGTCTCGTCTTTGGCCCCGGGTTGAATTCTTCTTCTCTGGAGGCCAAGAATCCCAGCGCCGTAATTCAACAACAACCTTTCAAGGTTAAATTAATTTAGTTTAAAAAAAGATATTCCTATTAAGGTTCTGAATGATAGTCAATTTAGTTGATAAAAACAGTTTGTGTCAAGTGTTGAAATTAATTACTGAGATGGCATGTAAGTCTTTCTCTGGAATTCTTTAAATGCAGGATATATTTTTATCTTTCTGAGGTGGCTAGTTTCGGGGTATTTTTAAAGATTGAAGGACTGAGATGATATCTTTTCTGTTTGAATCCTTTGACTAAAACCGCTCTCCAATTTTAGCTGAAAAAATGCATCCTTTAAAATGCATCCTTTTGTGCCACTGATATTCTTTAAGGTAAAGCCTTGAAGAAATTATATTTTATTTGAACTTTTGTATTGACGACTTCTTCTTCCCTTTCTCTCCTAATCATTTGTATCTGCTCCTTCATTTTTGTCCTAATAACTCCTGGAAATACCTGAGACATTCTCTCTAGCTTTGGCATAGATTATATAGCTTTTTAAAGAATTGCCTTATTTGTACACTTATTTTCTCCTTCCCTAACTTTTCCTTCTTACACCCCTCAAACAAATATATCTCAGTGACATAGATGAGAACAATTAAATATTACTATGACCATGGCCTGAATTTTCCCTAGTTTTATTCATTCATTGTAATATTCTTAACCCCTCTCTACCCCCTCACACATCCTTTCAGGAGAAAAGTGATTTATTTCCCTGGTACACTTGGGGACAGGAAGTGGGCATGCAGGGTCCAGATCTTCCTCCTCTTCTTTTCTCATGGGACCCAGTTGCTCTAAGGCAGAATGCATTCCCCACCCCCACCCCCTGCTTTTTCCATGCTGCAGAGTTTATGGACTTTCTATCTGTGTCTGAGTGAGGCCTGTGATTGTTTCAAAACTCCCTGTGACTAGGTGAGGAAGGCTTTCCTATTCTGAGATTCTGCCCACTTAGCTACTGAGTGTTTGGATGTAAATCTACTATCTTATTGTCTTCTACTTGTTCCACTTATTCTTTGTTTCCTTCTCTTTCCTTTATTGCTTTCTTTTAGGTTTAGTTATGAGTCCATCTTTTAAAAAAGCTGTTATTTTTTTAATTAAATATTTTATTCTTTTAGAGCTTACCTTCCAAATTAGACGATGTATTTATAATTACCAAAAATATTCAGTAATAATTTGTGAAAGTCTAAGTTAATGAAAATTTTCACCTAGATAATACAAGTACCTTGGAAAACCTTATCTCTATTAATTACTGCCATAACTAATTTGCTGTTGTGTCCAGGTAGTTTTTGTTATTAACATTTTAGAAATCATAAGACATTTTTATTGTATGCATTTAATGTTTTATATTTACATTATTTTTTACTGCCTTATTCATCCTTTATTTTTTGCTGCATTTCGGAGCATCCATCTCAGATAATCTTTCTTTTCCATTAAATATGTTCTTTAGAATTTCCTTTAATGTGAGTCTTCTCGTGATAACTAAACTGTTTTCCCTAATTTGAAAATATTGCACTTTATTTTTGAATGATATTTTTACTGAATATGAAATTCTAGAGTGCTATTTTCTCCCTTACCTCTCCCCTCTTCCACCCTCCTCACATACTGAAGGTAGTCCAATATTTCCTGGCTCTCACTGTCAGTATTGTGAAGTCAGCTATAATTCTAACTTTTGAGCCTTTGGAGCACTTTTTTCCTGGCTTTAAGACTTCTTAGTCTTCTGTTTCTGCCCTTTTTGATATAGTCTTGAAGAGAAAAAGTTAAATTTTAAAAGCAATCCTTTGTTCTGATCCTTAGAGGCAAGTCATGACTCATGGAAAAAGAACCTGCCCCCTATCTGATGACCTATAGTCTAGTTTCCTGGCCCTCACAAGAGACCCCCCGGGTAATTGTTTTTCTGTTAAACTTTCCTAGAGAGCTGTTTTTCTGAGAATTGGCTAACCGCCGCAATGTGGTCAGTCAGCCTTTTCAACCTGATAATTTCCAGACCTATCTCTGTAAAGGTCAAGCTATGCCCACCAATCAGTTTGTTCAGATTGTCTTCACCCCACCTATACCTACTTGTAGCTTTTGTGTATAAAAACTGCTCTATAACTGAGGTCGGGGTTCGCTCCTTTCGAGGATGATCGAACCCCGGCGCGCCGGTTCAATAAATCCTCTTGCTGTTTGCATCGAATTCGGGTCATGGTGATCTGTGAAGCGACGTCTCCCGTGATTAGGCCGTTCAGGGCNTGAAGAGAAAAAGTTAAATTTTAAAAGCAATCCTTTGTTCTGATCCTTAGAGGCAAATCATGACTCATGGAAAAAGAACCTGCCCCCTATCTGATGACCTATAGTCTAGTTTCCTGGCCCTCACAAGAGACCCCCCGGGTAATTGTTTTTCTGTTAAACTTTCCTAGAGAGCTGTTTTTCTGAGAATTGGCTAACCGCCGCAATGTGGTCAGTCAGCCTTTTCAACCTGATAATTTCCAGACCTATCTCTGTAAAGGTCAAGCTATGCCCACCAATCAGTTTGTTCAGATTGTCTTCACCCCACCTATACCTACTTGTAGCTTTTGTGTATAAAAACTGCTCTATAACTGAGGTCGGGGTTCGCTCCTTTCGAGGATGATCGAACCCCGGCGCGCCGGTTCAATAAATCCTCTTGCTGTTTGCATCGAATTCGGGTCATGGTGATCTGTGAAGCGACGTCTCCCGTGATTAGGCCGTTCAGGGCTTAACAGTGTCTATGTGGATTTCTTTTTAATGTGTCCTGCTTAGAATTTATTTGTCTTCTTGAATCTGTAGATTAATATCTTTCATCAGTCTTCATGTATTCTTAGCTATTCTCTTTTCAAGATATTTTCTCCAGCACATTCTCTTGTCTTCTTCTGGGTGTCTGAAAAACATTTATTATATCTTCTTGACATATCCTCTAAATGTCTTTTCTGAATTTTCTGTGCTATATTCTGGATAGTTTCTTTTGACCTGTCTTTTAGTTGACTAATATTTTTCTATCTGTGTCTAATATATTATTCAAACCATCTGTTGAGTTCTTAATTTTAGGAATTATGTATTTCAATTCCAGACTTTTACTTGCTTTTCTTTTAGTCTTTTTTAAAAAATAGTTTTCAATTTCTGTCTTAAACTTAAATATTGGTCTTTATTTCTTTCAACATAATAAGCACAATTTTTTAAATTGTTTTGTTTTGCTTTTCTTAGTAGTCTTTGCCTGATAATTTCAATGCATCATATATTTGTGAGTTATTTCTGTTATGAATTGTTTATATATATATTTTTAGGGTGTTTGTTTCCTTGTGTGTTTGATTGCTTTTAAGTCTATGCTACACATTGTATTTAAAAAATATTTGGAGAAATATTTGATGCTTAGGATGATGATGCTTTACCCAGAGAGAACTTTCATTTGGTTCAAAGCTTGAGATTCCTGGATATTCAGCTGATTGGAGGTTAGATTACAAATCGCTGCTATTGCTGATTTAGTTTTAGTTAACACCTACCCTGAGGGCATGATTTTCATAATTTTAGTTTAAAGTGGGAATTATTTTATCAGAATCCTGTTCCTTGGCAGTGTCCAGACCTTGATTTCTGTCTGCTTTTACTTAAGAGGTTTCCATAGAGATAAGCTTCATAGTTTCTTTTCCATCATAAGCAAATGTCTTTGGAAAAAGTATAGCTTTGGGTGCCTCACCTTACATTTCTCATTTCTTGTGTTTTAAGCATGGTCTTGCAATATTGCATTATTTTGTAAGGTTTTTGGTTTGCTTTTGCCTTTTTTTGTTGTTGTTTTGGTTTTTGTTCAGCTTTCTTCACTGTTCTCAGTGAGGAGCTTAGTTCAAATGATCTAGTCTGCTATTCCTTTCTTTTCCATGAGAACTCCCTGACTACAGAGATCAGGATCTTTGGTTTGCTCCTGACCATGACATTACTTGGGAATAAAGGTACTGGTGAGGCTATTACTTCTATCAAATGCTTCTTATATTGTATTTGTCAATTGACATTAAATAAGATGAACGATTTTGTTGTTTTTTACTTCTCTGCTGCATCTTAATCTATTTTCCTATAGACCTTTTTTTTTTTTTTTTTAAATGAAGATTTTTTTTCAAACTAGATATATGTCCTTACATGCCATGATATTGGCATGGATCTTTATAATAAAGTCAGTGGACAATATTGAAAGATTTGACAAGACAGAGAGAAAAAGAGATAAAGTAAGCTACGGTCAAGTATTAAATAAATTTGCCAGGCAAGAGATCATTTTCCACTTGNACAGGTATATGTCCTTACATGCCATGATATTGGCATGGATCTTTATAATAAAGTCAGTGGACAATATTGAAAGATTTGACAAGACAGAGAGAAAAAGAGATAAAGTAAGCTACGGTCAAGTATTAAATAAATTTGCCAGGCAAGAGATCATTTTCCACTTGGGCAAGAGACATTACTGGTGAGGTGGCAGGAAGAATGAGTGGGAGATGAGGGAGTAGAGATAGTTTGTTTACTTCAGGGTTAAGAGCCTTTAGGATTCATTCTGAATGTCAACTTTCAGAGTAAGTTCTCTTATATGTTTCTAAAACTAAGATCATGGCATTTGGTCTCATCACTTCATGACAAATAGATGGGGAAACAATGGAAATGAGAGACTATTTTCTTGGGCTCCAAAATCACTGCAGATGGTGATTGCAGCTGTGAAACTAAAATATGCTTGCTCCTTGGAAGAAAAGTTATGACCAACCTAGACAGCATATTAAAAAGCAGAGACATTACTTTGCCAACAAAGGTCCATCTAGTCAAAGCTATGGTTTTTCCAGTGGTCATGTATGGATGTGAGAGTTGGACTATAAAGAAAGCTGAGCACTGAAGAACTGATGCTTTTGAACTGTGGTGTTGGAGACTCTTGAAAGTCCCTTGGACTGCAAGGAGATCCAACCAGTCTATCCTAAAGGAAATCAGTCCTGAATACTCATTGGGAGGACTGATGCTAAAGCTGAAACTGCAATACTTTGGCCACCTCATGTGAAGAACTAACTGACTCATTGGAAAAGACCCTGATGCTGGGCAAGATTGAAGGCAGGAGGAGAAGGGGAAGACAGAGGATGAGATGGTTGGATGGTGTCACTCACTCGATGGACATGAGTTTGAGCAAGCTCTGGGAGTTGGTGATGGATAGGGAGGCCTGGCATGCTGCTGTCCATGGGGTCGCAAAGAGCCAGACATTACTGAGTGACTGAACTGAACTGAAGTGAACTGTGGTGCAATTACCAGTGTCTTGGAATGCACAGGGTGTACCACTGCAATGCCTTGGTGTTTCAGTCAATAGACCATTGGAAAGATCACTTTGGAAGAACTGAAAAACCTTCCAATTTCTTCTTCTAGTAAAAATTTAAAAGATTCCCTCGTCAAATAATATAATGTGTCAACATTTTTGAAGGTGATTTTGAATATAATAATGAAGCACAGAGGATGACATTTCATAGCAAAATATGGATTTCTATAATCCTGAGCCTAGAGGGAATTAAACTCTGTGAGTGTGAGAAAGTTTGTGGAGTCCCTAAATTCATTTCACTTGTATTTTCCTTTTTATGTATGCACAGTAGTGATAAATAATAACATTTTATAAATAAGTCTGAAAGAGAGCTGTCATGTTAAAATGAAAATTATAACTGATAAGAAAACAGGTAATAGTTTGAGAGCTTTGTAATACTTTGCTTTTAATCACTTGCACAATATACCACTGGATAAATACACAATAATTTATTTAACTTGTCTATTGACAATCACTTAGGTTGTTTGCAGGTTTGCTCTTACAAATGATGCTACAGTAAATGGCTTGAAAATGGATCATGGATCATGAAGGCAGGGGGGTTTTGGTAGGATAAATTCCTAGAAGTAGGATAGTGCTTGTGCTCAGCTGTGTCTGACTCTTTGTGACCCCATGGACTGTAGCCTGCCCGGGTCCTCTCTCCATGGAATTTTCCAGGCAAGAATACTGGAGCAGGTTGCCATTTCCTACTCCAGGGGATCTTCCTGACTGAGGATTGAACCTGTGTCTATTGTGTTTCCTGCATTTGAAAGCAGATCCTTTACCACTGTGCCACTTGGGAAGCCCAATAGAACTTCATAATTGGCTTCCAAAGATATTGTTGTTTTTCTTACCACTTTGTTTCAGATTTATAGATTAACTTGAGGGCAGAATTATCATCATTACTGATGTGATTTTTCATAATTTCAATGTATATATATATATTTCAATATATATATATACACACACATACACACATACACCAACATCCATTGGATCGTAGAAAAAGCAAGAGAATTCTAGAGAAACATCTGCTTTACATCTGACTACATTAAAGACTGTCTAGATCATAATAAACCATGGAAAATTCTTAAAGAGATGGGAATACTGGACCACGTTACTTGCCTTCTGAGAAACCTGTATGCAGGTCAAGAAGCAACAGTTAGAACTAGACATGGAACAGCAGACTGGTTCAAAATTGGGAAAGGAGTATGTCAAGGTCGTATACTGTCACTCTGCTTATTTATCATCTATGCAGAGTACATCATGTGAAATGCTGGGCTGGATGAACCACAAGCTGGAATCAAGATTGCCAGGAGAAATATCAATAACCTTAGATATGGAGATAACACTACCCAAATGGCAGAAAGTGAAGACTAACTCCAGAACCTCTTGATGAAAGTGAAAGAGAAGAGTGAAAAAAAAAAAAACTGGCTTAGAACTCAACATTCAAAAAACTAAGATCATGGCATCTGGTCCCATTCACTTCATGGGAAATAGATGGGGGAAATGGAAAGAGTGATAGACTTTATTTTCTTGTGCTCCAAAATCAGTAAAGATGGTGACTGGACCCATGAAATTAGAAGACACTTGCTCCTTGGAAGAAAAGCTATGACAAACCTAGACAGTGTATTAAAGAGCAGAGACATCATTTTGCCAACAAAAGTCTATAGTCAAAGCTATGGTTTTTCCAGTAGTCCATGTATGGATGTGAGAGTTGGATCATAAAGAAGGCTGAGCACTGAGGAACTGATGCTTTTGAACTGTGGTGCGGGAGAAGACTCTTGAGAGTCCCTTAGACAGCAAAGAAATCAAACCAGCCTATCTAAAGTAAATCAACCCTGACTATTCATTGGAAGGACTGATGTTGAACCTGAAGCTCCAATACTGTGGCCACCTAATGCGAAGAGCAGACTCCTTGGAAAAGACTCTGATGTTGGGAAAGACTGATGGCAGGGGGAGAAGGGGGCGACATAGGATGAGATTGTTCGATGGCATCACACTGACTCTGTAAATGAGTTTGAGCAAACTCTAGGAGACAGCGAAGGACAGGGAAGCCTGGCATGTTGCAGCCCACGGGGTCACAAAGAACTGGACATGTGTTAGTGACTGAACAACAACAACAAATAGTGTGTGGTTAGAATAGTTAAGCACTCCAAGGATGAAAAATAAAAAGTAAAATTTTTTTCTTTCTACCCCAGACTTTTTTTTTCAACTTAAACTACTGTGAACATATTCCTAGATTTCCCCAAAATATTTTTGCAGATATACTTACTCACAATTTTGTACACATGTATGCATACACACATCCATTTCTTTTTAAAAAGGAAATCACACAAAATAAATTACATTATACACAGTATTTTGTTTCTTATGTATTTCACTTAGGTCTTTAGGTCTCTTCATGTAAATACATGCAAGATCTAGTTCATATGACAAACAGACGCACATATGGACAACTATTAGTGGCCATTAGGTTAAGAATAGATTTTTTTTTTAAAACCATGCTACAATAGACATTCTTATTAGGATTTGGAATACTTCTGAGAGTTATCTCAGAGCAGGCTGTGTAGCGTGGTGACTAATAGTATAGATTCTGATGCCAGATTGCCTGGAGTTTGAATTTATTATTTGTTCCTTACTGGCTTTGTGAACTTGGGCAAGTTATTTGACTTCTCTGTGCTTCACTTTCTGAAGAATAGTACATACTTGATGTGAGGATAAATATATATACAAAGAGCTTGGAATGATGCTTGGCATATAGTAAACAATCAGTAAATGCTATCATTAATATCCTTGTAGTAAAATTTGTGATATATACATGATAAAAATTTTCATTCTGGAAGAAAAGAAGGAAGAGTTGAAAAAGAATGGAAAGAAGAGATGGAGGAGGAAGTAAAAATAAGAAAAAGAGAGAAAAGAAAGGAAATGGTGAAGGAGGAGGATGAGAGGGAAAGAGAGAGGAAGGACTAGGAAGACAAGGACGAAGCAAAGGAGGATGGAAAACAATGACATAAGGTTGCAGAATAATTGAAAGCACACAATGATGAGTTGGGGACTTTCTTGATTATCATGATTATTACTTCAGAGCCCAGTGCAGAGGATTGAGTTAACCTCACCCCTCAGTTCATTGCGCATTGTCTTTGCAAGGAACCTGGCTCGTTTGTTTGCTTACACACTCATGCTCTTTTACCCTCAATCCCATATCCGTTCCCTTCCTCCCTCCGCAGGCTGCCATTGTAAAGTGTAGTTGTTTACGTCCAAACTGTGTCTTCTTGTTTTGTGTACAACTGGTTTTAATTTGCTTAAATGGTTTCGTATTCTGTATCTCAGATTTTTAAACTTTTCATAGTTGTATTCTTACAACTTTAGTTTGTCTTATATTAATGAACTCTTTAATTGGCTTTCCATTTTCAGAATTTTTCCCTTCTAGGCTATTCTAAACCAGTTCTTCTCAGACTTTAATGTGCTGCATGTTCCCTGGGGGATCTTGTCCCCATGTAGACTCTGATTCTGTATGTTTGCAGTGGAGACTGAGAATCGGAATTTCTAACAAGCTAAGAAGATTAGATGCTGATGCTGCTGGTCTGGGAACCACACTTGAAGGAGCAAGGTCTATACAAGATTGTTAATTTTCTCACTACTAAAATTCTGATCGTCTTATTTATCTGCTTAATATCCTTCTATGTCTCAAATATCCACCCTTACTTATTAAAATATTTTTCATCTTGACGTGTGTGCCTTCCATAGTATGGCTCCAACCCACCTTTCCATTTATGTTTCTCATTAATCTCCAACTTATTCCTATGCTTTGGCTTACTTGGTAAGATCCTTGATCTTTCTTTTTTCTTTGGCAGTGACACATGGCATATTGGATCTTAAGTTTTTCCAGCAAGGGATCAAACCCATGCCCTCTGCATTGGAAACACAGAGTCTTAACCATTGGACAGTCAAGGAAGCCCCCCTAGTCAGTCCTTTTCCATGGCCTCCTTCCATGAATCTCATCATTTTTTATTTAAAAAATTTTTTATTGAAATTAAAAAAAATTTATTTATTTTAATTGGAGGCTAATTACTTTACAGTATTGTGGTGGTTTTTGCCATACATTCACATGAATCAGCCATGGGTGTACATGTGTTCCCCATCCTGAACTTCCCTCTCACCTCCCTTTCCATCCCATCCCTCAGGGTCATCCCAGTGCACAAGCCCTGAGCACCCTGTCTCATTCATCAAACCTGAATTGGTGATCTATTCCACACATGATAATATACATGTTACACTGCTCTTCTCTCAAATCACCCCACTCTTGCTTTCTCCCACAGAGTCCAAAAGTCTGTTCTTTACATCTGTGTCTCTTTCGCTGTCTTGCATATAGGGTCATCATTATCATCTTTCTAAATTCCATATATATACATTAATATACTGTATTGGTGTTTTTCTTTTTTACTTACTTCGCTCTGTATAATAGGCTTCAGTTTCATCCACCTCATTAGAACTGATTCAAATGCATTCTTTTTAAAAGCTGAGAAGACGGTAGATGTTGCAAGAGGGCATCAGAGGGCAGACACACTGAAACCATACTCACAGAAAACTAGTCAATCTAATCACACTAGGACGACAGCCTTGTCTAACTCAATGAAACTAAGCCATGCCCACAGGGCAACCCAAGACGGGCGGGTCATGGTGGAGAGGTCTGCCAGAATGTGGCCCACTGGAGAAGGGAATGGCAAACCACTTCAGTATTCTTGCCTTGAGAACCCCATTAATAGTATGAGAAGGCAAAATGATAGGATACTGAAAGGGGAACTCCCCAGGTCAGTAGATGCCCAATATGCTACTGGAGATCAGTGGAGAGATAACTCCAGAAAGNCCAGAATGTGGCCCACTGGAGAAGGGAATGGCAAACCACTTCAGTATTCTTGCCTTGAGAACCCCATTAATAGTATGAGAAGGCAAAATGATAGGATACTGAAAGGGGAACTCCCCAGGTCAGTAGATGCCCAATATGCTACTGGAGATCAGTGGAGAGATAACTCCAGAAAGAATGAAGGGATGGAGACGAAGCAAAACCCAGCTGTGGATGTGACTGGTGATAGAAGCAAGGTCTGATGTTGTAAAGAGCAATATTGCATAGGAACCTAGAATGTTAGGTCCATGAATCAGGCAAATTGGAAGTGGTCAAACAAGAGTTGGCAAGAGTGAAGGTCGACATTCTAGGAATCAGCGAACTAAANTGTAGAGGATCATGTCATCTGCAAACAGTGAGAGTTTTACTTCTTTTCCAATCTGGATTCCTTTCTTTTCTTTTTCTTCTCTGATTGCTGTGGCTAAAACCTCCAAAACTAGATTGAATAATAGTGGTGAGAGTGGGCACCCTTGTCTTGTTCCTGACTTTAGGGAAAATGCTTTCAATTTTTCACCACTGAAGATAATGTTTTCTGTGGGTTTATCATATATGGCTTTTATTATGTTGAGGTATGTTCCTTCTATGCCTGCTTTCTGGAGAATTTTATCATAAATGGATGTTGAATTTTGTCAAAGGCTTTCTCTGCATGTATTGAGATAGTCATATGGTTTTTATCTTTCAATTTGTTAATGAGGTGTATCACACTGATTGATTTGCAAATATTGGAAGAATCCTTGCATCCTTGGGATAAAATCCACTNCCTTCTATGCCTGCTTTCTGGAGAATTTTATCATAAATGGATGTTGAATTTTGTCAAAGGCTTTCTCTGCATGTATTGAGATAGTCATATGGTTTTTATCTTTCAATTTGTTAATGAGGTGTATCACACTGATTGATTTGCAAATATTGGAAGAATCCTTGCATCCTTGGGATAAAATCCACTTGGTCATGATGTATGATCTTTTTAATATGTTGTTGGATTCTATTTGCTAGAATTTTGTTAAGGATTTTTGCATCTATGTTCATCAGTGATATTGGCCTGTAGTTTTCTTATTTTGTGGCATCTTTGTCTGGTTTTGATATTAGGGTGATGGTGGCCTCATAGAATGAGTTTGGAAGTTTACTTTCCTCTGCAGTTTTCTGGGAGAGTAGGATAGGTGTTAGCTCTTATCTAAATTTTTGGTAAATTCAGTTGTGAAGCCATCTGGTCCTGGGCTTTTGTTTTTTGGAGGATTTCTGATTACAGTTTCAATTTCTGTGCTTGTGATGGGTCTGTTAAGATTTTCTATTTCTTCCTTGTTCAGTTTTGGAAAGTTATACTTTTCTAAGAGTTTGTCCATTTCTTCCAAGTTGTCCATTTTATTGGCATATAGTTGGTGATAGTAGTCTCTTATGATCCTTTGTATTTCTGTGCTGTCTGTTGTTATTTCCCCATTTTCATTTCTAATTTTGTTGATTTGATTTTTCTCCCTTTGTTTCTTAATGAGTCTGGCTAATGGTTTGTCTATTTTATTTATCTTCTCAAAGAACCAGCTTTTAGCTTTGTTGATTTTGGCTATGGTCTCCTTTGTTTCTTTTGCATTTATTTCTGCCCTAATTTTTAAGATTTCTTTCCTCCTACTAACCCTGGGGAGCTTCATTTCTTCCTTTTCTAGTTGCTTTAGGTGTAGAGTTAGGTTATTTATTTGATTTTTCTCCTGTTTTTTGAGGTAGGCTTGTATTGCTATGAACCTTCCCCTTAGTACTGCTTTTACTGTATCCCATAGGTTTTGGGTTGTTGTATTTTCATTTTCATTTGTTTCTGTGCATATTTTGATTTCTTCTGTGATTTGTTGGTTATTCAGAAGTGTGTTGTTTATCCTCCATATGTATTTTTAATATTTTTTTCCTGTAGTTGACATCTACTCTTATCACATTGTGATCAGAAAAGATGCTTGAGATGATTTCAGTTTTTTTGAATTTATCAAGGCTAGATTTATAGCCCAGGATGTGATCTCTCCTGGAGGAGGTTCCATGTGTACTTGAGAAAAAGGTGAAATTCATTGTTTTAGAGTGAAATGTCATCTAGATATCAATTAGGTCTAACTGGTCCATTGTATCATTTAAAGTTTGTGTTTCCCTGCTAATTTTCTGTTATTTGATCTATCCATAGGTGTGAGTCAGCATATTAAACTCTCTGCCTATTATTGTGTTACTGTTAACTTCCCCTTTCATACTTGTTAGCATTTGCCTTACATATTGTGGTGCTCCTATGTTGGGTGCATATGTATTTATAATTGTTATATCTTCTTCTTAGATCCTTTGATAATTATGTAGTGTCCTTCTTTGTCTCTTTTCACAGCCTTTATTTCAAAGTCTATTTTATCTGATATGAGTATTGCTACTCCTGCTTTCTTTTGGTCTCCATTTGTGTGAAATATCTTTTTCCAGCCTTTCACTTTCAGTTTGTAGTGTCCCTAGGTTTGAGATGGGTTTCTTGTAGGCAGCATATATAGGGGTCTTGTTTTTGTATCCATTCAGCCAGTTTTTGTCTTTTGGTTGGGGCATTCAACCCATTTACATTTAAGGTAATTATTGATAAGTATGATCCTGTTGCCATTTACTTTGTTGTTTTGGGTTTGAGTTTATTAACCTTTTCTGTGTTTCCTGTCTAGAGAAGATCCTTTAGCATTTGCTGAAGAGCTTGTTTGGTGGTGGTAAATTCTCTCAGCTTTTGCTTGTCTGTAAAGCTTTTTATTTCTCCTTCATATTTGAGTGAGATCCTTGCTGGGTACAGCAATCTGGGTTGTAGGTTTTTCTCTTTCATCACTTTAAGTATGTCCTGCCATTCCTTTCTGGCCTGAAGAGTTTCTATTGAAAGATCAGCTTTTATCCTTGTGGGAATCCCCTTGTGAGTTATTTGTTGTTTTTCCCTTGCTGCTTTTAATATTTGTTCTTTGTGTTTGATCTTCATTAATTTGATTAATATGTGTCTTGGGGTGTTTCACCTTGGGTTTATCCTGTTTGGGACTCTCTGGGTTTCTTGGACTTGGGTGGCTATTTCCTTTCTCATTTTAGGGAAGTTTTCAACTATTATCTCCTCAAGTATTTTCTCACAGCCTTTCATTTTTGTCTTCTTCTTCTGGGACTCTTATGATTTAAATGTTGGGGCATTTAAATTGTCACAGAGGTCTCTGAGATTGTCCTAATTTTTTAAAATTCTTTTTTATTTTTTCCTCTCTGCTTCATTTACTTCCACCATTCTATCTTCCACCTCGCTTATCCTATCTTCTGCCTCAGTTATTCTACTGTTGGTTCCCTCCAGAGTGCTTTTGATCTCAGTTATTGCATTATTCATTATTGATTGACACTTTTTTATTTCTTCTAGGCCCTTGTTAAACTTTTCTTGCATCTTCTCAGTCCTTGTCTCCAGACTTTTTATCTGTAAGTCCAGTTTGTTTTCAAGATTTTGGTTCATTTTTACTATCATTATTCTGAATTCTTTTTCAGGTAGACTCCCTATCTCCTCCTGTTTGGTTTGGTTTGTTGGGCTTTCATCATGTTCCTTTACCTGCTGAATATTTTTCTGCCTTTTCATCTTGTTTAGGTTGCTGTGTTTGGGGTGGCCTTTCTCTGTGCTGGCAGTTTGTGGTTCCACTTTATTGTGGAGGTTCCTCCCTGTGGGTGGGGTTGGATGAGTGGCTTGTCAAGGTTTCCTGGTTAGGGAAGCTTGCATAGGTGTTCTGGTGGGTGGAGCTGGATCTTTTCTCTCTGGGGTGCAATGAAGTGTTCAGTAGTGAGTTTTGAGGTATCTATGGGTTTGATGTGACTTTTGGCCACCTACATTTTTGTGCCCAGGGTTATGTTCCTGCATTATTGGAGAATTAGCTTGGTATGTCTTGCTCTGACACTTGTTGGCTCTTGGGTGGAGCTTAGTTTCAGTGTAGGTATGGAGGCTTTTGGATGAGCTCTGTTGATTAATCTTCCCTGGAGTCAAGAGTTTTCTGGTGTTCTCAAGTTTTGGATTTAAGCCTCCTGCCTCTGGCATTCAGTCTTATTCTTATAGTAGCCTCAAGACTTCTCCATCCATACAGCACTGATGATAAAACATCTAGGTTAATGGTAAAAAGATTCTCAGTGAGGGATTCCCAAAGAGGTTCACAGAGTTACATAAAGAAAAGAGGGAGGTGGGAGATAGAGGTGACCAGGAGGAGAAGAGGGGGAATCAAAAGGGGAGCAAGAAATCTAGCCAGTGATCAATTCCCTATTTGCTCTCCACAGTCTAGAACACTCAGAGAAGTTCACAGAGTTCCATAGAGAAGAGAAGAGGGAGGAAGGAGATAGAGGTGACCAGGAGGAGAGGAGGGGGAGTCAAAAGGAGAGAGACCAATCTAGCCAGTGATTACTTCCCTAAATGTTCTCCACAGTCTGGAGCACCCAAATTGATTCACAGAGTTAAGTAGAGGAGAGAAGGGGGAGGGAGGAGATAGAGGTGACCTGGGGGAGAAAAAGGAGAGTCAAAAGAGGAGAGAGCAATCAAGCAAATAATTACACTCCTAAGTAAAAATGGGTACTGAAGATTGGATTCTTAAAGGTACAAAACTGATAACAAATACCAAAGAGCAAAGATTAAAAATCTAGAGTAGAGGTTAGACTCTCAAAAACACTATATTAAAAAAAAAATCACGAAAGTTATAAAAAATATGAAATTTGCTTTAAAAATAGGGTCTTTTTTTTTTTGCAAGGTAATACTAGGCTTTAAAAATGAAAATTAAAGGAGTTAAAGAACTTAAAAAAATTAAAAATTAAAAAATGATAATAGTAAAATATATCTAGGAATTTCTCTGGAGCTGTTGAGGGCAGTGTGGGTTCAGTTCAGTTCAGTTTTGGATAGTTCCTTGTTCCACCTTATACTTCTTCTCAAGGTCTATAGGTCCCTTCCAATGTAGTCAATGCTAACTACAGGGTTTTGATCTGTTGCATCCATCACTTTTAAAGTGGTTCTCTCTTCTTTGTTTATTTTGGATTCCTCTGTTTGCAAGTCTCTTCGGTATCTAACTTCCACCCTAACACAAGGAGGGGAGGTGGTCATTTATTTAGGCTCACTTATTCAATTGTGCTGCAGGGCGGGAGGAACACTGCAAACAAATATCACTGGCGTGTGTGGGGAGTGTGCACAGTGTCTGGGCCACATTGGGTTTATCCCCGCTCATGGTGAGTGTGCTTTCCTGGTCTACACTGCTCAGGCTCCAGGTTGCTCTGCAGGAACTGAGAAGTTGCTCTAAAGCAGGCCCTGGGTTGTGTGCACTTCCCAAGTCTAGGCTGCTCGGGTTCAGGTTCTTGGGTACTCCACTAAGGCACAGACTTGGTCAGGCATGCGTTTTGTGCCCTTCGCAGATCTGAGCAGCTCAGGTGACCAGGTGCTTGGCGAGTGCACTGTCCCCAGGTGGGGTGGTGCATCTTATCATCTCCCCTGTCCTGGTCGCTTGGTTTCCTGGGTGTACAGTGGGAGCACCATCTCATGTGTACTATGTGTCTCCTTTGGGGAGCTGATCTCTGGTTGCGACCCTCCTGGTGGATGTCAACCTTCCAGGATCCCAGGAAGACTTAGCAATTGGGAGCCTGCTTGCAGTTTGGTAGAGGATGCCATCTCTGGGGCCAAGTTTGCCCCTTGCCTTCCAGCTCTGGCTGTCGCATGCCTGTCTCCCTGCCTCTGGCAGGGAATGGGCTGGTCCACTGCCGGCTAGCTCTTCTCTGGTATTCACTCAGTCCTTTGTTCTGTGAACGGGCCTGGCAGTGCATTAGGTTAGAGGTTTTCGTGGGAAAGTTCTCTCTCTTTCCTCTCTGGCTATCCCAAAGTTTGGGTTGCTATCTCACATTAGCTCCCTCAGACTGTCCTCAGGGCATTCAGGCCCAGTCCTTACCCTAAGCAATGCAGCCCACACTTCCCTGTTCAGCCCCCACTTGCTGGTGGCCTTTGCAAGCATCTGGGCTACTCTGCTGGGAGTTGTAGTTAGGCATGTAATCTGTGGGTTTTATTTATTTATTTTTTCCTCCAGGTTATGTTGCCCTCTGAGATTCCAAAACTCCCCACAAACCCATCAGTGAGAAGGTTTCCTGGTGTTTGGAAACTTTTCCTCTTTTACGACTCCCTCCCTGGGATGGGTCTCTGTCCCTAACTCTTTTGTCTCTCTTTTTATCTTTTATATTTTGTCCTACTTCCTTTTGAAGACAATGGGCTGACTTTCAGGGGCCTGGTGTCCTCTGCCAGTGTTCAGAAGTTGTTTTGTGGTATTTTCTCAGAGTTTAAATGATCTTTTGATGAATTTGTGGGAGAGAAAGTGGTCTCCCTGTCCTATTCCTCCATCATCTTAGGGCTGCCCCCTATTGAAATTTTTTATAGTTGAATTATAATGTGTTAGTTTCAGGTATACAACAGTGTGATTTGGCTATATGTATATGTGCATATCTATTAATCTATTCTTTCTCAGATTTTTTTCCATTATAAAGTTATTAAATGATATTGAATATAGTTTCCTGTGCTATACAGTAGGCCCTTGTTGATTATTTATATATAGCAGTGTGTGTATATGTTAATCCCAAATTCCTAATTTGTCCTTCTCCCACCTCTCTCCCCTTTAGTGGCTATAAGTTTGTTTTCTATGTCTATGAGTCTATTTCTATTTTATAAATAAGTTCATTTGTAACATTTTTTTCAGATTCCATATATAAGTGATATCATATGATATTTGTCTTTATCTTACTTCACTTAGTATAATCATCTCTAGTTCCATTCATGTTGCTGCAAATGGCATTATTTCATTCTTTCTAGTGGCTGAGTAATATCCCATGGTATATATGTACCACATCTTTTTATCCATTCATCTGCCTATGAACATTTAGGTTGCTTTCATCTCTTGGATATTGTAAATAATGCTGCTATGAATATTAGGGTGCATGTGTCCTTTCAAATTAGAGGGTTTTTTTCCCCAAATATTTACCCAGAATTGGGTTTCTTGGTTCATATGGTAGCTCTGTTTTTAGTGTTTTAAGGAATCTCTATACTATTACCCATACTGCTTATACCAATTTACAGTCCCACCAACAATGTAGCAGGGCTCCTTTCTTTCCACACCCTCTGAGTCACATCTTTCTTATTTCACTTTCTTTTGTATTCTCAGTATTGTATTAACCTTATAATTCACCTTTGTTTATAGTTGTATAATTTTCTTATCTCTGCCTTGGGATTTTTAGTTCTTTGGCAACTGAGCCTACATATTACTCACTTTGAATCCCTGTAGCATTTAATTATGTATTATTAACACATTTGTGGAAATGAATCTTTTCACATTATGCACATCAATTACAACACTTTGTAAGAGAAAAATGCCACCAGTGGTCAATATATGATTTACATTATTTCAGACTTAAATTGAAGAAAGTAGGGAAAACCGCTAGACCACTCAGGTATGACCTAAATCAGATCCCTTATGATTATACAGTGGAAGTGAGAAATAGATTTAAGGGTCTAGATCTGATAGATAGAGTACCTGATGAACTATGGAATGAGGTCCGTGACATTGTACAGAAGACAAGGATCAAGAATTTATAATTGGTATCCTTTATTTTTTTTTTTGTTATTTACCAGTTATTACTTTGGTAATAACTTTGGCAAAGTGCATTACTTTGCCAACAAAGGTCTGTCTAGTCATGGCTATGGTTTTTCCAGTAGTCATGTATGGATGTGAGAGTTGGACTGTGAAAAAAGCTGAGAGCTGAAGAATTGATGCTTTTGAACTGAGGTGTTGAAGACTCTTGAGAATCCCTTGGACTGCAAGGAGATCCAACCAGTCCATACTAAAGGAAATCAGTCCTGAATATTCATTGGAAGGACTGATATTGAAGCTGAAACTCCAATACTTTGGCCACCTGGCAAAGAACTGACTCATTGGAAAAGACTCTGATGCTGGGAAAGAGTGATGGCGGGTGGAGGAGGGGATGACGGAGGATGAAGTGATTGGATGGCGTCACTGACTCGATGGACATGAGCTTGAGGTAATGAACAGGGAAGCTTGGTGTGTGGCAGTCAGACATGACTGAGCTACTGAACTGAACTGAACTTACTAGTTAAAATAATTGTCCCTGTTGTTTCTAATTTGCTCTTATTAAGCCAATGAATTTTAATTTACCTGTAATTCTAAGTTCTTCTCTAGCCTAAAGGTGACTTTGCTTCAATAGTACAGGCGGTTTTATGGTAGTTAATGCTTTTTCATTTATTTTCTCAGTTATTGTCTGTGTTGTGGATAATTGAAGTGCCAGAACTTAAGCTATCTTTTTTAACATTTCATAATAAGTGCTTGTGCGAATGTATTGAATAATGACCATGGCATTTTTCTTTACAGCTCAATAGGTTTTGATTAAATTCCACAAATGTTAATTGGACGCCTACTACACACAAGCCGCTGTGGGTGATTCAAATGAATAACACACATTCCCTGCCAAATGAGAAATTTCATCTCATGCAGCCACTTGGAGAAGCTTCTGGAGCTCTTCCCTTTTATATTTCCTTCAAATAGGGGTGAAAGGTAGAGAGTAACAGATGGAACTTCTCATTTTATTCAGTTTGCAGTTTTGATAATCACCAAATGTGATAATTCTATTTTACATTATAAATTGTTTCACTGTATCCAAGTCTTATTAAATTATGATTGACTCATTTTATGCAGGTGGTAGCATTGTATAATGCTATTATACAATGTATATTTGACTATATTAAAATGCTTATTTGACTAAAAAGATTATAATTGCATATGGTGTACATTTTTTTTAACTTTGAAAAAGAATTTTAATCCACGTGGTTAAAGTTACTGAATTCTTTTAAAAAGTGTATTGATCTAACCTCAAGGCATGAGAGAGTGAGCTAAAATGAATGCTTTTTTATAGTTACATATGCACCATAGATGTCAACAATACATTTTAGATTTAATATGACCAAAAGTCTCCTTTTGATTCCTGCATGTCCCAACCTGTTCCTCCAATCATCTTTCCAATCTCAGGAATTACTCTCTCCAATCTTCCCTTTTCACAGGTCAGAAACCTTTCTCTCAAATCCCATAGCTAACCCAGTTGTATGTACTATTAGCACTAACTTCAGAATATATTAAGAATCTGCTAGTTTTTACCACCTGCACCCAAGATGGTGATCTTAACCTAAGTTATAATTGCTTCTGGTCAATACATCTATATCTCTCTTATAAAATAAATAATTGAATATTATAAAAATATGGATATACTATAGTTTATCTAACTATTCTGCTTTTCAGTAGGTTTTTTTCCAGTTTTCAACATTAAAAATAAATTGCCTTGAAATAAATCAATCACAAAAGGCAATTACCATATGATTTCACTTATGTGAGATTCCCAGAGTCATCAAATTCATTTGAGATAGAAAATAGAATGACAGTTAATGGGAGCTTGTTGTTTACTGGGTACAGAGTTTCAGTTTTTGCAAGATGAAACAGTTTTGGAGATTGAATGCCTAACATTATAAATATACTTAACATTACTGAACTGTACAGTTAGAAATAGTTACAACAGTAAGTTTTATGTTATGCATATTTCACTAAAACTTAAAAATAGTAAAAAATTAAATAGCATTAGGAAAAATTTCTAAAACTCAAAAGTTATTAGAGAGAAGGTATATAAATTCAAGTGCCCAAAAATTAAAAACCTCTCAGGTAACTAGGGAAATGCAAATTGTTTAACTGAGATATTATCCACTTATCCATTGTTTGGTAAAAGTCAACAATACCTAATGTTTTGGTGGGCAACTAGTCCATTGATATAAAAATTTAATTTGGCTTAGCAAATCCACTTCTATTCTAGAAAATATCTGCTTACATATGCACAAATAATTTTACAAAGACGTTAATTGAAATTTCACCCATAAAACTGAAAAATTATGCTGAAAAATTTATTGCATCACCTTTGTATATAAGTGTAAATATTTTTCTAGGGAACATACTTGTGGATTTCTGAGACAAAGAGCTTGTACATTTAAAACATGAGCCAGTACTGTTAAACTGCCTTCCAGAAGGGCTGTGACAATTTCCACTCAGATGAGGGTTTTTGCCAGTTTTCTCAACATTGGATATTGTCAAATTATTGATTTTGGTGATTTTGTAGATGAAAGTATAACATCTAATTGTTGTTTGAATTTGCATTTCCCTTACTGCTATTTATTCTGAGATCTTTTCACATGTATATTCATCATTTGTATATTTTTCCTGTGAATTTTCTTTTTATGTACTTTACCCATTTTTACTGTCTTTTTATTGTTTTGGAGGGGTTTTAAAATATCCATAAGCTAGATGTTTATTTCTTGTTATTTTATCTACCTATCTACCTACTTACCTATCTGTCAGGTATGAGTCTGTGACTCCAATCAGGCATGTAAGAATTGCTACTTTACCTTATTTCTTTAAATGATATTACATGCATCTCTCCTAACACCTTGCCAGTGATGAGAAACTCAGGATCAGTGATCATGGGGATTCTTCTCCTAAACCTTCATGGATGTGGGAGGGTTCTCTTACACAGAGCTGTGTATTTGGCCAAGCCCTTGAGCTCGCCAATCCATGTGGATATCATCCACTTGCCTGTTATTTAAGTCCTTGGTGTCTGTGTTTCATTACTGCACTTTGCATGACATTTTTTTTTAAATGAGACTCAACGCCTTTATTTCTTTTCATTTCTTTTTCTAATTCATTATTTTATTATTTCTTTTCATTTATTTATCTTTCTATCTTAAACTCATCTGGAATTTATGCATACCTCTGTGTATGTCTGTTTGTGGTAAGAATCTAAGTTTTATAACCTTTTAGCCATCCAATTGTTTTATCACCATTTATTGAATAATCAGTCCATTCTCTTCAGACATGAAACATGGCCTGTTGCAAATGCTAGACTGATAAAGGAAGAAAGTCAACTTCTGGTGGAAATAAAGGCTATAGCTCTTAGTCAAGTGAAAATGTGTTAGAAAAAGAAAAGAAGAGGCTACTGGCAGATTTAAGAGATAAACAGATTGAACTAGAATTTTTAAAAATTGGAATTGAGGTAAAATTGAAAAAATGGGGACAATTTTTACTTAAATTGTAAATAGTTGACTTTGTACAGAAGAAGATTGGTCCAATTAATATGAAAAGATATACAATTTAATAGAAAAATCGGCAAAGAGTTTGAAGGAATGAAAACAAAGGCATTCATATAAAGTGAAAACATAAATATTTTGTCTGCTAGAAATCATACAAGTTCTTCCTTTAGCTATGAGATACTAGTTTTCACCTATCAAAATAGTAAGGTTTAAATAGGTAATAAAACTCAAATTGCCATGTGAAAATGTTGCTGGGTGGAATGTAAATTGGTACAGTCTTTTAGATGGCTAATTTGGTAATATATCTTAAAAACTCTTAAAATATGCATAATGTTTTACTCAGAAATATTTTTAGGATTCCTTTCCCAAGAAAGTAATCAGAAATGTACATGGAGAGTTACAAGTGTTATTTATAAGAATGGCCTAAGTGCTGAATAATTCGGGGAATTCCAAAATACATCTATCAAGAAAGCCTATGCTGGCATTAAATTTCATAACATGGGGACATGTCCACATATATATTATATATATATTGGAAAAATGTGCTAATGAAACAATTGTGCATCATAGAGATTTTTATAAAAAAAAAAAAAAGAGTAGGGAGAAATTAGAAGCCATTAATACAAGTAAACATGGTTTAAAACATCTTTGCAAACCGTCAATGGTGCCCTAAAAAGTGATAGGTTGTGATCCAAGTTATGGAAGAAATGAATGGATACTTGGCTGTGCTGTGTGCATGTGTGTCTGACACACCCAGTGGTGTGATTCCATCGTGAGGAGAAAGCACAGTTGGACCTCATTCTTAAGTGTCACTGACAAGTGAAAGGAGACATCCTTCCAGGAAAGTCAAATCTGTGAATCCCTTTATTATGTTGAGGTAGGTTTCCTCTATGCCCATTTTTGGAAGAGTTTTTATCATAAATGAGTGCTTAATTTTGTTGAAAGCTTTCTTTGCATCTGTTGAGATGATCATATGGTTTTTATCTTTCAATTTGTTAATATGGCATATCACATTGATTGATCTGCATATATTGAAGAATACTTGCATCGCTAGGATAAACCTGACTTGATCAAGGTGTATGATCTTTTTAATGTATTGTTGAATTTTGTTTGCTGGAATTTTGTTGAGGATTTTTGCATCTATATTCATCAATAATATTGGCCTGTAATTTTCTCTTTTTTTGTGATGAGTTTATCTGGTTTTGGTATCAGATGGTAGCCTTGTAGAATGAGTTTGGAAGTGTTCCTTCCTCTGCAATTGTTTGGAAGAGTTTGAGGATAGGCATTAATGCTTCTCTAAATGGAATTCACCTGTGAAGCCATCGGACCCTGAGCTTTTGTTTTCTTGGGAAATTTTTGATCACAGTTTCAATTTCAGTGCTTGTGATTGACTTGTTTATAATTTCTATTTCTTCCTGGTTCAGTCTTGGAAGGTTTGAACTTTTCTAAGGATCTGTCCATTTCTTTCAGGTTGTCCATTTTATTGGCATATAGTTGCTCATTTTGGTCTCTTATGATCTTTTGTATTTCTGCATTGTCTGCTGTAACCTCTCCTTTTTCATTTCTAATTTTGTTGATTTAATTCTTCTCCCTTTTTCTCTTGATGAGTCTGGATAATGGTTTGTCAATTTTGCTTATCTTCTAAAAGAACCAGCTTTTAGTTTTATTAACATCTACTATTGTTTCCTTCATGAGAAACGCCGGGCTGGAAGAAGCACAAGCTGGAATGAAGATTGCCAGGAGAAGTATCAATAACCTCAGATATGCAGATGACACCATCCTTATGGCAGAAAGTGAAGAGGAACTAAAAAGCCTCTTGATGAAAGTGAAAGTG
>SJYA01001590.1:872152-955515 GCA_006410615.1 Neotragus moschatus
TGTTGGAGAAGACTCTTGAGAGTCCCTTGGACTGCAAGGAGATCAACCCTGGGATTTCTCTGGAAGGAATGATGCTAAAGCTGACGCTCCAGTACTTAGGCCACCTCATGTGAAGACTTGGCTCACTGGAAAAGATCTGATGCTGGGAGGGATTGGGGGCAGGAGGAGAAGGGGACAACAGAGGATGAGATGGCTCGATGGCATCACCGACTTGATGGATGTGAGCCTGAGTGAACTCTGGGAGTTGGTGATGGACAGGGAGGCCTGGCGTGCTGCGATTCATGGGGTCACAAAGAGTAGGACACGACTGAGCGTCTGAACTGAACTCAGCTGAGGAGCTGTCATATGCTATTGGTAGGAAGATATTAATAAAACTTTTTTAGAAAGCAATTTGGCAGCATTGCCAAATTCCTAAAAATATATATATTTATCTTTTGACTAATTCTGTTTTGAAAATCCAAACTCAGGAAAGAAAATTTTTTTAAATGGAAACAACCCAAGTGTCCAATAATGTGTCACCCTAAAGTTTTCAGCTGTAAGAAAGAAATGGTAGACTTCTGTATGTGGGGGGGAAAATTTAGAAGGAAATGCTAAATGTGGTGATGGAATTATATGCGTAATTTTTTTTTCAGCTTAATCTTTCTGTATAATTTGTGTATCCTATGTGAAAGTCACTCAATTGTGTCTGACTCTTTGCAACCCATGGACTGTGTAGTCCTGGAATTCTCCAGGCCAGAATACTAGAGTGGGTAGCCTTTCCCTTCTCCATGGGATCTTCCCAGCTCAGGGATCGAACCCAGGTCCCCTGCATTGCAG
Source organism: Neotragus moschatus (assembly GCA_006410615.1). Lineage (NCBI taxonomy): Eukaryota > Metazoa > Chordata > Mammalia > Artiodactyla > Bovidae > Neotragus > Neotragus moschatus. The sequence continues at coordinate 872,969 of SJYA01001590.1, forward strand.
GTGGTTTTTTTACTAGCTGAACCACACGGACAGCTATGACACATGTATTAATATCCTATNGGACTGTGTAGTCCTGGAATTCTCCAGGCCAGAATACTAGAGTGGGTAGCCTTTCCCTTCTCCATGGGATCTTCCCAGCTCAGGGATCGAACCCAGGTCCCCTGCATTGCAGGTGGTTTTTTTACTAGCTGAACCACACGGACAGCTATGACACATGTATTAATATCCTATCACAGAAAAAACTTTATTTTTACACTTGGAAAAGAAGATTTGCCCAACTTACCAAAATGTCCTTCATATGCTTACCGTTATGAATGTTTTCAGAGAGAATCACTGGGGAGAAAAAGTTGTAGTGCAATACCATTAAAATAAAATAAGGGAAAAAGTAAAGAAGAAAGGTCTTTGGATAAAGGAGGAATGAGGAAGATATGAAAAAATAATGTGCTTGGACCCAAGCAAAATGCAAACGTCATGTTATAGACTGTGAGACCCGTCTATACGACATCGCTTTCCCATCTTTGCGCTGTCTCCCTCTCCGCTCATTAAACTTGGAAACTCTGCCCAAAAGCAGTCAGCAAAGCAAGAGAAAAACAGCAGGGAGGAACCACCTCAGCACAGAACGTTCCACCCCTAAGGGGGACACGGATCTCTGGTTACTGGAATGGGATATTTGGTCCATGTCTAGCAATTGGACTCTGAATATATCACCAGCTGTGAAGAAACTTGTTCTACAAGTCATGAACCAGAAAAAGTCTAAATCAAATGTGTATTCCACTGGTCCTGTCTCGGCAGTCAAGTAGAGTGCCATCTCATATAAAACGTGGGGCCCTGGAAGCCATGGCTGCTATTTTAATTTGTGGTGATAAAGATCAAGCTCTCATTTTCCCGGGGCCTCAATAAGCACTGATAAATTATTTATCCTACTTGGATTACATGTTCATTTCAGTGTGTCAGTGGTTAGCACGGAAGCTAATCCTAATTGTATAGTTCAAGGCATTTTTCTATTTTCTCCTTAGGGCACCCTGTAGCACCCTTTCTCACCTCCAAGCAGAACTGTTGCTATGCTGATTTAGTATACCCTTTGCTCCTGGGTACTATTCTGAAAGATGAATGAATTTCATTCTCTCTTTAAATATTTATGTTTCTTTATGATCTAATATATCATCGTAGTTATGGGGAATTTCTTCCCCTTAACTATGGAAAATACACCATCAGTTACCTGTCAATTTTGTTTAATAACTCAGCTTTGCAGTTCTGAGGCACTGTTCATCTGCAGCTCCTGAGGACTCTTTTCGTCTCTCAGTCCACTTCACAGTGTCATTCTGGGATTTATAAAGGTCTTCATCGCACAGAGGATATTGAAACATTAAGGGCTTAAGTAGCATGCCCTTTATCACTTATCACACTGGAGGCTCCAGGACTAGAAATCCAGGCATCTTTGTTTTGTTGTCTGCTCCCAGCATGAAACCGTGGTCTCTGTAGAAAACTAGCCAATATCCCTGGAAACAATTCATTGGATTTTTCAAAGGAAATCCTATTTCACTTGGTCTGGTGGGTTCAGTGTTACTTCTTAAGATAAATGATGAAAATACCAACATCATAGTACAAAGAAACTCAATTCTTTTGGTTTAATCTCAGTGAAAAGCATCACAACTCACCTACTGTTTCTGTCTCCTTCCCTAATGCTTTGAGATCCTTGGCTCAAGGAGATGGAAATGGGTCTGTAACTATCAGATGCTGGCTCAGAGTCTTGCCTAGCTCTAAACTTTTGGGGATCACAGTCTCTGGGATGGAGATCTTAGGGACCTATTCTTTTCCTAAGTTCCCTAGTAACTCTGCAGTTGGCGAAGCACCATTCTAGAACTTCAGCTCTCAAGTCCCTTCTAGCTTTTTTTTTTTTTTTTTTAAGATTTTTTTGATGTGGACCATTTTTAGAGTCTTTATTGAATTTGCTATGTTGCTTCTGTTTTATGTTTTGGTGTTTTGGACCCAAAGCATATGAAATCTTCGCTCCCTGACCAGGGATCAAACCCACATTGGAAGGTGAAGTCTTAACCCCTGAACTGCCAGGAAAGTCCTGTCTTCTAGCTTTGAAAGAACCCTGAGCTCCCAATTCTCTTTTATTCCATGTGACAAATTTATCTTCAAACATGTGTCCTGAAACAACTGTTGCAGTGTTTCCTTAAGTAGTTCCCTAAATGGATAGCTGTCTCCCTCAACTGTGCCTCTAGGGCCTTGAGCCAAATGGCTCTCAAGTCCCTTCCTTTTTGCTGGAATTATGCCTGGTCCCTTCCCGGGTCATCCTGCTTTCATAGTGCCATCACATCTTCCAGAAGCTTGGAGTGCTGCCTCAGCAGAACCTGGGACCCCAAGTGGGGAGTGCTTTACTGACGTACCTCAGTCTCAGGTTCTCTGTTGACTCAACTAACCTGATGCCAGACTCTGTACCCTTGGCCTCTAGTGCCTTTTCCCACGGCTCTCCTCTGTTCAGCTGCTCTCCCAGGCCAAGCAGATTGCTCTTCCCTGTCTTTGCTCATCTCTTTTCTTTCCCTTTAGTCTAGAATTTCCTTCCTGGAAGCCCCACCTGACAGTGTCCTACCCCATAGGAAGTCTTCCTTGGTCCCTCACGTCCCAGCAACATGGCCTGGTTCCTCCTTCCTCTGCTGTCAATTCATAGCGTTGAGACCTCACCCAGGGCACTCGGAGCGTCATGTCTGTGCCCTTGAAGAAGCGTACTGGACTTAGAGTCCGAAACCTGAGTTCATTCTAGCACAGTCACAGATGTCTCTGTGACACTGGGCAAGTTCTGTCGCGTCCCTGGGCTTCAGTTTTCTTATCTGAGGAAAGGGAGTAATAGCTCCCTAGGTATTACAAATGTTGCATGATCCAGTACATGGAAACTAACTTTGCCAGAAGTTTTCTCTGCTTTTCATTACCTCCTCCTACCTGTCTCTGAGCTATTTAAGGAAAGGCACTGTATTTTGCTTATCATTATATACTACTATTTTTATTACTACATTACTATTAATGTTTTATTATAGATCTGTTTCCAGTAATAATAATGTTTATGGAGCAAGTAGAATTGTGTCAGGCACCATTCTAAGTACTTTATATGGATTAACTGATTCTTCCAGTGACCCTAAGAGGTACTGTTGCCTCAAGAGGTACTCTTACTATCCCACTTTATGGAGAAAGCCATATATTTCACAGAGCCCCCAATGAATAAATTGATGAATGAGGGACTGAATGAGACAAAAACTACTAGCAATGTCTGTTGGATGCTTCTCTCTCTTACTTCTGTATCCAAACTTCTCTTTCTTTTTTCNGGAGGCCTGGCATGCTGCGATTCATGGGGTCACAGAGTCGGACACAACTGAGCGACTGAACTGAACTGAACTGAAGTAGGCTGTTACAAAAGGCCACAAAATAACATGTTGTTACTCTCCACAATTTTAAGCTAACAATTTCTTCAAGAGAGGTGTATAAATTTCTTATTTGTGGAAGCAAAAATTGGATATGGGATTTGTTTTTAACTATTTGTTTAATGGGTTATTTCAGTGAATCCCCACAATCCTCTCTGTGTGCATCAATGCATAGTCACCTGAATGCAGAGTTGAAGGCTGCCATGGAGAAAAGTTATTGACTTGGAAATCAACATAATGCATGACCAAGTATTCTTTCTATTCTTACTGGAAATCAATACATATTTACTAATCATAATTCTTGAATTCATCTTTGAGTTATACTGAAAGCAAAATGTCAAGAATTATCTATATTGCCCTATTTTGTGCATTTTGCTTACTTGAAACTCCTAGTTGTAGTAAATCAATGTGCTGTTGTCAGTGGTTGGTCCTCAATCACCTACCCGCACTGGTGAGAAAAATGAAAAACTTTCAGTCTTTCTTCCTAAAGGGCAGCCACAGTGTAGATGTGACCTTGAAGAGTTTACTTTACCTTAAATGAGGCCTTTTACTGGCTGATCTGTAAGTTGTCTTCTATACTTTCAAGGAGATTTTTATGATACTTCCTCATTTAAAATTCAGATAGGCAGGCTATTGTTATGGTTGGTAAAAGAAAATATTGGGAATTTGAAATCTTATTTCCACAAACCATTCTGCCTACTATTAGCAACATGCTAATAGTATTGGTGTAAAAAGCTTGTTTGCATATAGATATGCTAATTTTCAAGGTTGACATGATTTTATATTTTATTTTCTCCATTTGGACTTTTGTCATAAAGAGGAGGCCAGAAAGTCCAAGTGCCTTTTACTCCCCATCAGAGAAAAGGGGTTGAAGTTTTAATTTCTGCATGAAATTTCTGTGGTTTGTGCCATATTTGCAGAAATGGTTCACCATGTGTGACTGTACTAAGGATTGCTATTTAATTCAAAGGCATCCTGGGGTGAGCTGGTCATTGCAGAAACTGGTGTGAATTTCTACCCACTTTGGGGAATTTCACATTAATTGTGACAAACCAAGTCTGACATAGCCTTTCTCTTTGGGGACATGCATAAGAAGAAGACTGATTACTCAAGTTTAAATAATATTTTCCTCCTAAACACTAACCTCTTTTCCATTTCTCCATTTGACTTGTTATATTGAAAGAAGCCAGAGTTGCCTGGCTCTGGATAAAACACAGGATATCCAGTTAAATTTGAATTTTCAGTTAAAAAATAAAATTTGGGGTATATAAATATGTCTTCAAATTGCATGCATACTATGTTAAAAAGTTAAACTATTAAATTAATTATATTTTACACTAATTATACTAAATATTAGTTCTCTTAAATCTGAAATTAAGATTTGCCTAGTATACTGTATTTTTATTGGCTAAAGGCAACCTTAATCAGGATGCAAAGGAAATGTGAAGATGATGAGATACTTTCTGATGTAAATTTTTCTAAGGTAAAAATTACCTGGTGCATTAATTTGCTTTTCTCAGTGTATCCATATGTGTGCATGATTCGTTCAGAGTTTGAGACATATATTTTGCTTCTCTATTTAACATATACAATATTTCTCTATCTACATTTTAAAAATTCTGTAAAATTTTGTTGTAGGCAAATTATTGAACATAAATTAACTTATGTTATATCCTTTTTTTTCTGCTATAAATTTTACATCATCTATAGATACACTAATTTTCAAGGCTGACATGATAGAAACATTTTATATTTTGATGCACATAGTAATTATTTTTTTTGTTAAACTGGCTTTCTAGAATACATACCTAGGAGTTAGCTGAGTGGCCCACTGGGAATTGAGTGATCAAGTTCTGCCTGAATAATCATATTCAGGCTTCCTTTTCATCCCATGTTAGAAGGGATACAGTCTGGGAAAGGAGAAGAGATAGGAGAAGTGTGTGTGGATGCAATTTTATGTCTTACTAGTTTTTCAGGGGGACAAAACCTTTACAAGAATACTTCAAGTTTTAGAGAAAGCCATTTCTAAAACTGGTGGTAAAATAAAAGGCTTGGAAGTGATATTTAAAAAATCCAGCAGGACATGAAATAGCTTAGTGACCAATGACTTTCCGCTGTCATTCATTTCTTACCAGTATGCCTACCAGGCTCCTCTGATCATTATGAGGGCCCTCATAAAGGCTTCTGGACTGACGGGATGGCTCCTAAACATGTTTTCTGTGGTTCCATTATCAGAGGAAGCTGCAATGTGCATCTGTTCATAAACTAATCATGCACGTCTCCCTCAATGTGTTGGAGATGAGAAATATGTCTGAAAAAATTGCTTCTACAACAAGCTGGTCCAAGTGATAAACCAATACCCAACTGATCTAATAATCTTACCCAGAAAAGGAAAGGAAACATATAGCAAACCAGGCAGGATGATTTATTTTCTTTTAAGGAAAAAACATAAGGGAAGGATTGGGGAGAGGCAAATAAATATAAAGTAAGGGATGAGGGTGTAGAATTGTAATTTTCTCTCCTTTTTGACCCTGAATGTCATTTAAAGTGATTTCAAACTGAACATACAAGATTAAATGAAATAAAAATATAGAGAGGTATGAAGACTCTGAGCTAGGTTTTTCTCGTTGCTGTGGCTGTTTAACTTTAGATTTATCTGATTAGAATTGTCACCATCAAGAGATATGTTACTTCTCACAGCTCCCCGGGCAAGCTCATAGGCAGATAGCTTAGGCTTTGCTGGGAGTACTGTGCTGTAAGATTTTCAGCTTTCATGGGAATGCTGAGTTCAAGTTGACAGTACAGCAGTATTTCAATAGAAAGCAATAATAAGAGGAAGATAGTTCAACTAGGTATTAAACATCTTCTTAAGTGCCCTAGTTGGAGCTGAGAGTTCTGTCAGCATTTACAAACTATACTCAGAGTTAATACCTGATCTGTCAAGATGCTAATAGCTTATCTCCAAGACTGAGGTGAATGAAAAGGTAATTTGCTGTGTACCCCTCCCTCCCAGGTCCAGAGTGCCCATTAGAATAGTGAAGGCTCTAAGAGACTGGCAGTGGAAAAACCGGTTTTATTTATAGCATCATAATTATCGGGCTTCCCTGGTGGTGTAGAGGTTAAAGCGTCTGCCTGCAATGTGGGAGACCTGGGTTCGATCCCTGGGTCGGGAAGATCCCCTGGAGAAGGAAATGGCAACCCACTCCAGTATCACTAAGGAAGTCATTTTTATACAACCTGTAAACATTTCAAGGAAGACCCATGTTCTAAAGGACAGTTTATGCAAAACTCTGAGTTAAACATGTCTCAGTGATAAGCAAAGTGGTGTATAAAGAGTTGGTTGGAGGCCCTTTCAGATGAAGTGTTGATGTGTGCTGTGGCCTCGCAGTTTGTCCTGCTCACCATAAAACTTCTCTGCATTTGCTGAGTCACCTAGAGGAGTAATCTGTAAGAGATTTGAATCTCTGGGCGATAAAGGAAAATAAAGGAAAGGTCATTCAGGTTTTATGTTCATTTATGCTTCTACTTAAACCCTATGGCTTTAAACTAGAAGAGAGGGTGGGAAAGTGAGCTGGCTGACTCTTAATATAGTTTAGCAGAGCAGGATTTATCTACAAGATCATGACTTCTGAGTCAAAGGACAAGACAAAGAAACAAGATGTCTCATAAGCACTGAGAAGAATGTGGTTAGAAAGAGGAATCTTTAATTGATTAAGAGGGCTCCAAATTGAATTGGCCGGTGGGAGCAAGAGCCTGGGACAGAAGGATCAAGCTGGGTTCTGTGAAGGATGATGCATGGCAGAAAGGCAAGCAGCCCAGTGGAGGTGGTGGTGAATTATTTTCAAGTGAAATTGCAGTGTAATGAGCTGAAAATAATATGGATCATTTCAGATGCCTATCATTACTGTTGAAACAGTAGAGTGAAAAAGAACATTTTATGTCTTCTAACAATGAATAAACTTGTTATTCATGAATAAATATTGATTACCTATCTTGTGTAGTTTAGTAAAAAGGAATTTTAGAATATAAAGGACAAATACTGCAGTCAAGAAAGGAATACTATAAGTATTTTTGTAAGAAAGCAAGTACATAGAGATAACTCATATAGGGCAGAATACTTATGATTAGTAATATAAGTAGAGCTGAGTTTTAGAATATTAATCTATCAGTGATCTCTAGAATAGGGTGGAATATAGATAGTAGAAGCAACGAGCCTAGAATATCAGTAAAAGTCTTGATTTTCAAAATGGAAATTAAATCAGAGGACTAGCAAAGTTTTTTTGCAAAGGATCAGTTCAGTTCAGTTCAGCTGCTCAGTTGTGTCTGACTCTGTGACTCCATGGACTGCAGCACACCAGGCTTCCCTGTTCATCACCAACTCCTGGAGCTTACTCAAACTCATGTCCATTGAGTCGGTGATGCTATCCCAAGAATTTCATCTTCTGTTTTCCCCTTCTCCTCCTGCCTTCAATCTTTCCCAGCATCAAGGTCTTTTCCAGTGNGTGTCTGACTCTGTGACTCCATGGACTGCAGCACACCAGGCTTCCCTGTTCATCACCAACTCCTGGAGCTTACTCAAACTCATGTCCATTGAGTCGGTGATGCTATCCCAAGAATTTCATCTTCTGTTTTCCCCTTCTCCTCCTGCCTTCAATCTTTCCCAGCATCAAGGTCTTTTCCAGTGAGTCAGTTCTTCACATCAGGTGGCCAGAGTTTTGGAGTTTCAGCTTCAACATCAGTCCTTCCGATGAATATTCAGGACTGACTTCCTTAAGGATGGACTGGTTGGATCTCCTTGTAGTCTGAGGGACTCTCAAGAGTCTTCTCCAACACCACAGTTCAAAAGCATCAATTCCTTAGTGCTTAGCTTTTTTATATAGTGCAACTCTAACATTCATACATGACTACTGGAAAAACCATAGCTTTGGCTGTAAAAGGTCAGATAATGAATATTTTTGGATTTGTGTGCCATATGGTCTCTGTCGTGTCATGCAGCTATAGGCAATATGTAAATGGGTGTGACTGTTGTTTTCCAATAAAACTATATAGAGAAATAGGAAACAGGCCTGACTTGGCTGTACTTCTCCAATCCTTGAATTAAATAAAGGAAGCATAGTCAACTGCTAATGAAAATATAAAATCTATGACTGTATCTTAAGAATCTAACAAATGTGATATTTAGAAATATTAGCAGATAAATCATGGTTTACTTATTGCATTTAGGATAGAGTTACTTGGATTTCCCAATCCAACAACAACAGGCTGGCTGGTTACTGACCAATTCTTCCACTGGAAAAAAAAAGCCAGAAAAGCTGAGTATGTGAGTGTGTGTATGTGTGTGTATACATGCACATCAGAGAGCTACCAAAGCGGTAAGAACCTATGGGGTTTAAAATATAGGGAGAATTAAAATATGTCACAGCAATAGTACAAGAGGGGTAAATCACATTAATATGTTCAAAGATCCTTGCAGTGTTCAACTGATAAAAGTGTAAATTTAAATTATATTTTAACAATATAAGAGTGCATGTGTAATTTCTATGGTTACCATTACAAAGATGGTAAAAGAATGTGTTATCTAGCTGGGAAGCTAATAAAGGGGAAAATAGAATAATAAAATAGTACTTAATACAGAACAAGGCAAGAAGATGAGAAAAAAGAAATATAGAACAAATAGGACAAAAAAAAAAACTACAACAGTAATTGGTAGATTTAAACCCAAATATATCAGTAATCATAGCAAATGTAACTGAGATAAATACACTAGAAAATAAAGGTTGTTTAACTCGATTAGACAGAAATATAGATCAATAGAACAAAATAGAAAGCCCAGAGATAAATCCACACACCTATGGACACCTTATCTTCGACAAAGGAGGCAAGAATATATAATGGAGAAAAGATGATCTCTTTAACAAGTGGTGCTCGGAAAACTGGTCAACCACTTGTAAAAGAATGAAANTCATCTTTACTCATTTCAATTTAGAATACAGTGTTTTGATTTTGAGAACTTTGGAGGACGGGATGCTTGTTTCTGAAGAAATTGGAGTTTCTTTCTTGGTCCTGAGATCTCCAGAGTCTCTGGGATGCAGAGAACTAGGAAGCAGAGGACAGTGATAAGTGAGGGAAGAGACTATCACTGCTATTTGGAGCGATGTTGGGAGAAAAACTTTCGGAGTGGTTATTAGTGTTGACATATTGGTTGCCACTCACTAATCATAAGTGCCTGTGGTAATTTTCTCAGGATAAACACTGTGATGGGAGGCATTGCAGGGCATGAATGGGGATATTTCTTACAATCTCTGACTTGAAGGAGTTCATAGTTTAGTAGTAGAGATGAGACCTACACACAAAAAAACTGAAGGATAATACAAGTAAGTTTAAGCACCCAAGAATCAAGCGGGACAGTGAGGGTTTCAGGGACTTGGGAAGGGAGCCCACCAGGCTCCCCTGTCCCTGGGATTCTCCAGCTGTGGACTGGATGGTCAGAGAGAGCTAAGTGACTGGCTGAGGGGAGCTTGATACGACTTGAAAGGCGGATGAAGAAGGGTAAATGATACTCATGTAGGTAGAAACGGAGGGGAGAGTGGGAAGAGACCATTTCAAGGGGTGAAACAAGGCCCACACATCTTTTCTAAATTTCTGGCATAATTAATGCCCCNAGTGACTGGCTGAGGGGAGCTTGATACGACTTGAAAGGCGGATGAAGAAGGGTAAATGATACTCATGTAGGTAGAAACGGAGGGGAGAGTGGGAAGAGACCATTTCAAGGGGTGAAACAAGGCCCACACATCTTTTCTAAATTTCTGGCATAATTAATGCCCCATTATGTCAGGGCTTTCCCTAAGAAGGCTGCAGGTGGAAGTGGAATGTGGTGGGGGCAAGTTCATCAGTGCTAGGACTTGCAGGCTCAGCCTAAGGGCCCACACGTGAGATGAGGACTGCGGCCGGGCTCACCCGTGTACAGGAGAGCACACTGAGGAATCAGTGGAGAGGGAGAGGCCGAGGCTGCGTTTGCCGCCACATANCCATTATGTCAGGGCTTTCCCTAAGAAGGCTGCAGGTGGAAGTGGAATGTGGTGGGGGCAAGTTCATCAGGCTCAGCCTAAGGGCCCACACGTGAGATGAGGACTGCAGCCAGGCTCACCCATGTACAGGAGAGGACACTGAGGAGTCAGTGGAGAGGGAGAGGCCGAAGCGGCGTTTGCCGCCACACAATCCTCAGGCACTGTCTTCCCTAGCCCGGTGCTGCTTCCCTCCATGTATTTCAGCAGCTGCTGTAAGTGGAGAAAAGGGAAACGCAGTACATCTGGTGATAACCTGGAGGAAGGAGAAAGCAGGATTCCCTCCAGCCCATGTGAGCTGACTAACGACCCACAGACATGCTGGAACCAGAGAGGCGAGCCCTGCTCAGTTCTATCATGTGATTCATTTCCTCCCCAGATGGTACATTACAGCAGGCTCTGGGGCTTCCAGCCAAATGGCTGCAGTGCTGCCACCAGGGGTCTGGCTGTGCTGGACCGACCTGTGGGTTTTCCTTGCTTGCCCGAGGCGGGCCCGGAGCTCATAATCTCAGTGCTCCCGGGTTCCAAAATGCCTGTCGGGCCTTCTGTTATGAACTGGCTCCTTGGAAGGCTGAGGTCTGTCTCCTGCAGTGCTGAGAGCACAGGAACACGGTTCCTTCCAGAGTGGTTTTGCTTCCATAAGATACACATTGACCAGAGGTCTGTTCAGGCCTGGGAGAAGGGAAGCCACTGAAGGATTCCAGATGCTGGAAAGGAGCTGAACTTCACTGAGCAAAGAGTGTCAGGAACATGGGGGAAAATTCTCTATGCGCTTCAGCAAATTTTTAAGTCCCAATACAGTGTTGGAGAAGGAAACGGCAACCCAGGCAACCCACTCCAGTATTCTTGCCTGGAGAATTCCATGGACCGGGGAGCCTGGTGGGCTACAACGGTCTGTGGGATCACAGAGTCGGACAGGACTGAGCACACAGCACACAGTGTTGCATGGTGTTGAACAGCAGGTCTCTAGAATTTATTCATCTTGCCTGACTGAAGCATTACCCCCATCAAACAGCAGCTCTCCATTTCTCTATCCCTCCTGGCGCTTGGCAACCACCACTGACTCTCTGCTTCTCTGAGTTTGACTCTTTTGTGCTGTTCTGTGCCAAGTTGCTTCAGTCATATCCAACTCTGTGACCCTATGGACTGTAGCCCACCAGGCTCCTCTGTTCATGGGATTCTCCAGGCAAGAACACTGGAGTGAGTTGCTGTGCTCTCCTCCAGGGATCGAACCCATGTCTCTTACGTCTCCTGCACTGGCAGGTGGGTTCTTTACCACTAGTGCCACTTGGGAAGCTCCTTGACTCTTTTAGATGCAGGTTTTATGTGTGAGCACACAGAACATTAGACCCAGTAGGTAGTACTTAGACATGAAGCTGAGTGCACCTTTTTCTTTCTCTTTTTTCACTGGTAAAAAACTCATAACAGAAAATTTATCATCCTAACTGCTGCTGAGTGTTCCGTTCATTAGTATTAAGTGTATTCATATTGTTGCAAAACATTTCCAGAACTTTCTCATCTTGACAAATTGAAGCTCTCCACCCATTAAACAACTGCCCTGTCTTTCTTCCTTGCAGTCCTGGCAACCATCATTCTACTTTCTATCAATTTGACTACCTTCGGTCCTTCATAAGTGGAATAATATTGTATTTGTCTTTTTGTGATTGCATTACTTCCAGCCTATTGTCCTCAATGTTCATTCATAGTGTAGTGTGTGATGGGATTTCCTTCCTTTTTAAGGCCGAATAATCTTCCACTTCATGTGTATTCCACATCTTATTAATCCATTCATCTGTCAGCGGACATTTCAGTCGCTTCTACCTCTTGACTCTTGTGAATAATGCTGCTGTAAACACGAGTGTGAAAGTATCTCTTTGCGATCTTGCTTTTACGTCTTTTGGATGTATAAGCGGAGCGGGATGGCTGTATAACTAGTTTCGGTGAGGAGGTGGAGAAATTGAAACCCCTGTGCACTGTTGGTGGGAATATAAAATGGTGCAACTGGTATGGAAAACAGTACGGAGGTTCTTAAAAGTGTTAAAACTAGAAGTGTCATAGGATCTCAGGTCACTTTAGCACAGCAACATGCAGACCAATCCATGTGTTTTCTCATTGACTGGATGTTGAACTAGATGCTCCTGTGATAAAGATAAAGCGTAACATATTCAATCGAGCAAACATAAGTAGGTTAAAAGAGGAAGATTCCAAAATGTAGAGATTAGTACTTGCTACCAGGAAGAATAGAATTATAGCGCCACAGATAATGACAGACCTTATTCTTAACTTCTCTGCTTAGGCTATAACCGCAAAGCAACCACCACAGGCGTGCACAGACAGCTGTAAGTTGTTTCCATAATATTTGTAAGGGTTCCATACTATAAATACCCAAATTATCAAAACACAGGATTTCTTAACTTACGGTAAGCCAACAAAAAGGAGTGCTGTGCTGACATAGAAAACAAACGAATGGTTGCCAACGGACAGCAGGAAGGAGGGAAGGGTCAAGACAGGGGTTGGGGATTAAGAGGTACAAACTATAATATATAAAATAACTACAAGGGTATATTGCACAACATGGGGAATATAGTCAATGTTTTATAATGCCTGTAATTGGAATATAACCTTTAAACGTGGCGGATCACTATGTTGTGCTCTTGCAATGTATATAATGTTGTACAGCAACTATACTTCAATTAAAAAGATAACTTATATTCCTAAGGGGCTTCCTTGGTGGCTAAGACAGTAAAGAATCTGCCTGCAATGCAGGAGACCTGGGTTCAATCCTTGGGTCTGGAAGATCCTTTGGAGAAGGAAATGGCAACTCACTCTAGTATTCTTGCCTGGAAAATCCCATGGACAGAGGAACTTGGCAGGCTACAGCCCACGGGGTCACAAAGAGTCTGACACGACTGAGTGACTAACACATAATGTAATTATTCATAAGAGGACTACTGTGCTGTCATTATGAGATGGGTGGTTAGAAATATTAAAGACAAAGTATTCATGATTATATATTTCGTTGAAGAAACAGTTTCTAAAAGGATATGTACCATTGATTCAATTTGGAGGATATATGTATTTGGAAGATATTCATAAAAATGTGAATTATGGTCAAAACTGCAGTGTTATATAACTCAGGTTGTATTGTGTAAAACACAGCCCTGAGTTGTGCAATGCAGTAGAGCAAATCTCGTTCACAAGGGAGCCAAGCGAGGAGTCAGGAGAACCAGTTTCAGATCCTCCACAAAGGCAAGGGACAGGGGTATTTATGGGATAAAGATTGAAGAAGCAGGGCCATTTGGGGCACACGGAGGTGGGGAAAGGTGACTGGAAAAAGGTTCAGTAATCTTCCTTCTGCTGGCACCTAACAAACTGTAGGCCTCTGCACACTGAAAAATGGAGGAGCTTAGCACCATCCGAGGGTGGAGTTTTCTGCCCTCTGACATCAAAAGGTCACAGATTGTATGTGCATGCCCAGTTGGAGGAGTGGGTGGTCCCATCCAGGCTTAACCAGCTCAATTCCAACTAGACACAGTTGACTCTAAGTTTCTGGAAAACAACTCAGGCAAACATCTTATTGCGTAGGCTATGGGCAGCTTGGAGGAACTGCAAGTCTTAAAAACGACCTTGATTAGTGAAGGCAGGTGAAGTGGATTTGACTAATGGGTTATCCACGATTTCAACATGACTTAATTTTTTCCTAATGATAAAAATGATACAAAGTGGCACATGAAGGGAGTATGCACTGAACCCAGGACCACTTCAGGCACTAGGGACAGCATCCTAAAACCAGAGATGCCATTCTTTTTCCGCTATACTGTGAAGTGAGCGGAGACGCTCACACTTAATTGTGCATCAGAATCACCTGGAGGGCTTGGTAAACCATTGCTGGGTCCCACCCTCAGAGCTTTTTAGCTGTCTGGCGTGGGTCAGGAGAACAGTGCAGCCCTAACAGCGCTCTGCTCTCTCTGCATCTGGCCCCAAGGTTGTACTTTGAGCACCACTAAAGATGAGTGAGATACGGTGGAATAAGGCCCCCAGGCACACTGGGTCTTAGCTCTGTTTTGGAATGTTTGTGGTGACAGTTACTTCTGAAGCCTTAACGCTGAACTCAGTCTTCTGCAAGCTCTTCGGTTAGCACCCCAGGCCATGGAGACGCCTGTCCCAACAAGGTAAACTCACAGGGCAGAGTTCAGTTTCAAGGCAGAAACTGAACTTTCAACATCTTTTCCAGGCCCAGTGCTAGAGAAACTTTACAGATACTTAAAAGGTGTTTTTGACTGATTTGTTCATTTTGGGCTTCTGTTTCCTTCTCTCCAAAGTGATGGAAACACAGTAATTCTCCATGGCAGGTCCAACATGAGAAAACAGAATGTATTTGAGAGATTATAAAAAGATTGGAGAAGGCGATGGCACCCCACTCCAGTACTCTTGCCTGGAAAATCCCATTGATGGAGGAGCCTGGTAGGCTGCAGTCCATGGGGTCGCTAAGAGTCGGACACGACTGAGCGACTTCATTTTCACTTTTCACTTTCATGCATTGGAGGAGGAAATGGCAACCCACTCCAATGTTCTTGCCTGGAGAATCCCAGGGACGGGGGAGCCGGTGGGCTGCCGTCTATGGGGTCGCACAGAGTTGGACACGACTGAAGTGACTTAGCAGCAGTAGCAGCAGCATAAAAAGATTTGTTTGGAAAAATATTTCAAGTTTCTTGTCCATTTCAAAGAAAAATCTGCACCTTTATGTATACAACAATTTCTACTGAGTGATGTAAATTGCTTAATTCCTGGAAGAACTCAAATGAGGCCTTAGACAGTGGAGTTCTCTTGTATTTAAATCAAGTGTATATATTACCTAAGATTTATCTTAGGCAGATTTGCATACATTATGCACTTTGTTAACATACTGCCATTTACCTGTACAGTCAGTCAATTTTTTTGGGCAAAGTCATTCATGAAGACTTCAGGATATATTCCAAGGGTGAGAATTATTCTATTTTCTCTGGAGGTATAAAATAAAGGGTACCTAGCCACCGTGCTGGGATGGGTTGAAGGCTTTAATGATGATGCTTTGTGTTTGTTTATTGCTTTGTTTTTCTAGAACACTTTACTGTTTTTAAAGTGCTTTCAAGTTGCTTCATTTTCTCAACCAAATGAGGTAGGCTGGGTTGTATGCTATTCATGCCTACTTTTACAGATTAACAAATTTGAGACTCAAAGTGGTTGTGTTGCCTAAGACAGAACTTGCCTTAGACAGGTGGGGAACTGGTATTGAAACCTGGCTATTTTTCCTCCAGGGTTTTTCTTCCAATACGTGCTGCTGCCTGTTAACCTATTGTGTATGTGAGTTGCTCCTTCATGTCTGATTCTTTGCGAACCCATGGACTGTAGCCTACCAGGTTTCTCTGGAATTCTCCAGGCAAGAATACTGGATCAGATAGCCAGTCCCTTCTCCAGAGGATCTTCCTGACCCGGGGATTGAACCTGGGTCTTTGCATTGCGGGAGGATTCTTTACCGTCTGAGCCTTCAGGGAAGCCCCTGCTAGCCTACTGGTCACCTTTTATTTTGAGTTTCCAGGGGAGTAGAGAAGACAAAGCACTGCCTCTTGGGAAGCTTTAGAACTGTCTGGGTAGCACTGCATACGCAGCATTGCTTCTGATTGTCATAATTTTAGGAAAAAATTGTCGACTGTGTTGACTTCCGTTGCTTAAAAGACAAAGTTGGTAACATCCTAGAATTGTGTAACAGAGCATAATTGTGTAATTATTTATAGAAACAACTCTCAAATGAAATTATCCTAAACATCAAACTAGAAACAGTCTAATGCTTTCTAATTCAGGTGGAAAGGGATTCTACATTTAGAGAAAAGATCTTTTAATTTCATTATTTGGCACTCTCCTCTTCCCATAATCTGCATCTTGGGAATCTGGGTGATTTACTGGCAAAGAGTTCTACAAAGCCAAGGCCAAGTGTTCAGCTGGGAGACACAGGCATGCGGGGGCAGCTTGACACTGTTTGGATTCTGCTTAGTCATAGTTTATATAAAGTGCGCGTCTCCACCTTGAGTGGAGAAAAGCCTAGGGAGGCAGCTCCTTAGAGGAAAATAGTCAGTTTTCAAGATGCCTTTGACAGGAGGAGCCTTGACAACTCTGCAAAGCATTTCTGGAGGATGCTTGCAAGCATGCTGGTGATCTCCAGAGGGAAGTATTTCATGGCAGACACCTTTATCTTCAAGTTGTGAGGGGAAAAAACTGGAGAATATACCAAGTCTGTTATCTTAGGGTCCCCATAGGGCTTGATGTTCAAATGCTAGGGATTGAGTTCTGAAGCTCAGGTCAGAAAAGTCCACAGTGGGTACTAATACATGTCAGCCTGAGATGGTACCCCAAAGCAGGGCAAGGGGTCAAACTCCCAGCCAGTTTGCTCTCTATACAAAATAACCCAAAATAATGTGCAGTTTTTTCCCCCTGTGGAGAAATCTCTGTGCAGCTTGAGGCCTAGTCAGTAACTGAGGGCTTTGTCAATAAAAAACAAATCTGGATTCAAGTTAAGCAGCGACTTGATTCAAAAAGGCTGTTGCAAGAGGGTGCATACTCAGATCTCAAGATCTAGAAGCATCTCAAAACCAAACAGGTAAAGCCTTTTCTTTTATAGGGAGGGGAAAGCAGGGCTAGGAGAACTTTGAGGCAAGCGACTGGGGGCAGAGCAAACAGGGGGCAGACAGACATGGGTTGGGGCACGACCAGGAGGCATGACAGACGTGCATTTTATTGAAAACTCTTTCTCAGGCTTGGGGTCAAAGTTCAGAGGCTTGTGAGGAGGAGAGAGGCCTGATGAAAGCTTGGTTGGGCCAAGTCAGTGGGTAACTACTGGGCAATGCTGAACACTTGGTCAGATTTAAGTTCTCTGGACCACTGTGGTGGGATGTCAGTTTGGCAACGGTTCCTGAATGTGGGCCCAAGACTGGCTGCACCTGGGGGCTTATCAGAAACACAGATCCCATGGGTCCATCTTTGGGAATCTGTATCTTAACAAGCTCTCCTCATTCTGATGTATATCCAAGTTTGGGAATAAATCGTGTCATGAACAACAAATTTAATCAGGCCTGATTTAGAGCAGTGGATCTGATACTTGTCAGCTGGATAAATCAATTACTCTTAGCTTCAGTCTCCCCATCTATGAAATGGGAATAATACCACTTCTAAGAGACACTATAAGGATTATGTAATGCTAATGTGAAAGATAAGAAAAAGGGAAGAAAATTTTAAGCACTAAGTTCTTACCGTAAGGTAATATTCTGGAATCAGTTGCTGATTTGGTTGACTGGGGTTTTGTTTGCTTCTGTTTAAAAAGAAAAGTTTCCCATCCCTCTCAGCTAGCAGGCCCAGACCCATTACCTCCAGCTGTGAACAGCTAGCCACTTAACCCAACACACTGTAGGAGGATAATTTTTTAATATGTACTGCAACGGCATACAGATTGGGAATATTACTTGGACAGGTTTCTGAGATTTTATGATTCTAGAGTGCTTCAAGGATCAGAATCCATCTTCTGGGACCTGTTCAGTATTTAGAAACTCTGTACTTTGTGTGTAGGGTTGTAAATCCAGGATTGACTTGGCTAGAAGAACAGTGTTCCCAGAGCCATGATTTCTCCTGGACACAGAGCATGCTGTGGGTGATACAGCCTTGGCAGTGACATGATGGAATGAACGCCCTTTAGGAAGCAGTTTTTGCTATGGTTCTTGTGATTAGTTTTCATATTGGCTTATTTTTTAGATAGCCAAATTGTTTTAAAACAGGAATGAGAAAAAGGCCTGATGTCATAGCAGGAAATTTGCAGACTGGGGGTTTGACCCCAGCACTTTCTACCACTGATTTTGCTCATAGTCTGAACTTGCGCCAAAGCTCCCCTGACTGGTGTCCCCACTGTGTGTAAAGGGGGCAAAATCTCAGGAAACCACAGGAACAAATATCCTCCCAACTGTGATACTGTGCATCTGCCTGGTGTATATCACTCTTCCTTCTCTCTATCCCCATCCCTTTCCTTCTGCTCCCTCCAAACCTTTTGGTGCCAGCTCCGTGCTGGAGAGACACTGTATCAGATCCCAGACTATAAAGAGAAGATCCAATACCAACTTTCTAAGAACTGCATCTAGCCACAGTTTTGAATAGAGTTTGGAATATGAATTTGCATGGCCTTACCTTCCCAAGGAAAATTGGTTCCAGATGAAAATATCAAGTTAAAGACCAGGAGTCTACATGTGTGGGGGTACAGAGCTCTCTACTAACAGCCAAAGGACCTGGATCCTGCCACTTAGCAATGGTTGAGTGGGTTGCTTAGAATATACCTTTTGGAACAAGTATTTTGTATCTGAGAAATGAATCAGGAGGATCTTATTAGAGGATCCAAGGAGGTATTGTATGCAACTTGTTGAGGGTTTTAAGGTGCTTTATAGGTAAGGGCCCCAGCTCATAGCAGCAGCATTCATGAGAGCCAAAAGGTAAAAACAACCAATATGCCCATCAGCTGATGAATGGATAAACAAAATGTGATCTATCCATACTATGGAATATTACTCAGCTGTGAAAAATAACGAAGTACTACTAAGTGCTACCACATGGGTGCATCTCAAAAATCATATGCTATGTGGAAGCAGCCAGGGACCAAAGATTGCATATTTATGTGATTTAATTCACATGATATAGCCAGAATAGTTAAGTCTGCAGAGAAAGCAGGCTACTGGTTGCCAGGGATTGGGGAGAGGGGAAATGGGAAGTTACTGTTGAGTGAGTGGGTACAGGGTTTTCTTCTGGAGTGAGTGATGAAAGTGTTTTGAAACTAGATGTGATGGTCACATAACGTTGTGGGTGTTCTAAATGCCACTGAACTGTATATTTAAAAATAGAGCCATTGTATTTTACTTGAAATTTGCCTTAATTAGAAAGGATAGAAAAAATGAAGGCACTGGGATTACTTGTTTTTTAGGATCCTGAATATCTTATGACAGTATGTAACTTGCTGTTGCTCTTAGTGGTGGTAGATCTGGGTAAGAAGTTATAGGAGTTCCTTGTCTGCTGGAGGATCCACTTTTATTGGAGCAGGGAAGAAAATGTTCCCTGAGCCTTGTATTCCCAGAACCAGCTTCTGTTTCAGATAATGGCTTCCTTAGGAGTCTAAAAAACCCACTTTTGTTAGCAAAGTGAGTCATGCTTTTAGCAGCTTGGGAGTTAACTTGGTATTAAGACTGTTGCTTCCAACATTTTAGCTTTTTTCTTTTTTTTTTTTTTTCCTGTGTTATTTACCAGGTGAATTATTTTTCTGCTTAGCTGAAAATAACCTCCTTAGTTTCATCTCCTGATATGAGTATTGCTATTTCATTACTCTGCCTTGTAGATCAGGAAGTCAGTCTCTGAAGAGCAAATATAATTTAATGGACTCTCAACCAGAGACTTCACTAAGGTGAGAAATTGGCATAACGGTCTGCGAAATGGTGACTAATGATCTCTGAATACATGTACATGCTCTTCTAGGGTCTCACATGCTCACCTGGAATCAAGATATTAAGGAAACCCATCTCCCTGCTGAGTCCCCATAAACTATATTTTTATCACTTTGGAAGCAAGCCATCTAGTCATTTTATACATAGTTTATTTTCTGCTCTCCAGGGAGCTAATTATGTTTTGCTAGGATTTTCCTTTTCTCCTGGAGTGCTTAAAAAAAACAAACAAAAAAAACAACCTCTAACGCCCAATTTATCAAGTTTTGTGTTTTTAAAAATTTGACTTAAAAAAAAAAGGAGCCAGTGTCTACTGGAATTACAGTTAGCAGTAGCACTCATGGGTAGGATGAATCATATCAGAGAGGTTTCTAGTTATTTCTAAAGAAGTAGCAATGGTGGTCAGGTGCTGATTTGTTTTCTGTGTGATTTAAATAAATCTGAGTCTCATGTGGCCCAGGAACAAAAGAACAAACTAATTTCAGAAAACTTGGAATATTTTTGTTGTTGTTAAAAACTGCATGGTTTTAAGAAGGGTGGTATAGATATTTTAGGGAAGATCCCCTGGAGGAGGGCATGGCAACCCACTCGTTATTCTTGCCTGGAGAAGCCCATGGATAGAGGAGCCTGGCGGGCTACATTCCACAGGATCAAGCAGAGTTGGACACGCTTAGATATTTTACAGGGGCTTCTACCCACAAGGCTTCCTAGAGCTTCAGCAGTCTTTCTTTATGGTTTCCAGTTTGCGGCAGTGACAGAAATTGCTCCCCTCTCTGTGTGACAACTTGTCACTGTTGTGTCGTCTCCAGTCCTTCCTCTCAGCTTCTCCTGTGCTGTCAGCCCCCATCAATGTCCTCTCCTCTTTGCTTTCAGGACTCTCTCCCTGTAAAGTGGGCGGGATGTGCCTTGACCTGTCCCCCATCCCATGGTGTAGGCCTGTCTTCCAACCCTGAACCCAGGCTGGTTCCCCAGGCAGTTAGAACTGGCTCCGCCTCTCTCCCAAGATGCATTTTTACATCTGGGACCTGAAGCTGCTAGTGAGAAGGGCAGAGGGAAAAAAGCCTCTTGTTTCTATTTGCACCAGGTGGTGGTAGTGGTAAAGAACCCACCTGCCAATGCAGGAGACATAAGACTTGGGTTTGATCCCTGGGTTGGGACGATCCACTGCTAAAAGAAATGGCAACCCACTCCAGTATTCTTTCCTGGAGAACTTCATGGACAGAAGAGCCTGGCGGGCTATATAGTCCATAGGGTTGCTAAGAGTTGGACACGACTAAAGCAATTTAGCATGTATGCATTGACACAACAGCTAAAAATTCTCTAGGATAGAGGGGAGGCAAAAAAAGAATTGCCCTGGAGGGTTGTGGAAAGTTTCGCATGGAAACTTACCCCTCAGGAGCAGAGGGGTCAAGAGTTTCAGAGTCAGGCTGATTGGGGTTGGAGGAGTGACCTTTTAGCTGTGTGACCTTGGCAAAGTTCACTACTTGAAGCACCAGAGTTCTCTTCAAAATGGGCCTCATCAAAGGATGTATCCTACAGGGGTGACCCAGATCTCACAGAGCAGAGGGCCCTGTCTTCTGACCCCATCTGACTTTCGTGCTTCTGGGTCTTTGTGGAGTCTTGCCCTCTGAGCAGGTGCTCCAAAGGTTCCTGTCCTTGAGTGTTAGGGGCCAGGAGAACTGGTAGCCATCTGGTCTGGTGAGCCCCTGCAAGGCTGGTTACCTTCACTCTTCAGGCCTGTGGGGACGGATTTGTCATTCCACTCCCAGTAGTGAAATAGGTGGGCTAGAGTGTAAACGGCCTGCCACTTGCTTTGTTAGTAATTCGATAACATCTCCATGTTGGTGACTTTGGTTTCTCCTTAGTGATTTTCTATAAGACCATTAAATGAAAGATGATATCACTGGTATCTGCTAAGAAGCATAGAGTTGATACATTCAGCATCATTCAGCCAACTTGATGGTAGGGGTAGCAGGAAGCCCAAGGGATAAAAAATGCAGTGATGACTAAAGAGGAAAGGGAATCAAGCTGAGTCATTGGAACCTCTTCAGAGGAAGAGCTCTAAGATTGCCAGGCTGAGCCCAAGGGAGAGGAGAACCCAGTGTCGGACATGTATGGCCAAGACTAGTTGAGTGACTGCCAGGGCCTAGAGAAACATGAATGAAGGACCTTCTTTTCTGTCTGTAAGCTCCATGAGGATGGAGCAAACAAGGATAAGCTCATAAGAAAGATAGCACGAAATATCGGAGGGAGCAGGGAAGTCTCGTGTAGTTATTGACTTTACTACCATCCTCTCTGCTCACCTGGAACTCTATCAGGTGGGTTGGGAGCATGTTCTGACATAAAACCTTGTATAATATCCCAAGACTTTGGTTTCCTTCAAATTCCAGCAAGCACTGTAATCTTAAGTTTATAAAAGAATAGTGACTGTAAGTCTGAAAGGAAGATGGTATAAAAATCCTGAGAAATCAAAGTGTATCTTTGTCTTTTGAAAGTAAAGGTAAAATTCGAGTGGGAGAAAATAAAAGCAAGGTTCATAAATAGGATTTGATTTTTAAACAGAAAACTTCTTAATATCTTAAAAGCAGATGTCTTCTAGGGAAACAAGCTGTTGAACAACAAGAGTGTTAGTATTGTCAGATTGCCTGGTTAGAAAGATTTAACTTGAGAAATTTCATTTTCATGACAATCATGGAAGAAAATGCTCTGTTCTGGCTTCATTAGTCCAGGAGAAAGTAGCTTGGAAGTGTTTTCTTCTAGAAGTGTACTCATTATGCAGATAGGTTTAATAAACTGAATATCTCATGCAAAGTTTTTTTTTTTTTTTTTTTTTTTTTTTTTTTTTACTAGCAGAGAATGTGTGCTGGTTTTAGCCACCTCATGACAATATGTGATGAGCTGCGATTAGTTTCACTGGTGTTCAGCTTTATTTTTAAACTTTTGTTTGTGGGGCTCTCATACCTGCATGATGAAGAAAAAGTATTTTGAATGTTATCAAGGAATCATACAGTTTAAAGTTTTCTCCTGAGAGTGAGTGAGTGAAGTCGCTCAGTTGTGTCCGACTCTCTGCGACCCGTGGACTGTAGCCCACCAAGCTCTTCCGTCCATGGGATTCTCCAGGCAAGAATACTGGAGTGGGTTGCCATTTCCTTCTCCAGGGGATCTTCCCCACCCAAGGATCGAATTCAGGTCTCCTGCATTGCAAGGCAGATGCTTTAACCTCTGAGCCACCAGGGAAGCCCATTAGGACAGTGCTAATTTTCCAGGCCAGAATACTAGAGTGAATAGCTGTTCCCTTCTCCAGGGGATCTTCTCAAGCCAGGGATCCAACCCAGGTCTCCTACATTGTGGGAAGATGCTTTAACCTCTGCACCACCAGGGAAGCCCAGTCTCCTGAGACTACATACACTCTAATACAAAATTCTTCCTGCTCTCTAACGTTTCCTAAAGTAAATCTGAAGGCTGTAATGTCATTTGAGTGGCCTAATGGTCCCCAGTCTACCTCCTTGTAGAGATGTTAGAAAACTAGACTTTAAAAAATGTCCCATGAAAAAAGATGTTAAACTCTTTTAAGAAATTTTTAATACAACAAACAAACATGTACTAAGAATACTTCAGATTGTGACCCAAATGATAAAACTGAATTTCTCCTCTGATGTCAGGGATACTCACAGTGTGACGAAAGTGACTATAATGAGCTATTATTTATTCTAAAGTAGAATCAAATTGAATGAGGACAAGCTGAATTATGGATAGTGCCAAGAGGCCGTCTGAGGATTTGCTAGTCATAGTGAAAGGCAAAGAAAGGACATAGAGAAAGCATTAGAAACACTGTTAAAATGTACAGAGAAATATTGCCTTCCATCTAATGGCCCAAGTAAGTCCTTCCCAGTGTCATTGAGAGCCTATAGTTTGGGCAGCACGTTCAAAGCAAAGCAGAAATATGAGGTTTTAATATTTAAGATGAAAGCTCCATTTTGCTTGACGCAGGGAAGATGCTGAGAAATATTAAGAAAATTTGCCTATTTCTGTCAATGAACCAGCTTCATTAAGCCCTAGCAACAGCGGGTGACAAACTGAATGTTTCAGTTGCCCAAGAAAAGGGGATTTTGTAGCATATGCCAAAATGACAGATGCAGAGAGTGTGACCCGGAGGCAAAATGTGCTTGTTTTAAACAGGGCTTTCAGGGTTTGGTCAGCTTTCCAAAAGGATTCGATATTTTCCTTTGTACAGTGATAAAGTTTTGCCTTTTTAAAAGGTAGAGCTAGTTAACCTTTTCTTTTGTGGAAAAGATAAAATACTTTTGCTTTGTGTGCGTGCCCAGTTGCTCAGTCGTGTGCAACTCTTTGCAACCCCATGGACTCTAGCCCACCAGGCTCCGCTGTTCATGAATTCTCTAGGCAAGAATCCTGGAGTGGGTAGCCATTCCCTTTTCCAGAGGATCTTCCTGACCCAGGGATAGAATTTGGTTTTCTGCGTTGCAGGCAGATTCTTTATTGTCTGAGTCACCGGGGAGGCCCGATTTTTGCTTTAGCATATAATGAAGTGAAGTGAAAGTCACTCAGTGGTGTCCAACTCTTTATGACTCCATGGACTATAGAGTCCATGGAATTCTCCAGGCCAGAATACTGGAATGGGTGGCCATTCCCTTCTCCAGGGGATCTTCCCAACCCAGGAATCAAATCCAGGTGTCCTGTATTGCAGGCAGATGCTTTACCAGCCGAGCCACCAGGGAAGCCCTAACATATATTAAGATCATTGTAGCTATCCTTTTGGGCATTTTTCTAGTCAGTCATTGAGCTAAGAAATATAGATACATATTTTACTCAAGTCCTAATAGTTCTATGGGGAAGAATTATCACTATATTATAAATAAGAAATTGACCAGTGAGGTTAAATATCTTGCTTTAGTTCACATAGTAAATATAAGCTGGAGCCAGATGTTAACTTACATTTGTCTCCAAAATTTATACCACCACTGATTGTTTTGAAGAATTCCCAAAATGCAGAATCAAAGTATACTCTTGGCCAACTAGGATAAAAGACACAGTTGAGCTTAGTTGGCAAATAGTAAGCACTTGTTGTTTTTTAGTCTAGTATCTACTTTGCCTTTTTAGGAAACATGCTCTAGTAGTCCATTGAGGGAGCCATCTCTCTCCCCATTCTTAGTCTATATGTTTCAAAAGAAGTTGACGCCATACCTCATTTTAACAATGGAGCATGAGACCTCGGCACAGGTCAGTCTGCACATGCCATTCTGCTAGCCACAGTAGTTAGGTTAGAGATGAGTTGGCCAATCAGAGTTAAGGAGGCTCAATTCTGGGACATGGGTTACTGATATTGCCAAAGCAGATTCACTCTTTCTTGTTAAATTTGAAGCTATAAGCATGTAGACTAGAAATACTGCTATCTTTTACAGCCCCAGAATGAAAGCCAACTGAAGATAGAACCAAGATAGAAAAAGGCAGAGAGGTGGAAGGAAAGAGATTTGGTCCTGATCATCTTACTTGAGCTATGCTCAAAGCTGTACTTGAAACCAGTACTCTGGACTTTGTAGTTGCCTTGAATTTGACTTTTCTTCACTTGCAGGAAGTCAGGTTCTCAGTGTAATTAGAGGGCAGATGATCTACCCTTTTCTGTCCCATGGCAATTCTCCTTTTGCTCTGGGTGCTGGGAACCCACGTTCCCAATCTTCTCTGAGTAGCTCCATTCATCACTATTTTGTCCCCTTTCAGTATCTCAATCAAATCATTAATAAGTCTATGTCTACTGTTTTTAATGTGGGTCTATTATTTCAATTCTATCCCTGATTTTTTCTATTGGTTTAAGCAGGTTTCAGAGGAGATCTTCTTGGAAAATTTATCCCACCTACTTCTCTTGTTCCAAGTTGTATTAAGCTTTTGATAAAGTTTCTCCAAAGCAAAATCAAGCAAAGACTCCAAGAAAGTTATTCCTTTCATTGGAAGGGGATCCAGATTTCCTGGAGGGCCATAGACTCTGCAACAGAGAGATGGGTTTATTTGTTCATTCAACAAATGTTTATCATGCATCTATACTGCATCAAGTGCTATTCTAGACACTTCTGCATGGAGCTTATATCCTAGTGCGGGACATGGCAAAGAGCTGTATACTGGGGAGAGGGGCGAGGAGTGTCCCAGGCACAAGGAACTGTAGTTACGTATCTGTCCTTGTCTATAACATTCTTTGAATATTTTCAAGGCCAAGTTCAAGTTAATGTAGTAATTGAAAGCAATATGTTGTGAAAAGATATATTACGAGGTGGTTGATTGTTACTCATCAGGTTGTGAAGTAATGCTTATTTTAGTTTACTAACTTATTAAAAAATTTGAAGCATGCAGCACATTGTGTGGCAGGAGCAGTTGAAAAGACTCGGGAAATTCTGGATGTAGGCCTAGTTAGACCATTAATGTAAGACTGGTAGATTTCATTTCATAGATTGTAAAGCTGACTCAAAATTAAATGAAGATAGTAATACACTCACCTGAACTTTACAGTTGTTCTGAGGATCCAAATGAGGCTTTCACATAGATGGGAGGTATTGCTGCCATCTGAATGTTGATATATACATACACATACACAGACACACACAAGTGTGCATACATAAACATATATATATATCAAAAGATATAAAAAATGGAGAAAGGGGAAGGGAAGAAGGAGAGGAGGAGAGGGAGAGACTGAGAAACAGATTACTTCTTGGATCCTGACCATCTTCTGTCCTTTCTTCCAGTCCCTTCTATGGCCTAACTACTTTTCTTGCCTTTTGGATTCTTGAGACACCCCTAGTTCCTTCTAGTAATATTTTCCTTTGGTTTAAGCTAGCTGGAGTATGCCGGGAGCCAGCGTGAGATTTTGATGGGCAAGGACGAGTCAAATCTCAGGGTTTTCCCCCTGGCATTTCCTGAGCAAGTACCCCCCCAAAAATAAGAATCTGCCTGCTTTTCCACTCTTCTGGCATTCTCTGGAAAAAGTCAACTCAGGGAGTGTTTCAATCCAAAAACCCCTCTGATAGCTTNTTGCATGAAATGTTCCCTTGGTATCTCTGATTTTCTTGAAGAGATCTCTAGTCTTTCCCATTCTATTTTCCTCTATTTCTTTGCATTGATTGCTGAGGAAGGCTTTCTTATCTCTCCTTGCAATTCTTTGGAACTCTGCATTCAAATGGGTA
This sequence comes from Neotragus moschatus, assembly GCA_006410615.1. Taxonomy (NCBI): domain Eukaryota; kingdom Metazoa; phylum Chordata; class Mammalia; order Artiodactyla; family Bovidae; genus Neotragus; species Neotragus moschatus. The sequence goes on from SJYA01001590.1 coordinate 900,145, forward strand.
TGTCTTTCCTTTTCTCCTTTGTTTTTCACTTCTCTTCTTTTCACAGCTATTTGTAAGGCCTCCCTAGACAGCCATTTTGCTGTTTGCATTTATTTTTCTTGGGGATGGTCTTGATCCCTGTCTCCTGTACAATGTCACGAACCTCAGTCCATAGTTCATCAGGCACTCTGTATCAGATCTAGGCCCTTAAATCTATTTGTCACTTCCACTGTATTATTTTAAGGGATTTGATTTAGGTCATACCTGAATGGTCTAGTGGTTTTCCCCACTTTCTTCAATTTAAGTCTGAATTTGGCAATAAGGAGATTTGTAAGTAGATTTGTAAGGAGTCTGAATTGCTCCTTCCATTGTTTGGCTTTATATTCAGATTCTTTACCAACTTGGTTGCCTACTCTGGACAATTCTGGTACATTAACTAATGTCGTTCTAAACATTTGGTCCCCAGAAATTAGCACAATGCTTCTGATGTGTTGGAACCAATAGAACTTTTGGGCTTCATGATTTGAACAATATTTCTATCATTTAGCCATTATAAGATAATTGAATCAAGACTTTGTGATAGTCTGTCATCCATGGTTTTCATTGAACCATCTTTTAACTGAAGTGGTAGAATCCAAGAGAAGGATTCATTTTTTAATAATATTGATTTGCATGCAGAAAACATACTTAAATAATTGACAGCTATTTTTATATGAACAGTTTTTAAGTAGATAAGTCAAAGTTGGTATTATGTCATTCTTAGTAAACATAGCTTTGGATAGCTAAAGAAATTGAACTTTGGAAGAACTGCTGGATACCTTGTCTTTGGCTTTGATCCATGTGACTCTTGGCCCTTTCCTTTTCTACATGTTTCACTATTAATCTCATTAAAATATTATTTTAATTATGCCATTGGAGTCAGGGCTGGGTTATCATCAAGAGGGCTTTCTTTCTCTCTCCCTTCTCTTTTTAAATAGCAAATTGACATTTACTGTTCAGGTCCTTCTCAACATTTTTTTTTTTTTTTCAGTCTTCCTTATGGTTTAACCGCACCCTCTGTTCCAGCCAAACTGTTCAACCCTTAGTCCTCTGTTCTTTTTTCTCACTTTTGCATTTTGCTTGGCATAATGAAGTACCTTCCCTATTTATTCTATCACAATCGTATTCATCTTTGAAAAAATTCTGATCTCTTTCTCAGTGATGTCTTCCTGGCTCTTTCCCATTCACTCTAATTCCTTTAATAACCCTTAGCTGACCCTGTGTACAGAATGAGTAATCATATTCTACTTTATAAAATATCTTATGTATTAAACACATTAATCTCTTATCATATTTTCCATTGTCCCTCATATTTTCCTCAATAAAACTGAAAATTTAAGCATTCCAATAAAGTGATGGCAGGCACCTCATGAGATCTGATGTGTCTTTGAGTGCCCTTAACAAAGTGCTTGGCAATTGGGTGGTTGAGAGAACCCATCAGTCACTGACCTTTTATTATGGCTCCAAATCCAAGGATCACTTAAGGAGAAAAAAGTAAGCACATTTCAATAAAGTTAGGATTCAGTGTTTTCATAGGCAGAGTGTAGGGAGAACTGGGGATTTTTCATTCTCAGATTTTTTAAAATAATTTTTTCTAATAGGAATAAAAAAAAAAAAAAAAAAACTAGGGCCAATAGTACTGTACCACAATCACTAACATTTTGTTTCCTAGGATTTGAAAAAATACTCCCATCCTCATGTCTTATAATTCATGGCCATACATACTTAAAAATCTTTCCTTAATTTTGAACTTCCCACTGAAGACAACTTATTTTAAGTGATCAAAAAAGTGACACACGTCTATGATTTATGCTTTGTTCTTTCCCACGTTAAGTTCTTTAAGATTTGTAGCCACACATCTTAATTCTTATTTTAACATCTATTTTGAATATAACTGTAGAGGTTTACTCTGTATTATTAAATGAGAGGAGACCGATGCATGTTGACTGAACTAATACTAATGCCAAACCTCAAAGAAAAATCTTAGAATTTCATGTACAGTTTCTTAGCTTTGGGGGCATGTCACTAAATGTCCTAAATTTCTAGGATTTACAATAAATTAAACAATGGCAGCCCACTCCAGTACTCTTGCCTGGAAAATCCCATGGATGGAGGAGCCTGGTGGGCTGCATCCATGGGGTCACTAGGAGTCGGACATGACTAAGCGACTTCCCTTTCACTTTTCATTTTCATGCATTGGAGAAGAAAATGGCAACCCACTCCAGTGTTCTTGCCTGGAGAATCCCAGGGACGGGGGAGCCTGGTGGGCTGCCATCTATGGGATCGCACAGAGTCAGACACGACTGAAGCGACTTAGCAGCAAACATGATTTGGACATTGAAGTGTACCTACATTCTCCCTTCTGCCTCTTCCAATCAAGTAAGCATATGATTTGTGAAGACCGTTCTAGATAATTGCATCTCCAAGGACTGCCTAGAAAGAAAAACATTTAAAACTACTTTTCTGCCAGAGTTTTCATCAGCTAAAAAGAATTGGCCACCTTTTGTTTTGATACTGCTTTTCTGTACTACTTTGCCCCTGTTTCCATAAGCATTTGGACTGTGCCTGGACTCACGACTAATCCCTAAACTCCAGGGTTTGAGATCACCACCTTTTGGTAGAATGTCTTTGACAAATTATTTTCGGTCTAGAAATGTTTCTGTATTTAAGGAACTGCCACTGGAGTGGAATCCAATTTTGTTTTCCTGTTGTCTGGTTGGAAGTCTACCTCAGGACAGACTAGCTTGTCACCACCTTGGGGTTTGATGGAGGCCAACAGTGGTGAGAACCAGGTACCCCTCCCTAGCAGCTCTCCCAGGCATCTTCTAAATGCTTCCTGAGGGATTCTGTTTGTTCTAGAATAGCCTTGGGGATTAAGACCTGCTATGAGGAGAACCTGGGCTCCTAGGGAAAACAGGCCTTCTTGCTAGAGGGCTGTGTTTGAAGCTATGTCCTTGACCTGACCCCTTGGGGCTGTTCATTTTGAGGTGCACTGGCTGGCTGAGGCTACTCATGACTCAGGAACTTTTTCATTTCTTAAATATGCTTTAATATTTATAGCATATTTATATACTTAGTTTATCAAATATGTCTTTATTACCATACTAGATCTTCACAGCACTTACAAGCTACATAGGGGAGGAATTCCATGTTCCATTTCACAGTTAAGGAAAGTCACTTAATCAGGGTCACACAAGTAGCAAGTGGCAGAGCTTAATCTAGATCAGGGTCTCTCAACCTCACACATTTCTCATTTTAAATCTAGGTCATTTTTTATGCTACTGAAGTGTCCTACATTGCTTAGTCTCACATAGTACAATAGTAACAAAATCAGAGCCTTTTTACACACTGGAAGGACTTTAGGTCCTTATCAACATGAGAAATGATACTTTCACACTTTAAGTGAACCTTTCCTTAATCTTTCTGCTGTAAGAATTAACATCAATTACTTGCTTTTCACAAGAGTTGTGAAGTAGGACCCAAGCTGCTTTCTCCAGCTACTAGTTGTTCATTACATGGGATGCTAAACTTAATTCCCAGTTAATTGAATATCCAGGGAATGTTTTATTATACAATGTGTTCTCTCATGTAAAGTACCATGCTTGCCTTAAAGTTAACAATCCACCAGCTCAATAAAATAACCAAGGATATAAAGTCTGGCCTAGATACCTGGTAATTGTTTAGGCTTTATTTGACATCTGAAAGATGAATAAAATGCAGTTCAACTGACTTTAAACACTTAGCATCCATTATGTGCAAGGCCCTGAACCAAGAACCAGAACGAATTACATGGCCTCTGCCTTCCAGGTACTAAAATTATTTCCAGGCATCCATGGGATACTATAAAATTGTATTGTTAAAAGGATGGTAGGATGGGCTAGAAGCAAGAGTGAGTGAGAGGGATTTGGTGAATAGTTAAACAAAAAAGTGCTCAGGGATTTCAAAGTAACAAAAATACCAAAAGTAAACCACAATCTCATACAAATCAAAATGGATTTTGTTGTGTTGGACAATGTGATTCAAAGCATTTGGTTTTAACTACTGGGTCACATGTATTATTTCCCCCCCTCCATGTTTATTGAAATATAATTGACGTATAACTTTTTAAATTTAAGGTGTACAGCATGTTGATTTGATATATATATATTACAAAACAGCGACCATCCTACCATTAGCTAACATCTGATTCACATCACATAATTAGCATTTCTTTGTCACCTGTATTAAAGTTGCATCTTTATCAAGGGTGGCAAGTCATAAACATAATGCCTTAAACAGTAATAAGATTTATAGCCTTCCTGTGGAGGTTTGTTTTTTCTATTGTCATTGTCCTTTAGGGTATTTATGGGGGAAAATCTACAGCAGCCAGATCTTTTGGGACTGAGAAAGACTAGCCAGAACTAAACTCTTCATAAAATCAGTGGTTTTTTTTTTTTTTTTTAATGAGGTATGAAGACGTTTTCTGGGAGCTGTGCCCACAGGGAAGATGGAAGGAAGGAAATTATATTTGAAAGCATATTATCAAGTACATTTTGTTTCCCACATGTGAGGTTTATATAGAAAAGGGAGTGACATAAAGGGAATAGATTGGCAAAGGGTAGATTTTTATTCAAAACATTTGTTATTTTTTTTTAGTTTGTTATAAAGTTTCAGAAAAACTGAAAGAGAAACCCAGGCTATGGCAAGGTTGCACACTTGGTTGGCTCAGCTTATTCTGTTGGGCTATTTGCTCATCTCATAAAACTGGGAGACAGAAGAATGGAATCATGGGGCTATGAGGAGGGGTTGGGGGGATTAGCATCGCTCAGGCATTTACTATGTTCTAGATTTAATGTATGTTAAGTAACTCAGTCTCATAACAACCTTATGGACCAGGTGGTGTGAACTCCCCTTTTCTGGAAAAGAATTCAGAAAAGCTCTAAGAAGATGCATAATTAGTGGCTGGATGGACCTTGGGTCTGTCTTCTGCTAAAGCCTCTTCTTGTTCCAGTAATGGTTGAGTCATGAACTTGAGCCATATGTGTCCTGATGATCAACTTTGTTATAAATCCAGGCCTAGGAGATGCCTGCTAAGTCACTTCAGTCATGTCCGACTCTGTGCCATCCCATAGATGGCAGCCCACCAGGCTCCCCCGTCCCTGGGATTCTCCAGGCAAGAACACTGGAGTGGGTTGCCATTTCCTTCTCCAGTGCATGAAAGTGAAAAGTGAAAGTGAAGTCACTCAGTCGTGTCTGACTCTTCCTGAACCCATGGACTGCAGCCTAGCAGGCTCCTCCGTCCATGGGAGTCTCCAGGCAAGAGTACTGGAGTGGGGTGCCATTGCCTACTTAACTCTAATCTCCGACTTCTATCCCCTTCCTTTCCTGCTTCCAGAGTGGTTGGGTCTCTAGGGCACCAGCCACAGGATCGGGGTGTGTGGGAGAAGGCTGGCAGGAGATCTGAGATTAGATAGAGCTGTTTTCAAATGTCAGTTCTGCCGTTTGGTGGCTGTGTGACCTTGAACAAATTTCCTAGCTCCTCTCAGCTTCCATTTCTTCAACTGTAAAGTATAAGCAGTACTACAGATTTTCCAGGGTTTTGTGTGGAGTAACAGGCATTTAAAGCAGGTGGCCACAGTGACTGGTCCCTCGGAAATGTCCGTCAGTGGGAGCTGCTGATACTAACAGATGGTGTGGAGGGGGAATCCTTGCAGATATGTCCCCACTAGCTTTCTTTGTCTTGGTTTTCCATCTTGTCTGTAAGATGTAGCTCTGGCATAATCTATTGGACCATCTCTAACTTCTTACTTTCTGGGAAATCTAATTGCATCTGGTGTCAGTCAAGGTCTTCCATGACCTATAGAGACTCTGAAAGGGACTCTGAGAAGAACACTGAAATCAATGGAAGATAGATGACTGTGACTCCTGGTGGGCAGAAAAGGACAGACCATTACCCTGGATAGATTATTTGGTTTATAGCGAGCTTGTTTCTACAGTGGGTCTCCCCTGGATCATGCACATCCAATAAATATCATAGAGCTCCAAATTCTTTTCCCTTAAAGGTTTCAGTGCCTCCCTGAGATAAATAGAAACATTCATTAGCCTGGGCTGTGGTCCTTGTGTGAGGAATATATAGTAAATATCACCGTCTCTACTTGGGGAGGAAAAACTCAAGATGAAATAATTCTCCCAGCATCAAAGTTAGTGCCATCCTGTCACCCTTGCAGCCCTCCTGAGAGGCTTGACCCTCTCCATAAGGAGCAGCTCCATCAACATCTGCAATGTGGAGACAGTGTCAAGATCAAAGCCGCAGGCCTCTTGTTCCCCAGAGTGCAATGTGATTTTAAATTTAACTCCTTGGGGCCTCCCAGGGTTCAGGTGTGATGGACACTCATGTATGTCAGGTAAAGACAGGCCAGCTAGAGGGCTCATAGCTGTGGGAGGGAGGACATTAACTGGGCCAGAAAGTTTTTCTCTAGATTAATTTGGATTATCTAATGTTGAAAAATTTTATTCCCTAAATCTTATTCTGAAAGAGGAAGACGTAAAGATTCTTGGAGGAATCAGTGGGTGAGAGTGTGGGTTGCGAGCCAACTGGATTGGCTTCAGGTCTGGACCCTGACAACCTGCTCACTGGGGCCCCTGAAGCAAGGAATTCTGCACTTTCAGGCACAGTTTCCTTACTCGGGAAATGAAGCTCTACCTCCAATCTCACTATTCCTCCCTGCTAAAGTCTTGTCCATTCTTTTTTTTTTTTTTTAAATTGGGATATAGCTGCTTTACAGTGTTGTTGTTGTTAGTTTCTGCTGTACAACAAAGTGAATTAGCTAAATGTACATTCTTCCCCTCCGCCTCGGACTTCTCCCCATATCCTGCTCCCCACCCACCCAACCTGATGTGAAGAGCTGACTCACTGGGAAAGACCCTGATGCTGGGAAAGACCCTGATGCTGGGAAAGACTTGAGGGCAAGAGGAAAATGGAGTAACAGGAGATGAGATGGCTGGATGGCCTCACAGACTCAATGTACAAGAGCTTGAGAATACTTGGGGAGATAGTGAAAGATAGGGAAGCCTGATATGCTGCAGTCCATGGGATTGCAAAGAGTGGGACTTGACTTGGTGACTGAATAGCAGCAAGAGTCCCACCTACCTAGGTCATCACGGAGCCCAGAGCTGAGCTCCCTGTGCTATGCAGCAGCTTCCCACCAGCTATCTGTTCTACACGTGGCTGTGCACATATGTCAATCCCAGTCTCCCAGGTCATCCCACCTCCCTGCCTCCCCCAAGTTCACATATCCATTCCCTATATCTGCATCTCTATTTCTGCCCTGCACATATGTTCATCTGTACTATATTTTTAGATTCCACACATGTATGTTAATATACAGTATTTGTTTCTTTCTGACTTCACTCTGTATGACAGACTCTAGGTCCATCCACATCTCTATAAATGACCCAGTTTCATTCCTTTTTATGACTAATAATCCATTGTTTATATGTACCACATCTTCTTTATTCATTCCTCTGTCAGTGAACAAATAGGTTGCTTCATGTCCTGGCTACTGTAAATAGTGCTGAAAAGAACATTGGGGTGTATGTGTCTTTTTAAATTATAGTTTCCTTAAACTAAAAGTACAACTACCATATGACCCAGTAATCCCACTACTAGGCATATACCCAGAGAAAATCATAGTTCCTAAAGACACTCTTGCCCATTCTTGAAAGTTCAGCTTAGATGCCATCCCTCCACGAAGACTTTTCCTGAGTTTCCCTCCCTCCTTGGCACTCTGCCCATGCTATGTCCACTCTGCTGGCCTTTCTCCTATATCCTGGTGGTAAATGTATCTTTATTCAGTAAAAAGGAATAAGTATGAGAAGAAGAGATGGAGTCTCACACTCTTTTTCTCATGTGAGTTAAGAATGCCTTTAAAAGTTGTTGATTGACTATATGAAAACTCAGACAAAAGCTGATTGGTTACCATGGACCAGACCCCACACGCAATGTTTTACATGGGTCATCTTATTTAAATCCTTACCAAATTCTGAAAGGAGCTTCCCTGGTAGCTCAGCTGGTAAAGAATCTGCCTATAATACAGGAGACCCTGGTTTGTTTCCTGGGTTGGGAAGATCCCCTGGAGAAGGGGATAGGCTACTCACTCCAGTATTCTTGGGTTTCCCTGGTGGCTCAGATGGTAAAGAATTTGCCTGCAATGTGGGAGACCTGGGTTCAATCCCTGGGTTGGAAGATTCCTTGGAGGAGGGTAATGGCGACACACTCTAGTATTCTTGCCAGAGAATCCCAAGGACAGAGGAGCCTAGCGGGCTACAGTCCATGGGGTCCCAAAGAGTTGGACATAACTAAGCAATTAAGCACAAACTCTGAAGGGGATACATGGTTTTGACATTTTTGAATAAGTAAATTTCTTCGTATAGAGGTTAGGTCATGGTATGAAAGTCGCTCAGTCGTATCTGACTCTTTGCGACCCTGTGGACTATACAGTCCATAGGATTCTCCCAGCCAGAATACTGGAGGGGGGTAGCCTTTCCTTTCTCCAGCAGATTTTTCCTGACCCAGAAATCGACCCGAAGTCTCTTGCATTGCAGGCGGATTCTTTAAATTCTGAGCTATCATGGAAGCCTCAGGTCATGCTGTGGTAAGATGCAAACCAAACCAGTTTTAACCATTCTGGCGATTATTAGGAAATGAGGGTTTCCTAAATCAACGCTGACAGAACACTTCTTAGATAACAAGCGTGGGTCTAGGCATTTACATGTATCGACTCCTTTAATCCCCACAACAATAACATGGTGTGTAGATAGTAGTATTACACCCATTTCATGGATAAGAAGATGAAGGTATAGAGAGCTTAATTTTCCTAGAAATCATATGGTGAGGAAATGGTAAAGATGGGGTTCAACTTTAGGTCCCTTATAAGTAGAATCATCTAGTCTTTTTGTGACTGGCTTCTTTCACTTAGCATAATGGCCTCAGGGTTCATGCATACTGCAGCAGGGGACAGGATTTCCTTCTTTAGGGGTAGATAATATTCCATTCTGTGTATACGTCACATCTTGGTGATCTGTTGACCTGTTGATGGACATTTGATCTGCTTCCACCTCTTGGCTATTAATAATGCTATAACAAACAAGGGTGTGCATGTGTCTGAGATCCTGCTTTTGATTCTTTGGGGGATATGATGAGAAGTGGGATTGCTGGATTATATGGTGGTTGTATTTTAAATTTCTTGAGGAATTTCCATGCTGTTTTCTCTAGGTGTTGCACCATTTTACATTTCCTCTAATAGCAGGGCTCACTTTTCTCCACATCGTCACCAACATTTGTTGTTTTCTGGTTTTGTTTCTGATAATAGCCTAATAAGCACCAAACAGTCCCTCTCCAGATCCTGCTCCTTTTTCTTGTCTTAGAGGTGAAACCAGTGTTGTGAGGAATTTCATCTTCATTATTAAAAGCATTAATAACCTGTTTTGGGAGATAAGTAACATGTCACAGACAAGATCTCTTCTTACCCTCTGCTGCTGCTGCTGCTGCTGCTAAATCGCTTCAGTCGTGTCCGACTCTGTGCGACCCCATAGACAGCAGCCCACCAGGCTCCCCCATCCCTGGGATTCTCCAGGCAAGAACACTGGAGTGGATTGCCATTTCCTTTTCCAATGCATGAAAGTGAGAAGTGAAAGTGAAGTCACTGAGTCGGGTCCAACTCTCAGTGACCCCATGGACTGCAGCCTACCAGGCTCCTCCATCCATAGGAGTTTCCAGGTAAGAGTACTGGAGTGGGGTGCCACTGCCTTCTCCATCTTACCCTCTAGGAGCCTCTAATCTAGTGAAAGAATGATCCAAACATCCTCACATGCACAAACTGCGTTTACCCTCTTGCTTGCATATATATATATATATATATATATATATATATATAAATTTTTGTGAATAAACTCCTAGAATTTTCATATTTAGGCAGGGTGAATTCTAAAAGAGCAATTTATTTTCTAATAGTTTACGGTGAAAAATTATGGATAGTGATAGCTTTTTGAAAAACATAGTATAAAGCCTAGTGAGTTGGGGGTTGGGGTGGGACCGAGGGGCGAGTGACTGGGATACAGGCCAGATTGAGAATGTGATTCCAGGGTGGGCTGTGTCCTGCAGAATCTCAGAGGCATGAGTGACATGAACAAATAGAGAAGAGTTGGTTTACATGGAAGGTTTAGGAGAGCTGGCTTGCACTTAATGAAAAAAGAAATAAAGATTCAAGTCTTGAGGCATACAGGGCTTCAAGAACCTATTATCTTGTCTGTATCCTCCAATTCAGTGGGATGCTGATAGAGGCTCAAGGAGTTGGTAGAGGAAAAAAATCTCTTTTGACCTAAGTTGGTTTGAAGAAGAGGTCATTGAATGCATGGTTCACTGGCAAGAGGTGGTCAAGGCTTTGTCTATGGATCTCACTATGGGAGTGGAAGGGACAGGAAGTGTAGAGCAGTGGCTTCAGGTTCGTTCATGTCTCCTTTTGATCGTAACGATGCCCTCCCCGTTGGCACTTTCATAGTTTGTCCTGTTACGTGCAGGGTTTCTGGCACAGGAAATGCAGTAGTTGTTCCAAAGCATCAGCATCTGTTCTGCCACCTCTTTATAGAAATAATAATGTTTCACCTTTTAATTCCTTCTGTTCCAATGTTAACATCACGACTGTCCAAGGCTTGTCTTATGATTTTTGACTCTTGTGTTATATAATATTCTGATGGCTGTGCATGCCTATTCTTTCTCATAAATGACCTCTTTCATACCCTTAGACTTGGGAGGAAGAACAGAAGTTTGATTTTGCTTTAATGACATTGAATTCCTTCAAGAACATCTTAGTTATTGAGCCAAGAAGTTTTTTGTTTTTTTTTTTCCCCTTCCCATTGCTTCATCCCTCAGAGTCCTTTTCAATCTTACCTTTGTGTAACAGTGTGGTTTCACTTCACTCCCTTCCATCTCCCATGGAAGGCTAACAATGATCCTTAATCGGGTTCAACAGTCCATTTTATCCCTATGATTGTTTAAGATGTTAGAATTTAATCAAAGCTGCCCTTTGGGAGAATTGCTAATATTCTTCATAAGGTCTCCTGATACTTACTGGGGGTTTTAGGAGGAATTAATAAACAGCACCCTTCTTAGCTGTTTTCTATTTATAACATATTATAAATGATACAGGAGTTTAGAAAGATAAGGATAAAATGCTGTATTACTGATAAAATTGGTGCCTGGACATGCCTTATCCAGGCACCTGGCAGACAACTGGGTTTTGAAAGTTACTCCCTGTTCCTCCAGCTGAAACTTAATCTGACTGCTCACAGGCTACCTTGCAACTACATTCCCCTCACAGTAAGGACTTCCTGTTTCTCCTCCACTGACAGGAATTGCCCCTACATTTCCTTCTGCCCAGGTGATACATGACCTCCTCTTCTCCAGGGCAAAAATGGAAGGGCTGCAGGGAAAGAACAATTATCCAGAAGGACAACTATGCTAGGAAGTATTTTAGAAATATTCTGAAAGGCATTTGGTCATAATTCTGTCCCTTTACCCTGCCTGCCACCTCCAACCCCACGCTTGTTTTCCCAGAACACATGGTGCCTATTTTTCAAAAGGGAGCTTTTTTACCCTCTTAGGATTGGTCTTTGCTTGGGAGGAAGAAGAGAAGCCATCAGTCTCTGAGACCTTCTGATGATCCATGGCGTAGATACACCTTGAATCCCAGGCTAAACATCCAGGGCAGTCAGATGATTGCTGAGTCCATTGATGTTTTCAAAAGAAGGATGAATCACTGCAATTGGTGAAGCTAGACGTGTAGGTTTTGAGGAGATCTTATCTTACAAGATTTTGGTTGGTTCTATAACTTCACACACACAGACAGAAAACAAAGTGATCAACTTAGGAAAGCAGGGAAACTTCATTTTGATCTCAAGCACAGCTTGTTCACACCCTTCTAAAAATCATCAGGTTTATTGATACTTGCTTTCTTTCTGTTTTAATTACTTATTTGACAGTGTTGGGTCTTGGTTGCAGCATGCAGAATCTCTGTTGCGCCATGAGGGTATTTTTCATTGCAGCCGGTGGACTCTCTAGCTGTGACGCACAGGCTCTGTGGTTGCGGCAGTCAGGTCCAGTTGCTTTGCAGCATGTGAGATCTTGCTCCCCATCCAGGGATTGGACCCATGTCTGCTGCACCACAGGGTGGATTCTTAAACACTGGACCACCAGGGAAGTCCCTATTTTCTCTTCTGAGAAAAAGATAAAATGGAGAAAACCATGACTATTAAGTGTCAGTAAGATCTGTGTGGTCTTTTTCAGAAAGAGGAAATTCGTGTGTGCTAACTATTGAAACAAGTCACTTTAGGAATTCGAAATCTCCTCCCGAATTGGGCCAGCAGCTGTCCAGAGTCCGGTCTGTCTCAGGCCACACCGTAGAGTCAGGATTACCTGAGTTATGATTATTGCTCTGATGCAGTTACTCCCTACCAGGCAGACACTTCTGTGGATACTCGCTCCGCATCGCGTTCTCTTTGCCATACCCTTGAGCCCACCAGCAGAATGTTGAGCATAAGTGGGTGGCGTTGATCCTGACTACAACATGGGGTTGAGGGGCAGTAGGTAAGGAAAGTGGGAAGGAAACTCTAGAAAGATGAGGGACTCTGCTCTCCATGATGCCAGGCAGGAAGCATGAGTAATCAGGAGTCTAAAAACACAACAGAGCAGAAGATAATGTTAAAAGTCAAGCTCCCTGATGGGGAAACAGAAGGGAGTGGAGATGGGGTGAACAAGGAGCACAGTGAGGTCTGGGAAGGGCTCCTTTGTTCAGCCCAGGCAGAAAGTTGGCTCAAAACCTCTGGGATCTCTGAGATCTTCTAACTCCTTAAAGGATGGAAAATAATCCAATGATTTAAAAGCACTAGACAAGCACAGGGAAATACATCTGCAGGCAATCTTGACTGATTTCGGTTATTATAGAAAGACCGAATGTTGTAGAGCGAGGGAGACCTGGCAGCGCTAATACAAGAAGCCTGGGCTCTCTCCTATTTATCTTTTCTCCACATACTCCCTCCCCCTAGCCCATGGCTGTCTCTAACTCAGGTTACCCTTTATTAAAGTGGTGAGAAGAAACAGAAGGAATGAGTGTCTCAGGCCTATTTTTAAGGAGAAAGATTTGAAACCTGTGACATTTGTATCTTCATGGTCTTCTCACTGATCTTTTTCACAGAGAAATCCCTTCAAGGGTCATAGACCTGTGTTTTGTTTTGAGACCACAGATACACATATGCTCTTGCCGAGGGGATATTTAATTCCAACATAATTTTGTTCTATGAAATAGAAACCAGTTCCATCTCTTTGGGAGATACATGAATTGTTCACATACACCAGAGGTCCCAAGAAGTGTTTTGCTGACCCCAGAGACACAGCAGATGTGTTTTTTGTCCCTCAAGACTAAATTAAAACATTGCATGCGAGTGTCTGCAGGCAGATAGGCCTCCCAGGTTTTCACAGTCCCCCAATCCTGTAGTTCACCTCTTGCCCCACACAGTGATCCTTCCTGCAGGAGCCCTGTGGCCATTTGGATTTGTGACTCCTGTCTTAGTATACTTTTTAAAAATCAATTATGATAGAAATATTGGGTTGCCTGAAAAGTTCATTCAGGTTTTTCTGTAACATTGTATGAAAACCTGAATGAACTTTTTGGCCAACTCAATAAATCCCCCACTATCCCGTGTTCTTGCCTGGAGAATCCCAGGGACGAGGGAGCCTGGTGGGCTGCCGTCTATGGGGTCGCAGAGTCAGACACGACTGAAGCAACTTAGCAGCAGCAGCAGCATACAATCTACACCGTCTTCACCATCAATGTAGATGAAATAAGGCTTACTTTAAAGTGTCATTCAAGCTGAATGTGAAGTGTGCGTGCCGACTCTTTGCAACTCCGCATGGACTGTAGCCCATCAGGTTCCCCTGTCCATGGGATTTTCCAGGTGGGAATACTTAAGTGGGTTGCTATTTCCCACTCCAGGGGATCCTCCCAAACCAGAGACTGAACCTGCATTCCCTGGGTCTCCTGCATTGGCAGGCAGATTCTTTATATGAAGTTGTAGCTAGTGAGTTCCTAACTCCTCACTTGATGTGATTTTGAGATGCTTTAATTACTTTCTCAATGCTGCCAACCCCCTCTCTCCTCTGAGGACACCAACCATTTAGGATTATTTTAATTGTATATAAATTCCAAAGATGCCAAATTTGGGTTACAGGATATATTTGGGCTTGAGTGCTTTAGCAGGGGAGCAAAGGGGTGGGGGAAGAAACCACGTTTAAAAGGTTTTTTAAAAAGTCTCTACTCTGTGGTGCCCTGGAGGCCCCACTCACTCTCTAAAGTCGTTATATCCCACTGCTTCATACATGTGTATTCACAGGTCTACTAAAAGATACAGGGGTCAGGCTAGCCATGATCAACTGCTTCCCCACCATCACTAGCAGGAGTGTTTGGGATATTGGCCATAGACTGATACTAGGGTTGACCACTTGGAAAATTTGGGCCCCCTCTAGGCTGCATCTTCCAGGATCCCTGAATACCAGGGAATCCCCTTGTTTTAAGATCTCAAGAGGCCTCTGGGAGTGGGTCTTCCAGATGGAGGTCTATGTCTGAATTCCATTCCTCATCCTTCCATGGAAACATTGTATGTCACCACAGTGTATCCACCTGTCTGTCACAGGGGTAATATCTTTAAAATGTATTAGTTTGCTTTTTATCCCTTTCTGGTTACAGGCTCAGCCTCCCACAGGCAGACATGTTGGCCTGAAGGGCTGAAGAACAGACTGCATTACAGAAGGGATGCTAAGGGAAAGAGCAAGGATATCCTCAGATTTTGATATTTAAAATAGAGTTTTGAGAAATGTTTTTTGAGTCCCTCATCTCCCCTTTATATCAATGCCTAAGACTGGATTGGATGAACCAATAAGCAGAGTCCTGCCCAGGGTGAGGAAGTTGTCTGTTCATGGCAGCCAGCTCCTGTGGTCTGGGTGTGGGGAGGACTGGATGCAGGAAAATGAATAGTCTGCCTCCTCTGTCTGCAGTCTTATAAAAAGTGTACGAAGAATACAGACAAAAAGGGAGAAGGGAGATGGTAAGATGTGTGCTGCCAGTTTCTCCTTCACCAGGTTTAGGCTTGAAGAGAAACATGTGTAGGGTAAGCTAGGCTAATGCCAGACAGAGAAAGGCTCCCACTCTTTCTCTGGAGTGCAGCCATGGGAAATCACCCCTTGGCTCAGCACAGAGAAGCCAATAGTGAGTTGCCCTAATGCCTCTGTCAGGAAGTTATCTGGATTGTGCGCCAGTGGGCCCGTTAAGGGGGCTGATACCGCAGCGGTGACCCTTGACCCAGGATGTGGTGGTGAATAGTTCCTGACTGGCAGCCCATAGAAATCAAACTGGTGAGTCAGTACAGGAGTACCGTCTGAATCAGAAGAATGAGCCTGAGTTACACCAGCTTCAACAAGGAAGGCCAGCAGAGCCTACTGCAGCCAGGACTATTGTTATAGAGGTCAGGGCAGCCAAGCCCCACAACTCCAGTATAAGATTGGTGAATCCACAATGTCCCTAGGGACTCAAACACTTGAGTCTTCCATACACCTTGATGCCAAGTTAGGGAGAGAGGCTGTGGCATGTAGAGGTAAACTGGTATCCTGAGGATCCTTCTCTAGAAAGACTGAACATGATTGTAAGGAGCCAGTTACATTATTGGATTAGATTATGTCTAAAGGGAGTTAGGAACCTGGCAGAAAGATGACATTAATCATAGACTAATTATTTGTCCACCTTGTACATCTGAGTTGTTCGAGAGAAACTTTTTGACTCTGTTACATCTATTGCTAAGTTGCTTCAGTCGTGTCCGACTTTGTGCGAACCCATAGATGGCAGCCCACCAGGCTCCCCCGTCCCTGGGATTCTCCAGGCAAGAACACTGGAGTGGGTTGCCATTGCCTTCTCCAATTATATGTATAGGCAGATGGAAAAATTCTGGTCCTTCCTCTAAGAAGTCAGCACAAGTTTTAGCCAGGGGAATTGAATGAATGTTTCAAGCCAGGAGACTGTCATCTAGAAAATTACCTCTTGTATTTAATATACAAAAGGTACAAGCCAGGCATGCAATATTGCAGCCCCTTTTAAGGCCAGCCAACAATTCTTTGCTTATTGAATAATAGATCTGTGTAATTCTTTGTTTACAAGTCACTTTCATAAGAGAAATCTCATTTTACCCATTTCATGGTAGAGATCCCTGTGAGCTAGATAGGAATGCTTATTTTATATAGAGACAGCAAGCAGAGTACTGAAATCACTAGCCCAAGGAACTGAATTTGTAGAGTGTGGCTGGGACTTAACCTTACCTCGGATTCCAGGTCTGGCTTTTCTAAATTTTCTAAATGATAGTCTCCTGGCTTGAAATGTTCATCTAATTCCCCTAGCTAAAAGTTGTGCTGAATTCTTAGAGGAAAGACCAGATTCTTTCCATCTGCCTCTGCATATAACTAGGTCAAATAATTTAACTCGCACAACTCAGACATACAAGGTAGACAAAGAATTAGTCTGTGATTAATGTCGTCATTTTTTTAAGTCCCTAACTTCTTCTTAATCCACTTTAGACATAATCTGATTCAATAATGTAAATGGTTCCTTAGAATAGTGTTCAGTCTGTCAGGGGCCTTTCAGTTTTCTCTAACCCACTTCTAAGCTGGAGGCACACACACTCAGTGTCAGTGCAGGGTGAGAAGAATTGTGATCACAAGGGTGTGGGGGTTGTGGTCGGGTCACACAAAGAGAAGAGCTTGAACTAATGAAGAATGGGTGACCCAAGCACGCCTTGAAGTTTTCTCTCAGGTCTATGGTATATCCTGGTAAGTTGATGACCCGGTAAAAGGATTCTGGCAAGTTGAAAAATACTACCTGTTTCTTAGGTTAGTTATTTACCAATTCCCCTTTTAGAGTCCTCAGGTTGCTGAGGCCTGATAAATTCTCCTCTGTATTGAGGTCAGTGTGGCTCCAATAAAAGGAGAGACCCAGAGTACTGTAGCAGGAACATGTGTCCCACACTGCGATCTTGACCTCAGAGGACCATGAAAATGTGTCAGTTATGAAACCAGGACATATGTAAATGGAACATGGGTGTTGGTGAAAGTTGACTCCATCCAGTGAACGGTGAGGTCCCTTAGAACAGGGGTCCCCAGCCTCCAGGATCTAATGCCTGATCTGAGGTGGAGCTGGTGTAATAAAGATAGAAATAAAGTACACAACAAAGGGAATGAGCTCAAATTATCCTGCGACTGTTACGCACCCGCACCTGTCTGTGGAAAATTGTCTTCTATGGAGCTGGTCCCTGGTGCCAGGAAGGCTGAGGGTGTGTTTAGGAGGGTGAACCTCCTAAAGGCTGCCTTAGAGGGCGTGTTGAGGAAGTGTTCAGGAGGGGAAATGCCCAGGCAGAGGTTTTAAAAAGCAAGTAGGTATTGGCAGATAGTGTCGTGGGTGATTCCAGGCAGAAGAAAGAACACGTACAGAGTACAGGAAGAGAGGGGGGAAGAAGTAACACTGAGATGACTGCAAGTAGGCTTGCTTGCCTGGACCACAGACTATAAGGAAAAGATGATGTCTGCAGATGTAAATGGGCCAGACTGAACAGAGCCTTGAGGCCTTGTTAGCCATTAAAGACGTTAAAACAGCAAGAATCCACCCCCTTCACATCATGTGCTAGGCACAAAGGGTTTTATAGGTTATTCAAAGCACAAGTTGACTTTGCTATGTTTTTAGAACGCAGTATACCAAAAGGGGGTTGGGGAAGGAAAGCAGCTTGAATCGTCATACAGGGATAGATTGTCTCTGATATGCAAATCAGACAAGAACACACAGAAAATAAAATTATAGGGCCATTTCATTTATGAGTCTAGATAAAAGAATCTTAATATAGTCCACAGATAATCTAATAACTTTTTAATGCATTGTGATTAAATATAGTTTCTCAAAAGAGTGATTTAACGTCAGAAGATTTACTAATGTGGTTTACTGTACAGACTCAAAGACAAAAATATCTGAGAATTAGCTCAGTGTTTCCTATTTGTTATGCTTTTTCTTAAAAAAAAAAATTCTTTTTCTGGATAGGCTTGAAAGTTGGGCTTTAATTTTTATTCTGCTGCTGCTGCATCAATTCAGTCGTGTCCAACTCTGTGAGACCCCGTAGATGGCAGCCCACCAGGCTCCTCTGTCCCTGAGATTCTCCAGGCAAGAACACTGGAGTGGGTTGCCATTTCCTTCTCCAATGCATGAAAGTGAAAAGTGAAGATGAAGTCGTTCAGTCGTGTCCGACTCTTAGCGACCCCATGGACTGCAGCCCACCAGGCTCCTCCATCCATGGATTTTCCAGGCAAGAGTAATGGAGTGGGGTGCCTTGCCTTCTCCTTTTATTTGGTTACTCCTAAATTATTGAAAGCCATACTTATAGCTATTCCCCTATCAGGTTACAAAATGTGTCAGTACTTGTGGCCCCCAAACAACACGGGAGGGGGGTACTAGAGCACGTGCTCATCTGCCTATGTCTGTCTGTGCTCCACCTCCATCCCCTGATTCTTCTATTATCATTTGAAGTTTCTTTTCCCCCTCCAAGATTGAGTGTGTGTATATATATATATATATATTTCCTGTTACCCTTTTGATTGTCCTCACTTGTATCCCCATTTCTGCCTCTTTGCCTTCCACTTTCCATTTTCCTTCCTCCTCATCCTGTTCCTCTTTATTTAAACTAAAAAAATTTTGAATTTATTTTTGCTCACTTCCCATCTCTTTGTTTCCTTCTGCACTCATTTCTCGTCTTCCTGTAGAATATCTTTCAAATGGCTTCAGTGTTGGTATTTTTTCCTTTTTTGGTGACATCTCACAAGTCTGAAATAGGATTGTGTCTTTGTTTTTGAATATTAGCATAATAGGATATAATATTTTAGGGTTAAGATCTTTTCATTAATCCTATTCTAGGGTTAATGTGCTTCCCTCATAGCTCAGTCGGTAAAGAATCTGCCTGCAATGCAGGAGACCCTGGTTCGATTTCTGGGTCAGGAAGATNCAGATGGAAAAATTCTGGTCCTTCCTCTAAGAAGTCAGCACAAGTTTTAGCCAGGGGAATTGAATGAATGTTTCAAGCCAGGAGACTGTCATCTAGAAAATTACCTCTTGTATTTAATATACAAAAGGTACAAGCCAGGCATGCAATATTGCAGCCCCTTTTAAGGCCAGCCAACAATTCTTTGCTTATTGAATAATAGATCTGTGTAATTCTTTGTTTACAAGTCACTTTCATAAGAGAAATCTCATTTTACCCATTTCATGGTAGAGATCCCTGTGAGCTAGATAGGAATGCTTATTTTATATAGAGACAGCAAGCAGAGTACTGAAATCACTAGCCCAAGGAACTGAATTTGTAGAGTGTGGCTGGGACTTAACCTTACCTCGGATTCCAGGTCTGGCTTTTCTAAATTTTCTAAATGATAGTCTCCTGGCTTGAAATGTTCATCTAATTCCCCTAGCTAAAAGTTGTGCTGAATTCTTAGAGGAAAGACCAGATTCTTTCCATCTGCCTCTGCATATAACTAGGTCAAATAATTTAACTCGCACAACTCAGACATACAAGGTAGACAAAGAATTAGTCTGTGATTAATGTCGTCATTTTTTTAAGTCCCTAACTTCTTCTTAATCCACTTTAGACATAATCTGATTCAATAATGTAAATGGTTCCTTAGAATAGTGTTCAGTCTGTCAGGGGCCTTTCAGTTTTCTCTAACCCACTTCTAAGCTGGAGGCACACACACTCAGTGTCAGTGCAGGGTGAGAAGAATTGTGATCACAAGGGTGTGGGGGTTGTGGTCGGGTCACACAAAGAGAAGAGCTTGAACTAATGAAGAATGGGTGACCCAAGCACGCCTTGAAGTTTTCTCTCAGGTCTATGGTATATCCTGGTAAGTTGATGACCCGGTAAAAGGATTCTGGCAAGTTGAAAAATACTACCTGTTTCTTAGGTTAGTTATTTACCAATTCCCCTTTTAGAGTCCTCAGGTTGCTGAGGCCTGATAAATTCTCCTCTGTATTGAGGTCAGTGTGGCTCCAATAAAAGGAGAGACCCAGAGTACTGTAGCAGGAACATGTGTCCCACACTGCGATCTTGACCTCAGAGGACCATGAAAATGTGTCAGTTATGAAACCAGGACATATGTAAATGGAACATGGGTGTTGGTGAAAGTTGACTCCATCCAGTGAACGGTGAGGTCCCTTAGAACAGGGGTCCCCAGCCTCCAGGATCTAATGCCTGATCTGAGGTGGAGCTGGTGTAATAAAGATAGAAATAAAGTACACAACAAAGGGAATGAGCTCAAATTATCCTGCGACTGTTACGCACCCGCACCTGTCTGTGGAAAATTGTCTTCTATGGAGCTGGTCCCTGGTGCCAGGAAGGCTGAGGGTGTGTTTAGGAGGGTGAACCTCCTAAAGGCTGCCTTAGAGGGCGTGTTGAGGAAGTGTTCAGGAGGGGAAATGCCCAGGCAGAGGTTTTAAAAAGCAAGTAGGTATTGGCAGATAGTGTCGTGGGTGATTCCAGGCAGAAGAAAGAACACGTACAGAGTACAGGAAGAGAGGGGGGAAGAAGTAACACTGAGATGACTGCAAGTAGGCTTGCTTGCCTGGACCACAGACTATAAGGAAAAGATGATGTCTGCAGATGTAAATGGGCCAGACTGAACAGAGCCTTGAGGCCTTGTTAGCCATTAAAGACGTTAAAACAGCAAGAATCCACCCCCTTCACATCATGTGCTAGGCACAAAGGGTTTTATAGGTTATTCAAAGCACAAGTTGACTTTGCTATGTTTTTAGAACGCAGTATACCAAAAGGGGGTTGGGGAAGGAAAGCAGCTTGAATCGTCATACAGGGATAGATTGTCTCTGATATGCAAATCAGACAAGAACACACAGAAAATAAAATTATAGGGCCATTTCATTTATGAGTCTAGATAAAAGAATCTTAATATAGTCCACAGATAATCTAATAACTTTTTAATGCATTGTGATTAAATATAGTTTCTCAAAAGAGTGATTTAACGTCAGAAGATTTACTAATGTGGTTTACTGTACAGACTCAAAGACAAAAATATCTGAGAATTAGCTCAGTGTTTCCTATTTGTTATGCTTTTTCTTAAAAAAAAAAATTCTTTTTCTGGATAGGCTTGAAAGTTGGGCTTTAATTTTTATTCTGCTGCTGCTGCATCAATTCAGTCGTGTCCAACTCTGTGAGACCCCGTAGATGGCAGCCCACCAGGCTCCTCTGTCCCTGAGATTCTCCAGGCAAGAACACTGGAGTGGGTTGCCATTTCCTTCTCCAATGCATGAAAGTGAAAAGTGAAGATGAAGTCGTTCAGTCGTGTCCGACTCTTAGCGACCCCATGGACTGCAGCCCACCAGGCTCCTCCATCCATGGATTTTCCAGGCAAGAGTAATGGAGTGGGGTGCCTTGCCTTCTCCTTTTATTTGGTTACTCCTAAATTATTGAAAGCCATACTTATAGCTATTCCCCTATCAGGTTACAAAATGTGTCAGTACTTGTGGCCCCCAAACAACACGGGAGGGGGGTACTAGAGCACGTGCTCATCTGCCTATGTCTGTCTGTGCTCCACCTCCATCCCCTGATTCTTCTATTATCATTTGAAGTTTCTTTTCCCCCTCCAAGATTGAGTGTGTGTATATATATATATATATATTTCCTGTTACCCTTTTGATTGTCCTCACTTGTATCCCCATTTCTGCCTCTTTGCCTTCCACTTTCCATTTTCCTTCCTCCTCATCCTGTTCCTCTTTATTTAAACTAAAAAAATTTTGAATTTATTTTTGCTCACTTCCCATCTCTTTGTTTCCTTCTGCACTCATTTCTCGTCTTCCTGTAGAATATCTTTCAAATGGCTTCAGTGTTGGTATTTTTTCCTTTTTTGGTGACATCTCACAAGTCTGAAATAGGATTGTGTCTTTGTTTTTGAATATTAGCATAATAGGATATAATATTTTAGGGTTAAGATCTTTTCATTAATCCTATTCTAGGGTTAATGTGCTTCCCTCATAGCTCAGTCGGTAAAGAATCTGCCTGCAATGCAGGAGACCCTGGTTCGATTTCTGGGTCAGGAAGATCCCCTGGAGAAGGAAATGGCAATCCATTCCAATATTCTTGCCTGGAAAATCCCATGGACAGAGGAGCCTCGTGGGCTGCAGTCCATGGGGTCGCAAGAGTCAGACACGACTGAGTGACTAAATCGCCACCACCACAAAGATCTTTTCAGAAGTCTGAAGATATTAGCACTTGGTATTCATGGGGCCAATGCAGCTGAGAAATCAGACTTTGATTTCAGGGTTTGGGAAGGAGACTGGCTTCCCTCAGCTGCTTCAGAAGCCTTTGTCTTGAATTTTGGTGGTGTTGTTTTCAGTTAGTAAACAGCCTCAGTTATATTTCTGTCTTCTTAAAATGCACTGTAGACTGAAATCTTCCTGAGCCCTCAGGTCTGTCTTTAGTTCTGGAAAGTCTCATCAGTCATTTTTTTCACATAATTTTTCTCTCTTTTGTGGACACACCTTCTGTTCTTCATATCTTTCATTGTTACGTTTTCCCTACCTATGTCCTTCCTGATGTTTGGTTTGAGGAACTCTCCCAGGAATCTTTCAGCTCTGTAATCTGTGATTTAATTTAGTCCATTCTGCTATTAATTCATTCTACTGAGTTTTCATTTCAATGTAATAACTTCCATATCCAGCTTTTAAACATCTTAACATCATTGAGTTTAGCCTTGCTTTGTGTTCAACATTAATTTGGCTCATGTTGTGTTAAATTCTGTGTATTTGTTATCCTTGCTTAAAATTCCTCTTCCATTACACAGCTAGTTCTGTTAGTGTGTGCATCATAGTCCAGCTTGGCATGACTTTCTCTCTCTAGCTGCTCATGACTAGAGCCCCACAGGCTGAGCAGGGCACCTCGGTCTGCTATGAATTCGTCAGCCCTAGTGCCCTAAATCAACGATACTAGGCAGTATTATAAAGGGAGCACTTGCGTTGCTTCTCAAGTTCATATACTGAAGCTCTAACCCCCAATGTAATGGCATTTGGAGCAACTAAGTTTAGAGGAGGGTAAAGTTTCATGAATGGATGGATTAGTTTTTTTAGGAGGAGGAGACTACAGCTGTTCTCTCTCTGCTGTGTGAGGACATGGGGAGCAGGCAGCCATCTGCAAGCCAGCAAGGGAGCCCTTACCAGAGCCTGACCCTGCTGGCACCATCAGCAAGGGAGCCCTTACCAGAGCCCGACCTTGCTGGCACCATCATCTTGAACTTCTAGCCTCCAGAACCATAGAGAATATATGTTACTTGCACCAACTAATGTTACAATGCCAAGAAAACAACTATGATGTTTCGTTCTGGCAGCCTAAGCTGAGTAACTCAAACTCCAATGGAGTCTTCATGTTTTGGTGGACAAGTCCCTTGAAAATACTTACCTGTTAGACACAGTCTGGCAAGAATGATAAGGGTGTGGCTAATCTAGTATGTATGAAGTCCTTTCACTTTAGAGAATTACAAAAAGAGAAAAATCACTGCTTTATTTCTCGCAAAAGAGTCATTAGGGTGGAACACAGCATTAGTGCAGCTAAAGAAAAAGCGTAAAACCAAAAAGTAAGCCAAAACTAATATTTTTGGAAAAGACGAGAAAAGGAAGGACTCCTTAAGCTGTCTGAGGCAGAAGTATTTATAAATATTAAAACGTAAATTCATGAAAAATTTATATCTCCAGCTCTTTATCCAATAGCTTGAGGGAAAAACACATCATTTTTTTATTCTGTCACCACTTTGACTTCATAGCCTGTCAGTTTCATCAACCAAACTGAGACAAATTCTCTCGAAAACCATTAGGAACCCAAAGTCAACATTCAGGGTCATTATCCTCTCTGTCATCCTCTGCTAATTAAGTCAGATATGTTTTCAAATAAGCCGTGGATTATCATTTTAGTGCAAACTCTCCTCATTTGTACCTAAGAGGAAAGCAGGGGGAAAAAAGTCAGAACATGGGTTAGCTACAGCCAGCAATCAATTCTATCCGCTCTTTTCTGTCAAGTTTAATGTCACCCCTGCCTTTTATTTCCCCAAAAACTTCCTTATTTTTTAATTTGTGTTTTACTACTAAATATCTCATGTTCTTTCCCTATAGGTTCTTTTTATAAAACTCCATCTGCTGTATGTCTGATTCCTATATTAATTTCAGGAAGCATTATTTAAAATATTAGTGTGCTTAGCTTGAATGAAGAGACAGGAGTGGGTAATGGTTTTTATACTAAATAATATTGTTTATGTATAAAATAGGGTTAATCCCTGTGCTACTAAAACAAACCCTCTTATTAAGAGTAGGAATTAGATGTTCAGTGCATATCTACATTAAAATACAAAACTTCATATATAATCATAAAAAATGTATAATTTGATTTGGTAATTTAAAAAATGTCTACTTGTTTGCATGTTTTTCCTTGCTAATACAAAGTACATAGTATAATATCAGAAACCTTGTATCATAAATGTTCATATCACAGAATCTAGGAGTTGCTTATCTCTAGTAGAGGTTCAATAATAATTTTTAAATTAATTAATGAAGACATGAATTACTTGAGGTTGATTATGATCTTCACAGACTATCCATGTGATGTTATTCTATAAGCTAAGAAATGGGATATGTTAGTTGCCTTTGAGCTTAAATCCTGAGATTCCAATTTTGTAAATGTATTATTTATCAAATTGCTGCATAACATATTATCCCAAATCTTAGTGTCTTAAAAATTTTTTTAATGTAAATTTATTTATTTTAATGGGAGGCTAATTACTTTATAATATTGTATTGGTTTTGCCATACATCAACATGAATCTGCCATGGGTGTACACGTGTTCCCCATCCTGAGCCCCTCTCCCACTTCCCTCCCCACACCGTCCCTCTGGGTCATCCCAGTGCACCAGCCCTGAACATCCTCTATTATGCATCGAACCTGAACTGGCAATTTGTTTCATATGATATTATACATGTTTCAGTGCCATTCTCCCAAATCATCCCACCCTCCCTCTCTCCCACAGAGTCCAAAAGACTGTTCTATACTTCTGTGACTCTTTTGCTGTCTTGCATATAGGGTTATCGTTACCATCTTTCTAAATTCCATATATATGCGTTAGTATACTGTATTGGTGTTTTTCTTTCTGGTTTACTTCACTCTGTATAGTCGGCTCCAGTTTCATCCACCTCATTAGAACTGATTCAAATGTATTCTTTTTAATGGCCGAGGAATACCCCATTGTGTATATGTACCACTGCTTTCTTATCCATTTGTCTGCTGATGGACATCTAGGTTGCTTCCATGGCCTGGCTATTATAAACAGTGCTGTGATGAATATTGGGGTACACGTGTCTCTTTCAATTCTGGTTTCCTTGGTGTGTATGTCCAGCAGTGGGATTGCTGGGTCATACGGCAGTTCTATTTCCAGTTTTTTAAGGAATCTCCACACTGTTCTCCATAGTGGCTGTACTAGTTTGCATTCCCACAAACAGTGTAAGAGGGTTCTCTTTTCTCCACATTCTTTCCAGTATTTATTGCTTGTAGGCTTTTGGATAGCAGCCATTCTGACTGGCGTGAAATGGTACCTCACTGTAGTTTTGATTTGCATTTCTCTGATAATGAGTGATGTTGAGCATCTTTTCATGTGTTAGCCAGCCATCTGTAAGTCTTCCTTGGAGAAATGTCTGTTCAGTTCTTTGGCCCATTTTTTTTTTTAAATTTTTATTTTTAGTTTGTTTTCCTTTAAAATACTGTATTCGTTTGGTATACATTGACATGAATCAGCCACGAGTGTATATGAGCTCCCAATCCCAACCCCCCTCCCCTTTCCCGCTCCACACCATCTCTCTGGATCATCCCCGTGCATCAGTCCCAAGCATCTTGCATCCTGCATTGAGCCCAGACCTGTGATTCATTTCACTTATGATATCATACATGTTACAATGGCACTCTCCCAAATCATCCCACCCTCTCCCTCTTCCACAGAGTCCAAAAGGCTGTTCTATACATCTGTGTCTCTTTTGCTGTCTCACATACAGGTTTATCGTTACCATCTTTCTAAATTCCATATATATGTGTNAGGTTATTTATTTGACTTTTTTCTTGTTTCTTGAGGTATGCCTGTATTGCTATGAACCTTCCCCTTAGTGCTGCTTTTACAGTGTCCCACAGGTTTTGGGTTGTTTTTTCCTTTTCACTCATTTCTATGCATATTTTGATTTCTTTTAAAATTTCTTTTGTGATTTGTTGGTTATTCAGCAGTGTATTGTTCAGCCTCCATATGTTGGAATTTTTAATGGCTTTTCATACCCCACTCACACCTATGGATAGATCAACTAAATTAACAAGGAAACACAAACTTTAAATGATACAATAGACCAATTAGACCTAATTGAAATCTATAGGACATTTCACACTAAAACAATGAATTTCACTTTTTTCTCAAGTGNGCCTCCATATGTTGGAATTTTTAATGGCTTTTCATACCCCACTCACACCTATGGATAGATCAACTAAATTAACAAGGAAACACAAACTTTAAATGATACAATAGACCAATTAGACCTAATTGAAATCTATAGGACATTTCACACTAAAACAATGAATTTCACTTTTTTCTCAAGTGCACACGGAACCTTCTCCAGGAGAGATCACATCCTGGGCCATAAATCTAGCCTTGGTAAATTCAAAAAAATTGAAATCATTTCAAGCATCTTTTCTGACCACAATGCAGTAAGATTAGATCTCAATTATAGGAGAAAAACTTAGTGTCTTAAAACAGTATTGTTCCTTGGTTTCTGTGTATCGGGAATCCTGGTGCAGTTTAGTTGGATCTTCACCAGCTACAATCAAGGTGTTGGCTTGTGTTGTGGCCATCTCCAGATTTAGCTGAGGGTACATTAGCTGCTAATTCTAAACTCACTCCCCTGGTTACTGGTAGGATTCAGTCCTGTGTGGGCTGTTGGATGGAGGGGCTCAGTTTACTGCTGGCTCTTGGCCAGAAGTCACCTGCAGTCCCCTGCCATATGAGCCTCTCCTCTTGTGTCTTTCATCTGGCCTCATTGGAGAGAGCAAGCTAGAACTGGAGAGAAGACCATCAAGTCAAGTCAGGCTTTTGTAACCAAATTTCAGAAGTGACACTCCATGATTTTAGCTGTGTTCTATTAGTCACTAGTAAATATGAATACCAGAAGGCAGGGATCCCTGGGGGCCATTTCAGAAGGCTGCCTACCACAACACCCGTGTGAACTTGGTAATGACCTCCTTTTGCTCAATTTCCTCTCTTTCAAACAGAACTACTAATAGGATCTACCTGTGGAGGCATTTGAGAATGTGCATATCAGTGGTTTAGGAAAGTGCTCGATTTAGAGCAAAAGTCAATATGTGTTAACTATTGCTATTCTTTTTAGTTGTGTCGACTCTTCCCCACGTAGATTACTTATTTGTAAAGTAAGTGAGGATCAGATGATCTCCAAGTCTCTTTGTAAACCGGGGGAATGTTGATTCTCTAGTTCCTGGAGTTTAACAGTTCTGGACTTAACATTAGTGTGTTTTCCTTCATCGTATAATATCTCATTATGATCATGTTTTAATTTTTATCTCTTATTTTTTAAAATATTTTTGTTAGAGTGTAATTGATTTACAATATTGCGTTAGTTTCTGCTGTACAATGAAGTGAATCAGCTGTATGTATACATATATCTGCTCTCAAACCTTACTCTCTCACCTCCATACCACCCCTCTAAGTCATCACCCCTCTAAGAGCACTGAGCTGAGCTTCCTGTGCTTTGTAACAAGTTCCAACTACCTCTCTATTTTATACATGGCAGTGTATATAAGTCAGTGCTACTCTCCCAGTTTTAAACCTGGTCTACCTGAAGGAGCTATCTTATTATTGCTTGAAGCAATGCAGACATTGATGTGGGACCCCACCCTAAGAGTCAGAAGAAACATTTTAGAAGTTATAGACCCCACTCTGCTAGTTGAGAGGCTGCAGACAAGTCCTTTGACACTTCTTAGCCTCAGTTTAACTCATGGATAGGGGTGGGTGAGTTGGACTGAATGATCTTTAGTGCCCCTTCTAGTTATCATAGTCTTTGGACCTAATGTCCATTTGCTGCCTATATTGGTCCTTTTCCTTATCTGTATTTTATACATATTTACTTATGGATAAGATTTTCTTTTTAAAATTCATTTTAATTGAAGGATAATTTTATAGTATTGTGTTGATTTCTACGAGGCATCCACGTGAATCAGCCATAGGTTTACCCATGTCCCCTTCCACTTGAACATCCCTCCCACCTCCCTCCCCATCCCACCTCTCTAGGTTGTTACCAAGCAGGGCTAAGATTCTGAAATGAGTTTTCAGGCATTTTTAAGAATACCCTCAATTGCATAAAGATTACGGGTTTGATAGAAATATATAACTTTAGGAGGAGCTATTAAAATGTAAAGGAGTTACTATGAGAATTAATAAACTTCCAGGATAACTTTATAGAGGCCATTTCTATGGAATCAAAGAAAAATGGAGTCAGGTGATTTCTTCTGTGTGCATCAGGGGAAAAATGACTCTCAGCTGAAGAAAAAGGACCAACTGGAATCCAAAGTGAAAATAAAATTGGATTTTTTTCCTGTAACAATCTTAGTCATTGGAGATTTCCTGACGTCTCACTTGTGCCTCAGAAATAAGTCTAGGCGTATTTAAGCTGCTGCGATAAAATAAGGAAATGAATGAAAAACAAACCAGACCTTGTCCATCCAAAAAGGCTCAAACTTTTCTGGTCATTTTGGTAGAATGCTATTATAGCTTCATCAATTTGAAATTTGTTTTCTGAAACTACCTACAGAATCTGGGGCAAATCTCTTTGAACATGGTCGTTGATGGAAAACTCTATTGTCCATTGTTTGAAAACAAAGCCATACTCAAAGAAATATTTAAAAGTAAACACCGTGGATTGAGGGATCAAGCTGGGTCACACTTCATAGCATATAAAATAATAACAAAGAGTGATTTTTATCTTGTATTTAAAAACTAACTCTACAGGAAGTTCAAAAGATAACCTCAAATTGTTGATTCTACATTGAAGAAAAACTCTTACATGCTTTTTGATATGTTTCTGCAAAAATACCACTTTCAGTTTGTATTCAGTGTTACTTGAACCTGAACCACCTTGACAGTTTGAACTTCTGGTTCTGCCCCTTAGGAACTGTGTGAAATTAGGAAAGAGACAATATTCCTGGACTTCATTTTCACATATAATATAGAATAATAATACCAGAGATGTGATGAGTATTAAATGAGGTGATAAGTGAATATATCTCACAAACACCAATGGGTAATCACCAAGATGGTTATCAACATTAATAGTGTTATTTTATGCATGATTTCCATCTTGATTTAACAAACTCACTAAATTAATAAGCAATATTTTAAAGATGATGATGGCGGTAATAACAGTAGTGACATTTTGGGAATTTTTACTGCTTGTCAGCACCATGCCAAGCCCTTAAATAATCACAATCAACTGAGTTTCCATTTTACAGGCAAGACAACCAAGGTTTAGCAAGATTAATTTTGCCCTAATTACAAAGGCAGGAAATGATGGAGCTGAGATTCAGACCCAGATCCAAATGATCCCAAACCAACTCCCTTAAGCCTTTGCTAAACTGCTCCCATTTCCAGAACATGATATAAAGAGAAAAGGAATGCAGGATCCCCATTAGTTATATCATTCCAGTAATTTTGAGAACACAAGAGAGTTAACCTGGGAAACATTAGAAAAAAAGCCCAAAGTCCAGAACAGACTTGAAATCTATTTACTCATTTCCTGGGGGTTG
The DNA here is from genome assembly GCA_006410615.1 of Neotragus moschatus. Lineage (NCBI taxonomy): Eukaryota > Metazoa > Chordata > Mammalia > Artiodactyla > Bovidae > Neotragus > Neotragus moschatus. The sequence continues at coordinate 930,154 of SJYA01001590.1, forward strand.
AATCCACATGTTGATGTTGAAAAACAACTCTTCAGTTGATTTCAACATGTTAGCTAAATTTGAGTTTCCATCTATTAAACACTCAGCCCCTTATGTAGACCAGCTGAGTGATTAAGACTTTGGGCTTTGGAGTAAGAGGATTCCAATTGTTTGACTATTCACAAGCTGTGAAAACAAGGACAGGTTACTTCTTTTCTCTGAACTTTGAAAATGATACTAGCAACATTGTTTATTTGTGGTGAAAATACAATAACCAATGAAATGTTCCCAGCGCAATGCTGGATCCTAGGTCATGTCCAGAGTGGGTAGTATTTTGTATTGGGTTAGCCAAGATATTCATTTGAATTTTCCCATAAGATGTTATGTGCTGTTCTTAGTCACTCAGTCACGTCCAATTCTTTGTGACCCCATGGACGATAGCCCACCAGGCTCCTCTGTCCTTGGAATTCTCTAGGCAAGAATACTGGAGTGGGTTGCTGTTCCGTTCGTCAGGAGATCTTCCTATTCCAGGAATCGAACCTGGGTCTCCTGCATTGCAGGCAGATTCTTTACCATTTGAGCCACCAGGAAAGCCCCTTTAGATGTTATGGAAAAACCCAAATGAACTTTTTGGCCAACTCAATATTCCACATTCATGCCCTTGACATTTTTTGTTGTTTTTTGAAAACTTTAAGTACATATTTTTCAGTCCCTGGGTGGGAGCTGAAGGATATTCCTGGACCTTAAAGTCTCTCTCAAATTGTTAATTTTATGCCATTTTTAGAGAGTATCGTGAGACTTGTATTTTGTATAGCAGGAGACTGACAATATTTGGCAACAGAAGCCATGGATTATTCTTGGAGTAATGCAGGCCACTTACTAACGAGTAGAGTAATTGAGTGCCTTGATTAGTTAATAGTGGTGTTCTGAAAATGACCATTTACAGGTTTTGGTAAGTTTTCTTAATGTAGACGTTGCTCTTTCCCCTTATAACTTGTTTACTTTGCTCACACAGGTGAGGACATCGGGTCCTTTAGAATTAGTCTTTTCAGTGAGTGTTTAATGAAGATGAGTAATTGCTCGCAGCTGCGTGTATCTGTAGAGATTTGTTTTCTTTTTAGTGGGGGACAAGATAATTTGCCAGGCAACTCTGGAAAGTGTAGTCTTCGTCCTCACTGTATGCTTGAGGGTGACTTTGCCTCTTGCGTTGAAAGGCCACTGAAGCTTCACACCTCCACATGGTAGCTGGGGCATAGGCAGCCAATTCTTTCTTTAGAGGGTTTTTTCCTCCTTCAATAAAATAGGTAATATGTATGGCTTCATTTTGAGTGAAGACTATAAACGTGAATAGTTGATAGATTTCTCAGGATGGAGAATAGCAATTTCAAGGGACTATGTCCTTCCAACTTAACATCTAAAATATCTTTTGAAGATGAGATATTAGGATGTGATAGATAGAGCTTGACTATATAGATGTGGGCCTAAAGGAACACTGGGGGTAGGATGAACCACTGAAGGTCTGATGTGATAATTTTGGGAAGCGCTTCTTCATCTTCAGCTTTCACTGGAAGTTCTGAAAATAGTGATATACAAAACCAATTTCATTGCCCCCTGATTGTAAGGCAAAGTAAGATGTGAGTCCTCCTGATGCAGCAGTGTGGTTATGGATCCTGAGAGCTGGCAGATGATCTGTTTCTCTGTTGATGGATTTAAAGATAGGCGTGAAGATTCATTTCCGCCTGCCATCCCTGCCCTAATCCTCATGGCTTGGAGGAACAACAGCTGACTTGAGAAACAGGGAAAGGCAACAATGGCTCCTTCAGAATTACCTGGCCTGGTCAACCTCTAGCTGCTTCCATTTTCCCGCTAATAAAGACTGGGTTTTCCAGCGCTGGTGTTGTTGAAAATTGGCTTTGAGATCTACTTGGGAACAGGATTTTCTAGAGGCCTTATTTATGGAGACCTTGTAGGGGAAAAGGTCCTCTGGTGGCTCAGATGGTAAAGCGTCTGTCTATCAGTGTGGGAGACCTGGGTTTGATTCCTGGGTCAGTAAGAGTCCCTGGAGAAGGAAATGGCAACCCACTCCAATACTCCTGCCTAGAAAATCCAACAGATGGAAGAGCCTGGTGCAGGCTACTGTCCATGGGGCCCTAAAGAGTCGGACATGACTGAGCGATTTCACTTCACTTGTAGGGGAAAAATGTGATTGGCAGCGAAGAATAGGGTTTATGGCTCATAGCTCTAGCATTTACTGGTTCTGCGATCTTGGCCTTGGATGTCTAAGATGGGTAATAACACTTTCCTATGTCAGCATTGTTGTGAGGATGAAAATAGTCTTCAGGAGTTGGAAGAAACCATATATCATAAAATGCTGAACAAGTGAAAACATTTTGCTTGTTCATTTTTTTCTGGTTTATGCATGGCAAGCAAATAAAATGAGTGGGTAGGAAGAATTTCTTATTAGAAATGTATATTTTGAGTCTTGGGTGGTGGCTCACTTCTCTATTTTCTAAAACCAGTCAGCATGATCTTCAGTCTTGTTAAGAGTAAGCCATCAGTGATAACACAGATCTCAAGTTGACATTCCTATACATACTTGGACTTGCCTAAGGGAGGTGATCCCACACAGTAGTAGAAGGGTGCAGTTAAGTGTCTTGGTTCAAATGCCCACGGAGCCTCAGACAAGCTGTGGCACCTTGATCTCTCTGTTGCTGATTTTCTGGTAGGATATTTGTAGGATTAAATGTCTAAAGTATTGAAAACACTGGATATCATATAGCAAATGCTATTATTTCAAAGAATTACTAAAAGACAGTATTTGGAGATAGGAACTTATGTTCCTATCTTGGTCATTAGATTGGAAAGGAAGTTATTTTTCATAATTCTTCCTAATGACTTTTCCAGTATAACTTGAGTTTCTTTGGCATGTGTAACTGACACAAACTTATACCTCACAATACACATGGTTTCTGAAGAAGCTATCCTATGCCAGGAATTCTAAGTTTCTCCCATTTTGTTTGTGAGCCAGGCATTATTTTTATTTTCATTTTTATAGAAGGGGCAACCAAGGCATCATAAAATCAAATGATTTGACCGAGATACTTAACCAGTATCCGGGTTGGATCTAAACTCGAATCTGGGGTCCTTCAAACCATGTGTCCTATATGCCATACAACTCCCCAACATCTTGCCTTCTAGAGAGGCGGAGTTATGCTTTCTTCCTTAAATGGCAATGGAAACCAAATATTCAACTTATACCATAAATATTATTAGAGTTGTGGGCAAATGTTTTAATATTGTAACACTGATATTATACATTTATGAGGAATATTTAAGGAGACTCTTATCAAATCTTTAAAGTCTGGGATAAATTTAGATACTGCTAAGACTCTGCCTGCAGTGAAGGAGACCTGGGTTTGACTCCTGGGTTGGGAAGATCCCCTGGAAAAGGAAATGGCAACGCACTCCAGTATTCTTGCCTGGAGAATCCCACGGACAGAGGAGCCTGGCAGGCTACAGTCCATGGGCTTGCAAGAGTCAGACACGACTGAGCGACTAAATTACCAGTGAGGCTTCAGTTCAGTTCAGTCGCTCAGTCATGTCCGACTCTTTGCGACCCCATGAATTGCAGCACGCCAGGCCTTCCTGTCCATCACCAACTCCCGGAGTTCACTCAGACTCACGTCCATCGAGTCAGTGATGCCATCCAGCCATCTCATCCTCTGTCGTCCCCTTCTCCTCCTGCCCCCAATCCCTCCCAGCATCAGAGTCTTTTCCAATGAGTCAACTCTTTGCATGAGGTGGCCCAAGTATTGGAGCTTCAGCTTTAGCATCATTCCTTCCAAAGAAATCCCAGGGTTGATATCCTTCAGAATGGACTGATTGGATCCCCTTGCAGTCCAAGGGACTCTCACGAGTCTTCTCCAACACCACAATTCAAAAGCATTAATTCTTCGGCACTCAGCCTTCTTCACAGTCCAACTCTCACATCCATACATGACTGCTGGAAAAACCATAGCCTTGACTGGACTGACCTTAGTCGGCAAAGTAATATCTCTGCTTTTGAATATACTATCTAGGTTGGTCATAACTTTAAACATAGTCATATTAGCTAACCTAGTTGCAAATACTGTTCTAATGTGCTTGTGTGTGATATCATTGGATGAGTTGATTTTTAGCAAAAAGAAATTGTTATCTTGTGAAGCTGCTTTGGTTGAGGAGAGTGCTTATCAATAAAACTGCAAACAGGTAGTAAGTTCAGCTCTGCCTAGCTAGCTGCCTGTTGAGCCACTAGAGGGCAGTGTTAGCATTGGAATGACATTAATTTTTCAACTTGAGAAAGCTGTGTGTGAAATGCAGAGTATTGCTAAATTTCCTATGCAGAAAATGATTTGATGAGACAATTTGATATGACAGGAGATACCACATGATCGAAATTGGATTCTGCTGTGTTACTGGCAACATACATCCTGAAAGGAATTCTGGAGGTCATTTGCCTGTGGGTGGTGGGGTTGGAGGGGGTGATTGCCTCAAGCTCCAAAGACAACCAGGCAATTTGGGACTAAAATCTCTCCTCCTCACCTTTGTATCTCAATTCCTATTTTACTTCTCCATTTGCAAATTTTAGGCATGAGGGAACTCTCTAGTGTGAATTACCTTCCCTTTCCTTCGAACTGCAATCATGACCACTACAGACCTCAATTCCTCACTTAATAAGTCTCTTGAGAACTTCAGTTCTTGTCACAGGTGTCATCTTGCTTATCTTGGTTAGAGGTCTGTGGGGACGGCTGTCCTCATGCTCTTTTTCCTAGATAGGATAAAGTCTTTGAGATTTCAAGTCTCCCTTCTATTTAGCTGTGAAGCAGAAACTGGATTGTGGGGCGAGGGGGCGTTTTGTCTAACTTGGAGTTGATTGAGTGACTTCCAAGGCTCAGTGATGATTTCTAGGTGTGTGACCTTCCTTACCCTTTACCCTGCATGCTGCTTCTCGTAGACCTACAGAATAATCAGGCTGGAGGGGTGGATGAGTATCTAGAACAGGATACTTAGGTTTAGAAAATGTTTGCTTGTTCAAAATTTTATTCATGTTATTTCATGAAGCATGCCACCTTCTTTTTAAATGATAAATTTATACTTCAGATTGTAGCTTTTCATTGCAATTGTCAGAAATAATGCAGAGATCCCTATTATGCTTCAGCTAGTTTACCGTTTTGGGAGTATCTTGCCTAAGTACCACACATCGCAACCGAGATACTGACATTGATACAGTCAAAATATAGAACTTTCCCATCACCACAGGGATGTTTCACGTTGCCCTTTTATAGCTATCCCCATTTTCTTCCCTTTTCTGCCCTGTACCTAATTCCAGGCCACCACTGAGCTCTTCAACTTTTCTGTGATTGTATCATTTCAACAATGGTATCTAAATAGAATTAGTATGTAAACTTTGTAGTATAGTGGTTATCACATTCACCTCACACATGAAAGCATCCTGGTCCCTAAGTAGGCAGAAACATCTCTGGTTTCTGGAGTTTGACCTCGGTTTCCCAGGTGTCATAGTGGTAAAGAATCTGCCTACCAGTGGAGGAGACACAAGAATTGCAGGTTCAATCCTTGGGGCAGAAAGAACCCTCAGATTAGGAAATGGCAACCTGCTCTGGAATTCTTGCCTGGAAAATGCCATGAACAGAGAAGCCTGGTGGGCTACAGTCCATGGGGTTGCAAAGAGTTGGACACAGCTATGTGCACGTATGCGTGCACGCACGCACGCACGTTAACATTTTGCAATTGGCTCTTTACACACAGCGGATTCCTCTGGGTATTTAGTATCTAGTTGTTTGAATAGTTTATTCCTTCTTATTACTGAGCAGTATGCCATAGTATAGGTATACCACAGTTTATTCAGATGTTGGAGGACATCTAAGTTATTTCCAGTTCAGTCTATTAGAATAGCACCTTCTATTTTTGTTTGATTTATGCTCTTGAACAACACTAAATGCTATCGCTTTTTAACTTTCATTGTCCCAAGCGTTCATTGCTAGTATATAGGAATGCAGTTTTTTATGTTTATCTTGTATTCGGTGACTTTGCAGATTCAATTAGTTTGAGAAGGTTTTGTTTTGTAGTTGTTTAGGGATTTTTTTCACATAGACAATCATATTATCTGCAACTAGAGTTGATTTATTTCTTCCTTTCCAACCTGTGTGCCTTTTATTTGTTTATTTTACTTTATCACACTGGCTAGAACTTCCAGTACAGTAATGGATCAAAGCATGGGGACAAACATCCTTGCTTTGTTCCTGAACTTAGAAAGCAGTCATTCATTCACCAGTAAATCTGTTAGCTCTGGGTTTTCATAGAGTCTGTTGATCAAGTTGAAGAATTTCTCTCTCCTTATTGAGAAGTTTTACTTTTTTTTTTTTATCATGAATGGGTGTCGAATTTTATTGAATGCAGATGTCATATTAATTGGTAGGAGCAGGGATTTTTCTTTTTAGACTATTAATAATATAGTGAGTTACAATGTTTGATTAGACCCATCTTGCATCTCTAAATAAACCCTGGCCTGTCATGTGTATAATTTTTTTAAATAAAAATTTAAAAATTAGGGTGCAATTGATATATAACTCTTGTGTGTTGCTGGATTCTATGTGGTATTTTGTTAAGGACTCTTTGCAACTATATTTAAGAATATTTGTGGGTTTTAAAATATTGTTTGGTTTTTGTATCAGGACAAAACTCTCTTCATAAAATGAACTGGGAATTACTCTTTCCTATTCTATTTTCTGGAAGAGATGATGTAGAATTGATGTTAACTCTCCTTTAAATGTTTGGTAGAATTGTTCAGTGAAACCATCTTGGTCTGGCAGCTTCTCTTTTGGGAGTTCCAAAATTATAACTTAATATCTTTAATAGTTATGGGCTTATTCAAGTTTTGTGTTTTTGTTGGATGAATTGTGATAGTTTGTTTTTGAGGAGTTGGTCCATTTCACTTAATCTGTTGCATTTATGCTTGCAGAGATATTCCTAGCATTCCTTTATTATCCTTTTGAAGTCTGGGGACTATAGTGATATAATAAGTTTTATTACTATTGATAATTTGTGTTTTCCTTTTTGTTAGTCTTGCTTGAGATTTGACAATTATATTGATCTTTTCATTGAACTAGTTTTTTTTCCTCCCATTAACTCTTTTGTTTTCTTACTTTAAATTGATTTTTGTTATTTCCTTCTGCTTGCTTTGAGTTTATCTGACTCTTTTTTAGGTTCTTGACAAGAGCTTAGACTATTGATTTAAAACTTCTCTTTTCTAACATGATCATTTAGTGCTATAAATTTCCTTCTTAGCATTGCTGTTGCTGTTAAGTCACTTCAGTCATGTCCGACGCTGTGCGACACCATCGACGGTAGCCAACCAGGCTCCCCAGTCCCTGGGATTCTCCAGGCAAGAACATTGGAGTGGGTTGCCATTTCCTTCTCCAATGCATGCAAGTGAAAAGTGAAAGGGAAGTCACTCAGTCGTGTCCAACCCTTGTTTACTATAACTTCTTACATATTTTAGGGTTTAAGTGTACCATCTTAATTTTTTTCTTTTTCTTTTTTGTATTCCTTTTTTTCTCCCTTACTGTGGGTTACTTGAATAACTTTTCAGAATATTGAGTTATCTATTGTGTCTAAGATGACTCATATGCCATATAATTCACCCATTTGAAGTGTACAGTTCAGTGGCTCTTGGTTAGAATTGCACAGTGGTCTCGAAAATCAATTTTATAACATCTTTCTCACTCCAGAAGAAAATTCCATACCCCATCAGCCCTTAGCCCCCCAACTTCCCCATCCCTAGGCAACCACCACAGAGAACACTGGGTTCTCAACAAGAGACCAGAGGTCTGCTTCACTCAGCTCTTCTACCTGCGTGACACTGGGCAAGCAGCAGAACCTTTCAGGATCGATTGTGTGGATGTAATCCAGGGAACTGGATTAAGTGTTCTTAATTCATGTCTAGCTGGGCTCAGGAGAAAAAGATAAGAGATTTGGGTTGACTTGAGAAGGCTTTATGAAGTGAGGCTAGATTTGAGTTAGGTCTGAAAGATACACCAGGCTGCCTACATGGATATGGTAGGCTGAGGACTCCTCTTCTTTCTGCTTCAGGGCTCATAGGGTAAACTAACCTGGGTGAAAGCTCTCCAGGGGGGAGAACTGTTGTCTCAAGACCCAGCTGGCATTGCTCGTGGCCAGTATCCATCCGCAGGTGTCAGTGGGCACGCAGCAGCACACGCCAGCGCTCTGTGTGTCTCTCTCTGAGTGGCCTCTCTCTCTCTCGACTTTGCACATCCTACAGATTTTTTGACACTTACTGGGGTCCTCCTCCTCCAGAGAGGAGCTTCTGAAATCTTTGTATTCCTAGAACATTTATTACATTGATACAGCTCATATAACACCTATATTTCTCTGTTCTGTCTAACTATATTTCAAGTTCCTGGACAGCACAGGCCATATTTTCTATCTACCAAAGCTCTGGAAGAGACTTAAAGGTAGACTTTGAAAGGTGGTCCCTTAGCTCAGTGGGCCCCAACCTTTCTTGGCACCAGGGACTGGTTTGGTGGAAGACAATTTTTCCACAGACTGGAGTATGGAATGATTTCAAGATGATTCAATTGCATTATATTGTGTTGCTGCTGCTAAGTCACTTCAGTCGTGTCCGACTCTGTGCGACCCCATAGACGGCAGCCCACCAGGCTCCCCTCTCCCTGGGATTCTCCAGGCAAGAACACTGGAGTGGGTTGCTATTTCCTTCTCCAATGCATGAAAGTGAAAAGTGAAAGTGAAGTTGCCCAGTCCTGTCTGATTCTTAGCGACCCCATGGACTGCAGCCCACCAGGCTCCTCTGTCCATGGGATTTTCCAGGCAAGAGTACTGGAGTGGGGTGCCTTCTCTGATTTGTTGTGTACTTTATTTCTATTATTTTCATCAGCTCTACCTCAGGTCATCAGGCCTTAGATCCCCGAGATTGGGGGCCCCTGCCCTCTCTGATCATCACTGGAGGCTTTTAGAGAGATAAGTTCTTGGGCCTATCATAAATGTAATGAATCAAATTTTGTGCAAGTATGTGAGTTTGATGAGTGAAGGAAGGACTAGGGGGATGTGAGAGGAAACTGTTTGTTGTTATTATTGTTCCATAGTGTTTACTGTCTATAAAAGCTGTCTCCAAAATATAGTGTCTCCTGATATATATGCATGATGTACACCTAAGATGCACAGCATGGCACCTGACGAACAGCTCGCTTTCTGGTTCTTCATTTGACACAGGACCCTGAAATTTCTATCACTTTGTGTGCTTAGTTGCTTAGTCGTGTCCAACTCATTGTGACCCCATGGACTGTAGCCCGCCAGACTCTTCTGTCCACGGGATTCTCCAGGCAAGAATATTGGAGTGGGTTGCCATGCCCTCCTCCAGGGGATCTCCCCAACCCAGGGATCAAACTCAGGTCTCCTGCACTGCAGGCAGATTCTTTTACTGTCTGAGCCACCAGGGAAGCCCTTCTATCACTCTTCCTAACTTCAGAAAAGAGGGATGACTCTGCATTCTGAGAATGGGTATCAAGCCTAGGTCATGTCATGCTGTTCTCTTACAGAGCTCTCCTATGCACACTGGTACCCTGAGGGTTGTATAGTAACTTGCTCCGTATGTCCTGGACTGGAGAACTGGGACCCTGAGTTTTACTGTTTTTTTTCTATATGGAAGTTTAGGAGGGCTATAATTGATTTGAAGACTCAATATATTATAATGCCTATCTAGTATGTGCTTTTGCTTAAAAAAAAAAAGATAAAACTTAGAGTTAGAAAAGATAATGTCCAACTAAAAATGTCTAGCTGGAGAAAATAACATTTTTCCCCCCCTGCTGTGAAAGCTAAGGCATAATTTCAGCATTTGGTGTCAGGAGTTACTTAGAAAATACAAGTCAAACTTCTATAAAGAAGGACTTTTATTCCTTTGTAAATCTAGTGGAAAATTAATCACACAAAATACGATGGTGCCAAGAAAGCATTTGCAAGAGCACAGATGCATGAATATGAAACATTACATTTTCCAGGCAGTGTGCTTCCTTATCGGAGCAGACTCCTTCATGACTGAAGTGATTATTACTCACTGGTGATGGGTGACAAAGGCTCATATTTTCCTACGTTTTAATCATTTCTTTGGAACTGACTGTGGAAGCAGGAAATGCAGAGGGGAAATACCCCCTTCCTTTGTGGTGCATGTTACACAGTAAGCAAGACGTTTCTGAGGGTTTTCCCGTCTCGCTGCTTCAGGGCAGTGCCTACATGGTTTGAATTGAATATGGCGATATTTGGCATCCGGTATTCCAACTATCTAAGGAAGTAAATGATCTGATTGATAAGAATACTTTGGCACTGTGCGAAAGGAGGAAGGAACAAAAGCTTGCAAGCCTCTGTCTGCTTCAGAGCATTTAGGAGGGACTAGATTCATATGGTGCCCTGGAAGCTCAGTTCCAGAGTAGGACCAGATATAGCGTTGCTCCAGGAGGAGCAGCTATTGTAGCTGCATTCCAAGTGGCTTATACCCCAAAACTACTGCTACTGCTTGCTTCCCTGGGAGATTTGTTCAACTGTTATCTTCTGAGACATATATATCACAATATATATGCACATATATATGTATGTGTGTGTGTGTATATATATATATAGTATTTTTACTTATCACAAACTGTCTCTTGTTCCATACTGTTCTGCTTTAGTTTTTAAAGCACCTCATTGTTTTTTCTTTTAAAAATGCTTTACTTTTACTTTTCTAAAATATTCCCTTGGAATATTTCGCAATTAGATCTACCACATTTTTAAATGCATATCAACTTTTACTTGATAATAACTTTTGCTATTGTGAGTTTTACCAGTTTTACTTGAGATACATTTGGTATATAACATTGTAAAAGTTTAAGAAATTTACCATATTGAGTTGATACTGATATATTGCAACAAGACAGTCAGACAATGAAGTTGCTCGGTCATGTCAGACTCTTTGTGACCCCATAGACTGTAGCCTACCACGCTCCTCTGTCCATGGGATTTTCCAGGCAAGAGTACTGGAGTGGGCTGCCATTTCCTTCTCCAAAGGATCTTCCTGACCCAGGGATTGAACCTGGGCCTTCCGCATTGTAGGCAGACGCCTTATCATCTGAGCCACCAGGGAAGTATAATGACTAGTATTAGCTAACATCTCCATCACATCACGTAATTAGCATTCCTTTTCTGTGATGAGAACATTTCAAGTATATAATACCATATTCTAAACTATAATCACCACGCTGTATATTAGATTCCCAGAACTGAATCATCTTACAACTGCACATTTGTACCCTTTGACAATCTCTATTTTTTTCTTGCCATCCCTAAGCACCTGGTGACATCCACTCTGTTTTTATAAGTTTGGCATTTTTGAATTCCACATATAAATGAGATCATATAGTATTTGTTCTGATTTATTTCACTAGCTTAGTGTACTCAAGGTCAATCCATGTTGCAAAAGGAAGGATTTCCTTTTTTCTCAAGGCTGAATAATACTCCATTGATCTGTTGATAAACACTTAGGAGGTTTCCATACCCTGGCTCTTGTGAATAGTGGTGCAGTGAGTATGGAGTGCGGATATCTCTTCAAGATCCTGTTTTTATTTCCTTTGGCTATATGCTCAGGCGTGGGATTGCTGGATGATATGATGATTTTTAATTTCTTGGGGAAACTTTACACTGTTTTCTGTAATGGCTATACTGATGTATATTCTTACAACCTTTTCTCCACATCCTCACCAATGTTTATGTCTTGTCCTTCAGATGACAGCCATCTTAATAAGTGTGAACCTCTGCCTCAAGGATTGGTGATAATTCTTTAAATATTTGGTAGAATTCACCAGTGAAACCATCTGATCCAGCACTTTTCTTTGCTGGAAAGATTTAAATTACTGATTTACTCTCCTTGCTCTTTATTGGTCTGTTCAAGTTTTGTATTTATGATTTAGTGTTGGTAGGTTGTCTGTTTCTAGAAATGTATCCATTTCCTCTAGGCTTTCCAATTTGTTGGCATACAGTTGTTCATAATGTTTCTTTATGATCCTTTCTATTTGTATGATATCAGTGGCAAAGTCTCTTCTGATTTTATTTATTTGATCTTTCCCAGTTATTCTAACTAAAGATTTGTTATCTTTGTGCATTTTTTCAAGAACAGAGTTCTTAGTTTTATGGATCGCTTCTACTAATTTTTTCTGGTGTCTGTTTCATTTATCTCTGCTCTAATCTTCATTTCCTTCCTTTTGCTAACATTAGACTTAGTTTGTTCTTGGTTTTCTATTTCTTTGAAATGTAAAGTTAGGTGGTTTGAGATCTTTTCCCCTAGCATAGGCACTTACCACTACAAACTTTTCTCTTAGAACTGCCTTTGTGATGTCTTATAGGTGTTTGTATGTTGTATTTCCATTTTCAGTTGTTTCAAGAGATTTTTGATATCTTTTTTCATTTCTTCTTTGACTCACTAGTTGTTCAGGAGCATAAACAACTTTATGTTTGTGAGTTTTCCAACTTTCTTGTTTGTTGATATTCAGTTTTCATGTCATTTTTGGGGGAAAAGATACTTGGTATGATTTCAGTCTAGACTGACTTTGTGGCCTATCATATGAACTATCCTGGAGAATGTTCTGTGTGTGCTTAAGTAGAGTACATTCTGCTGCTGTTGAATGGGATATTCCATATATGTTGGTTAGGTCCATTTGGTCTAAAGTATGGTTCAAGTCCAGAATTTTTTTGTTTTTTTTAAATGTAAGATTGATCTAGTCATTGTTGAAAGTAGAGTATTCAGTTTCCTGCCACTCTTGTATTGTTGTCTATTTCTCCCTTCAGATCTTTGAGCTTGAGGGTGGCAGTGAACACTCTTAGCTTTTGTTTGTCCTGGAGCAAATGTTCCTCATTTATGAAAGAAAGATTTGCTAGGTAAAATATTCTTCTTTGGCAGTTTTTTTTTTTTTTCTTTCAGCACTTTGAATATATACCATCCCATTATCCTTTGACCTGTCAAGTTTCTGCTGAGAAATTTGCTTATAGCCTTACTGGGGGTTTCCTAAGTTATATGCTTTATTTCTCTTGCTACTTTTAAGACTCTCTTTGCTTTTGATATTTGACATTTTTATTGCAATGCTTCTTGGAGAGTGTCTATGTTGATTTTTTATTTGATCTATCAATTTAACTTGGATGTCCAAATCTTTCTCCAGATTTTCTCTGCCATCATTTCTTTAAATAAACTTTCTGCTCTCATCTCACTCTTCTCTTTTGGTAACTATAATAATTAAAAACATTGTGAGTTTTGATGGTAATCCATAGATAACATAGGTTTCTTCACTCCTTATCATGTTTTTCTTTATTCTCTTCTGACTGGATAATTTCAAAGTTCTTGTCTTCAGTAGCACAGATTTGTTTTTTCCTGCTTGATTGCTTCTGTTGAATTTATTTATTCTTCAGCTCTAGAATTTCAGTTTGGTACTTTTTGATGATTTTTCTTGTTCTGTTCATATATTGCTTTCTTGATTTTGTTAAATTGCCTCTGTATTTTCTTGTAGTTAATTGAGTTTCTTAAAAACAGCTATTTTTAATTCTTAATGGCTAAGTCACTGGTCTCCTTGTCTCTGGATTTGGTCACCAGAAAACTGTGATCCTTTGGTTTCATGTTACTTTGATTTTTTATGTTCCTTGAAGTTTTGCATTGCTGTTTATGTTTGAAGTAGCAGTCATATCCTCTATCTTTTTAATAACTGCTTTCTGGAGAGAGATGACTTCTGTTAGTTTTGCTAGAGATTCTGAAGTATCTCAGTCCTTCTGTGGGTAACCTGGCCCATGCTTTCTGCTGCTTTTTGCAGGATTCTTAAACTTGTATTACTTTTCCAGATTCTGCAACACACTAGTTTGAGTGGGCGACAACCTCTTGTGTTTTCCCAAAGATGAAGTTCAAGTCTATGGGCTGTGTCTAGTATATTTGGACTGGGTTTTTGTGCATGCTCACTGGATGTCTGCCAAATATAGTTCTTGCTGTCACTGTTGGGAGTGTGCACAAGTAGCCAGTCACAGGATGACAGGGTGTGTGGATGAGGCATGCAGAGTTCTGTAGGGTGCCTGTGGGTCACCTGGGGAGATCTGTGGGTGAGACATTCCCAGCAGCTTGTGGACAGGATAGCGTTTCTGTTGGAGTTAATTCCTTTCAATTCTCCCCTAGAGATATATCTGCCACTCTCCCAGTCTCTTCTATCCCCTCCACTTACCTCCCAGTCATGTAGCTCACAATCATTACTCCGGATGGATGAGAGGGAAATTAACCTCTTTGGCAGTATCCTGCATAGCTGGAGAACCCTGTTGCTAACTCACACATTCCCTTTCTTGTGCAGGAGAAATCACAAGCAAGAGAAGATCTCTTGGCCCTAAACTGCCATCTTGGAGGAGGGGTGATGGAGTAAAGTTAAATTGTTCTTCTGACCCACTTCAATGCATCCAAATTGATTTTTTTTTTTTTCTTCACTAGTGTGCTGGCACTTCTCTGAAAACTTGGATTTCCACAAAGAATCTCTCATCCATGAATGAGTGGTTTTTGTTTTTTATTTTTATTTTTTACAAAGTACTTATTCATGTATGTATTTATCTGACTGCACTTGGTCTTAGTTGCGGCATGCGGGCCCTTGCTGGGGCTTGAGGATTTTCAGTGGCAGCATGTGGGATCTAGTTCCCTCACCAGGGATTGAATCCTGGCCCCTTGCATTGCGAATGTGGAGTCTTAACCTCTGGACCTCCAGGGAAGACCCTGGGTGAGTGTTTGAGACAGTGTTTTCCAGGGGCTCATGGACTGTGGCTGAGAGGGTCTGGAATCAGGTCATGGGCTACTTCAAAGTCAACGGCTAAGACAGAGGTCTGTCTACCTGTTAACTGATTTATGGGTAGGTGAGACTTCCTAGGTCCCCTGGTGTATGGTGCTGGACTCGGACACTTTTGTCCATGGATGAATGCTGAAATGGGGCTGGGAGTTGGAAGGGGACAAAAATGAGGGAGGTTTTGTGCCTCTGTGGTGCTGATATCACCTTAAAGTACCTCATTCTTGTAGTGTTTCCAAAAATCTTCTCTGGGAGCATGGCCATTAATAGTTCTTTTCATTTATTCTTCTCTTCCCTGCATTATCTCTGACTCTATCTTTTTTTCCTGTTGTTTTCTATTCTGTCTTCATTTTAGAGGTATTTCTTACATATGTGGAGGTCCTTGGCTGTACATTTTGAAGTAGGGCATTGAAATGCTCTTTGGAAAGTCTCATATGATTGTGGGGTTTGCCCACTTTTGTGACTCAAAGTGCGACTAAGACATTTCATTGTGGGTGCAAAATGTCAATATATTTAGGTGTCTAGTTTTAGTCTTTCCTAGGGATAATTCTCCAACCTTCTGGCTGAGGGGCATATACCTGACTGCTTTGCCTTCTAGGAGTTATATTGGGAAAAGAACTAGAGATTTCATATTCAGCATGTGGGTTTTCACTGAGTTCCCATGACCTCAAAGGCACTTGGTGCTTCCAAGGAATTCCTAAGCGTAAGAATTTTGCCCTGCTTTTGAACTGAATTCACTGTAATCTTAGTGGAGTTGGGAGCAGTAAAAATAAGTGTATGTTTATGTTATGTTTAATTGGAAGCCCGAGGTTGATATTCAGATTTATGGAAAATTTACATATACAATTTCTATAGGATTTTAGCTATATGGGACATGCAGTCTGAGAAGCAACTGATCAATTAGTGACTCTCAGACAACCAAAGAACAAAAGTAGTTAAGGGTTCCAAGAGATGAATGGTTTCTAAGATCTCTGGCCAGGAATATAAGGCAATGAGTTTTCAAAATGAACTAAGGATGTAATTTAGGATATGAAAATTTGAGGACATGCCCCTCTCTTTGTGGTATTCAAGATCTTCATTATTATCTCTAAATTATTTTGTCTTCAGCTTTGCAAAGGCTGACCTCTTTTATAGTTGCTGAGGTGATACATTATACTGATCTAAGCCCTTTGCATGTATTTGGCTTTCAGGATTTTTTAAATTATGAAAAATAAATTTTAATATATGGATATATTGTGAATATACCAGTATTAAGAAAAAAGACTTCACAAATATCAAATTGTTTATATAATTAGCATCAGGTGGCAATCCTAACAATGCGGTGGGTAGAAGCTAAAAATAATTGCTCATTTTAAGAACTTAGAGCAGGTACTTAATCAGAGGTTTGTAAACATTCTTTATTCTGAACACCATTAGTCCCCATCCTGTGGGCCTTGAGCTGAACACAGGATAAAGTTTTCTTCCTGGACTTCAAAAGGGTTGAGGCTTCTTGGCCCCCTCAGAATAAGATGTTTGACTTTATAATTTACAGTGTGTGTCTTTATAGCAGACAGAATTGCATCTTGGGATTGCTTTTCCTAGCATATGCTTTTCCTATGGTGGCTTAGAAGGTAAAATGTCTGCCAGCAATGCGGGAGACCTGGGTTAGATCCCTGGGTCAGGAGGATCCCCTGGAGAAGGAAATGGCAACCCACTCCAGTACTCTTGCCTAGAAAATTCCATGGATGGAGGAGCCTGGTGGGCTACAGTCCATGGGGTCACAAAGAGTCAGACACAACTGATGCAACTTCAGTCACTATGCATACATTTGGATTTCTGTGTATCAATGTAGTTTAGCTTTTGTGTGTATTTAAGCAGTTGCTGATAGCAGAGAAGAAACTGAGGCCTGTCATGGCTGGAAACATGTGCAGATATGATCTTTACCTCATGTGTCCTGAGTCTGATGCAGTTCAGCACAAATTAGACCAAGGTCCTGAATCTTACATTAAAGAGTCAATATCCAGAAATCTAGAAATAAAATTAATACATATAACAGAACAGAAAATGACTCACAGACACTGAAAACAAACCGCTGGGGAGAGGAACACTGGGGAGGAACAAGATAGGGGGATGGGATGAAGAGACATGTACTAGTATGTATAAACTAGATAAACAAGGATATATTGTACAACACAAGGAACTTTTTTTTAAAAATGTGAATACCCAGACTTGGGAATCTGCACAAGTTCTTGAATATTTATGAGCTCACTCAAAGGTAAGTCATAGAGCAAGGCCTTACCTTGGAGCTTTTCCCTTAAAGTGGAGGCTGGTCCAAGGTCTTGAATGAGCATTAGGAAGTGAGGAATAAACTCCTTTGTCTTTCTGGGCCTTGGGATTAGGAACCTGTTTCATTGAAAACCAAGATATGTTAAAGACATTCCATTAGGGTATATGTGGTTCATAAGCAGGTTCCTAAAATATGGTCTAGATGGGAGAGGTCTTAGTTTATAGGTTTGAAAAGTGTAGTCCCTCAGCTGTGTCCAACTCTTTGTGATCCCATGGGCTGTGGCCCGCCAGGCTCCTCTGTCCATGGGATTCTCCAGGTAAGGATACTGAAGTGAATTGCCATTCCCTTCTCCAGGAGATCTTCCCAACTCGGGGATTGAATCCTGGTCTTCCACATTGCAGGCAGATTCTTTACCATCTGAGCCACCAGGAAGCCCCTTAGAGGTTTGGTGGGCACCATATCTAATAAAAGTGGTTTCAATTTTACTGCTTTCTCTTTTTTCAACCCCTCTATTATCCTCAAAACAGCAACAAAATCTTGTTTATTGACGTGTTTTAACTGAGACTTGAGGAAGCATCTGTACCCAGGCTTTAGACAAAGCAGTCTAAAGGAGAGGAGTGGCTTGTCAGAAGCATCCGATGAGGTGGCAGGAGGTTATACAGGTGATGGTCCACAGATAAAAGCCTGGAGCCAGGGGACAATTGAAGTGCATTCTAAGAGTGTGAAGCATTTCGTAGAGAGTCCGGAATACTTGGGGATGATTTATCCAGTCAAATAGAGTAAGGATCTCAGATAATGTCATTTGGGTAATGGGGATACATGAGAGAGACGGACCATGCTGGTTACACTGATAAATTACTTTGTAGTTTTCATCCCTTCTTTTTCATACAAGACAGGCTTTACTCTTCTGCTTTGCTGGTCTAAACCCTTATTGAACAACGTATGTGAATTACAATTCGTAATGACTTTTCTCTTTCCCTTTTCTTTTTAATGACATCCCCAAAGATGTACTTTGTTGTTGTTGCTGTTCCTTTTTGTGTCTAGTCTCCTCCACTCACCACTCCTAACTCTTTCACATATGGTTTTACGTTCTCCAGTACCTTTGAAGAAGCTGCTGCTGCTGCTCCTCTCTCATCTCTACCTTCATCTCATGAACAGGTACTGTTACCACCCCTCTTTTCCTTGGCCTTTATGGTTGACCTTAACATAAAAAATAGGTAAGACTTCCTATGTATTATCTCTACCTTCCTTAATTCTTAGTTTTTGAAGATTCTTCAGGAAGTCCACACAAGCTCTGCTAACCCTGAGATTTTAATCAGTACATCAGGACCTGCTGGTTATACTTATATCTGCTATGTATCTAGACCACACCATTTCCTCTGCCTGGCAGTGTGATTACTTTGCTCAGAGCCTTTATTGTTAGCACTTCATCTCTAGGCTTAGGAAAGCCAAAGAAGGTCAGCTTTCACAAAATGTCTGATGAACCCCAGCCTAAATCCCTCCACTTCTTTCCTGTAGGTATAAGTTTCTTTGTGACGGTACTTCACATGCTGGTTCCCTTGTTTTCTTTTTTTGTTTTTGATCTGTTATTTCATTGTTAACTCCATAACTCCTTAATGCGGCGCCTGGCATGTAGATATGCAAGAAATGCTGGTGGAATGAATGGAGGAAGTACCTAAAATGAATGAGAACTTCATCTCAATTCTAAATTCTAAAGAAAGGTGGTGGGCCCAACTCTAGATAAAATTTCAGAGTGGGTTAGGATTCTCTGGCACTCTCCTTACTAAACTTTATTCAGCATCCTCCAACCCTTGAGAATTCCATACTGTCTCTAAAGTTGTCATAATGCTGTGCTTTAAAGCCTTCTCTCACCTGTGAGGGGCGTGAATGGCGACCAAGCTTCACCCTGGCAGGCATGGTGTGGTTGCTTTATAGGTACTATGTGACCTGAGTCCTACAATAAAATACGGAGGCAATTGACTTCATTTCTGTTTCTCAGACAAGGAAACTGAGGTACAGAAATGTAACTTGGCTAATGTTCCATATCTGGGGATTTTGTTAGGACCTAGGATTTGAATGCAGGTAGAATAAACCAGAGCCCCATACTCTTTATGGTTAAGCTATCGTCTTTGCCTGCCTCAAGTTCCAGAACACTCTTGCCACCTATTCCTTGCGTGTTAGCCTTTAACTATTGAGTTTATGCAGTGAGGAAACATTCATGAAATAACTTATGGTTTTGTTTTTAATATTTAGGATGTAATATTAGCATCTTAAACATTGTGATGGGTTTTGTTTTGCAACTGTGATATAATGAGTTGATTGTTTTATAGCATACGCTTAAAATTATGAATATGTTTATAAATACTTTATAACAGTCTATAAAACCCATCTTTTTATTGGTTAGTCTTCTCTTCTGTACTTGCCATAGCTCCTCACCCCCCTGCATTTATTAAACACTTGTTAAGAATTGGGCACCATACTAGACACTAGGATTGCAAAGATTCTCAAATACTTACATAAAGGTCCCTCCCTCAGTTAAATCTCCTCAATGTCTAGTTATTTTTCTTATGATAAATTGCAAACACCTAAACATGACTTAAAACCCTTCATGATCTTGTTCCTGCCTCTTTCCTCCCATTTTCTTCTCTCCCTCATTCTCTGCTCTCTACCTACATCCATCCCTCAAATGAGCTCACCTGAGCATCTCTCAGTGATAGTATCCTCTCCAGGCTTAATGCATGTCATTCCACTTCCTGGAACACTATTCTCCACGTTGTGGAAACGTGACTTTTAGTTTTTGGCAAGGATACCATTCTCTGCAGGAAGCCTTTCTAACCCCCAGAGCCTGGGTTAGGGGGCTCTATTCATCACTCTCACAGACACTCTGCTTCCCTGATTATAGACAGGCAGGGTCCCTCTCCTTCTCAACATTTTATTGCCTTCAGGTATCAGAGCACCTTTCCAGGTAGGGACATGGTAGTGGAGAGGTAAGAGGTATGGAAGGGGATCAGATGTTTAGGTTTGAATTTTATTCTTATTGTCTGCTTTTTTTGAAATTAAAGGAAAGTATCAATTATTTTACTATAATTTCCTTCCAAATAACTATAATATTAGCTTCATTTGGGCCCACCTGCCAATGTAAGATACACAAGCAATGTAAGTTTGATGCTTGGGTTGGAAGATCCACTGAAGTAGCAAATGGCATCCCACTCCAGTATTCTTACCTGAAAAGTTCCATGGACAGAAAAGCCCATTGGGCTACGGTCCATGGGGTCACAAAGAGTTGGACACAACTGAGAATGCATACACACATTAGCTTCATTTATCTTGCTTCATTTGTTTTCATTTTTCTGGAAGGATCACAGTTCAGCCCTTCATTCTTTCTTCTTTGAGCTCATGGCATGCCTAAAATTTTATAGAAAGCAAAAGAAATTAAAGACAGGAAACCCCTGATTTTGGCAAAACTGCTATATTAGACATCTTGGATGTGAAGTTTCTTGCCTTCAAAATCCTTTTGTCTAATGTTGTATGTTCTTTAAAAGAAACAGAAAGATGCTCTGGAATCTCTTGGATCAATCACAGGGCAAGTGAAGCTCCAGCTATTTTACAAGCCACCAGCTGACCACTGTCTTGGCCCTGGTTGCTAGGAGTAGGGTGGGAAGTTTACATTCCTGGCAAGGGTTGGGGTCCTTTGGGCACTGATTAGCTCCTCCCAGAATTGCTTCTTGATGGGAGAGGATTAAGGAGACCATCTGTTTTCTTTCCTGTCTCTACAACTGACTCATTTTTCATACAGTTTGCCTTGACTTTATGAAAAATACAAGTAATTTCTTCAAACCACTTGCATGCTTAATTCCTAGGCATCATAAGAATGTTACCTATGTATGTCTTAGGTATGCAATTGACTTTGTGGGGAATTTTGTTTAATTGCAAAANCTACAACTGACTCATTTTTCATACAGTTTGCCTTGACTTTATGAAAAATACAAGTAATTTCTTCAAACCACTTGCATGCTTAATTCCTAGGCATCATAAGAATGTTACCTATGTATGTCTTAGGTATGCAATTGACTTTGTGGGGAATTTTGTTTAATTGCAAAATTAAATTTCATATATGCTCAGGTTTTACAGTTTGATGCTTACGTTAACTTAAAGAAATAAAAAAAAAATTGTTTCTCAGTTTGTGGTTTCTCATGACTCAGCTGTTAGAATTCTGGGAAAGAGTGATAAATCCAAATGGTGTGCAGGGGAATGTTATTGTGGTGAGGGGAAGAGGAAATATGGTCTTGTGTCTGTCAGATGTTATCTGCTTAATGTGTGATGTGGTTCATGCTTATAGTAGACAAAGGTGGAGCCACAGAGGAAAAAAGTGCCAATCAAAAGCAACATTTTCCTCCCTAGCTCCCTTCCAGGGGACCCCTAGGACTCCAACTTTGATTTCTGCCTCTGTTTACCTTACAGTCTTCACCAAATCCAGGAAGGGAGGGAGCATATATTCTTCTGGCTGTGAGATGGATGTGTTGCTCCCCGACTCGGAGCTCCCTCTCCCACTGCCCACTCACTGGCTGTAACCCTGCCTGTTATTGCAGTTACTATAATCACCCTGATCCTCAAGGCCATGACTGTTCTGCACATGAATGCTGCCCGATAGAAAAGCCCCTCCCCGCCAAAAAAAGAGTAGAATTTAGAGCTGAAAAAAGAGGAACAGAGGTAGTCATGGTTATAATGTGTGGAACCCCAGATCCAGACATGCGTGAAGCTAGCTCTAACTTTTAGATTGTCATGCTTACACTAGCTCTGATGGCATTTTGACAGCCTTCAAATGTCACCTGTGCTGTGTGCTTAGTCGCTCAATCGTGTCTGACTCTCTGTGACCTCATGGACGGTAGCCTGCCAGGCTCTCTGTCCATGGAATTCTCTAGGCAAGAATACTGGAGTGGGTTGCCATCCCCTCCTCCAGGGGATCTTCCCAACCCAGGGACTGAACCCAGGTCTCCCATATTGCAGGCGAATTCTTTACTGTCTGAGCCACCAGGAAGCTAATCAGGGCTCACCTCATTGTGACAGTGTTGTGGTCATAGTAGTGCCTTGTGTATGACCTTGTGGTCATAGTAGTCAAGTAGTACCTTGGCTACTTTCCTAGAAACTAATATATGCGTATCTCCTGATAGTCCCACCTGGACCTATGGCAGTGGCATCAATAATAAAAGTCTTTACTTGCTGCTCTGCATTTTTCCTTTTGGTTGTATTACTGGGCAGATTCCATGCAACATGAGTAAAGGCCACTAGAAGCTCAAGACTCACATCCTCCCAGTCTGAGTGTCCCAGTAAAAAGAGAGCTTCATTTTTTTGCCTTAAAGAACTGGTAGAAAGATCTCAGAGAAGATCCTGACTGGTTTGATTCTAATCAGAGACTAATCCTTGAAACAATCATGGTTCTAGGGGAGGGGGACTTTTGATAGGCCATGCCTGGTATCATGACCATCCTTGGGGATGAAGATAGGGTCAACATCATCAGAACAGGAAAGAAAGATTCTAAGATTGATGAAAAAGAAAGGGAATTTGGGAATATTTATCCATTTGTTGACAATGGGACTAGTCTTTGCCTTAATCCTGGCATTGAACCCAGGTCCCTGGGAAGTTCATGAAGACTCATGTTTCTGGGAAGAGTGGACTGTGTCCTCCCACTTCTAGATTCCTTGCTGTCTACCTCAGAGGTTTTTCTCCTCTGGTGTGAACATTACAGCTGTGCTTGCCCATTGCCTTCTGTCTTATCCTGGTTTTTGCTGAAATCAAAGCCTGAGGCGGAGGCTTCTGTGCTACTTGATTAGGGAGTGTAATCCCAAGGAGCAGGAAGGAAAATGGAAATGAGTAGGAAAGGAGGAAAGGCCAATACGAAGGTACATTATTGAGCCCACCACCACTTGGTGTCAAGATCAGCTGCTCATCTTGCTGGATCATCTTCTTAGAGATTGTGTAAATGACTGGTTTGCAAAAAGTCTGTCCAAGGGAGGAAGTGAGAAGAATTTANTTATTTGATGATTTAGCTTAATTTTATTCAAAGCATATGAAAGGGGAAAGCAGGGATCAAAGGGATCTAAGCAAACTATATACTGTTCCTCGTTTTAACTTTTCCATCAGATAGAAAATCGTTGCAGGACAAAGATTTGTGAGAAAAAGCATTTTTGTCCCTACTGAGTCATTTACAGAAAGTCATAAAAAGATCCAATATCGGGAAATTACCTCTTCTCTTATTGAAACTAGCTAAGGACTTGGTTTAATAGAAACCACTCATTAGAGAGAGAAGGATAATAATCTCAGTTATGATCCTCTCTCATCTTGTTATGTGGAAACAGCAGAGCACTGAAGCCTAGCTGCAGGCAGGGGACAGATGCCTAGAATCTTGATGTTAAACTGATGGAAACAGCCCATCAAGTTGATGGATCCCCAGTCCCATCAGTGGGGACACTTCTTGGAGGGAGATTCACGTTCACGTTGCACTGTGTTTTGGGTGAAGCCTGTGAAATGATTGCCATATTGAACCGCAGCAGGAATTTATTTGAGTAAGAATATTTTGTCTGTACTTTATCAATGTGTTTGTTGCTTTGAACAGAATAGTTATGCGGATTTACTTGTGAAAAGCATGACCTATAGATTCAGGAAAACTGGACTCACTTATAGCTGTGTGACTCAGAAACCTCAGTTTCTTTGCCAATCAAATGAACCAATGTGAATTCTTACCAGGCTTGGTGAGGAGATCAAAGGTCCAAATCCAGAGGAACACAGTTTAAAACTGTTAAAAGCTTTTATTCATGTCAGTTATTGTTCAAGGGCACACCATTAAATCAACAAACAAATTATCAGACACATGCAATGTTCTATCTTGTTTCAGGAAACCAGGGATTGTTATTCTGTGGAGAAAGCTGGAAGGTCATTATTGAGTTCTTTATGTGGATAGTTTAGGTAATAGCTATAAATTATGTCTCTATTTCCTCCAAAGGAGTGTCTTTCAAACTTTAGATTGTCAACATTACTCGGCCATGGAATAGATTTAGAGTTGCTGCCATAATTTCTTTTTCACTTAATGAAACAGAAAGAGAGTAAAATAGACTAGAAAATAATAGAAAATACCCTACTGTATCATGGTGTAAGGATACAAACTCTTAAATGTGGGATTTATTTCATGCCTATATACATTCATATGCATGTGAACACAGACATATATATACTTTGTGAAGTGAAAGTCATTCAGTTGTGTCTGACTCTTTGCGACCCCATGGACCATAGAGTCCATGGAATTCTCCTGGAGTGGATAGCCATTTCCTTCTCCAGGGGATCTTCCCAACTGAGGAATTGAACCCAGGTCTCCCACATTGCAGGCAAATTCTTTACCAGCTGAACCACCAACGAAGCCCAAGAATACTGAGTGGATAGCCTATCCTTTCTCCAGTGGATCTTCCCTATCCAGGAATTGAACCGGGGTCTCCTACATTGTACGTGAATTCTTTACTAGCTGAGCTACTAGGGAAGCCCACACATATACACTAGTAAGTACTAGTTAGAAATATCAGATGTATTTTTTAAAATGGCTTGCAATCAACACTAGAAAAACTTACCTCCTGTGGGTTAATGATGAAAGACACTCAAATTTTTTATCTCCTCTTATTTTTCTCATAAGCCTTTCTTTCTACATTATCAATTGCTTTCTGGACATTTATTTTCTCTAGGCTGTTTAGCTTTCATCTCAAACTGATACTCCTAAAACTGAACTCTCTCTACATTCAAATAATTTTATTCTACTAAATTTCCATATCTATTTTATTCCTTATGCTCCTAATTACTCTTGGTCAAACCCTTTGTAATCTTGCCTGTCTTTTTCATCTCTTCCTTATCTTGAACCATGGGGGTAAAGTGGGTGTGGAACTAACAATCGAATAGTACTTGAAAGTTTCAGGCCCCTTGCCATATGTTTTATATGTTCCTTTATGTAGTTGTCACTACACCCTTGTAATGTTGGCTCAAGGGTTTGAGCCAAGCCTTGGCTCAAAGAGGTTGAGGAACCAGCCCAAAGTTACAAAAATTGTATTTATGTAAGAGTTGCTCTTTTTCTTCTGTCAGCTTAGGTATCTGACTCCAAAATACACATGCTTTCTGCTATGTTCTGCCGTCTTCCCAAATGTACTGCCTTTAAAATAATTTACA